>CM046426.1:47774470-48101679 GCA_025506505.1 Flaveria sonorensis | reverse complement strand
TTTTAAGTATTATATATAGATATAGATATAGATATAGATTAAAAAATTGATAGGAGTTTTATCGTGTTATTCAAATATGAAGATAAATAAAATATTTTTTTTCTCTTTCACTCACAACCATCCTTACACGCTCGCATAAAAATAAGAAAACCTACTCGCATAATGTTAAGATATACATAATGCTTCAATGAATGCATCAAAATAACAATAAAATAACAAAAAAAACAAATCTAGCTAAAGTTACGTTTTAACATATAGTATTATAGTATTATATAATATAATATATTTTTCTCATGGAAAGCTACATGCTATAAGTTTAATCGTTATTATCTTCTGGTTTCTTGCTAAAAGTTATTTTTCCCAATATAAACAACATCCCGTCAAAATAATTCAATCATCCTCTAATTTTTCATTTTTTATTTTCTTAACAGCAACCCCCTTAATTAACTTATTTATTAATATTAATATTATATTAATATTAATATTAATATTAATCTAATCCGTTGACCCGAAACCCATAATCCAATAACACACACTATCATCCCCAATCATCATCAACAACAATACACCCCTATTATATACACTTCATCACTCCCTCAGCCACTCACACCACCACACCACCACCACCACCACCGTCGTCATGTCCTCCGCAATCTCTCCGACCACCCACCACCACCACCACCACACACCGTCACCACCACAACGACGATGAACACAACGGCACCACCACCACCGAAAACAACCACAACCTCTCCCCATCAACATCCGTTCAGAATTCTCCCACCACGACCCCGCCGTCGCCCGAATCAACAACGGCAGCTTCGGCTCATGCCCCTCGTCCGTCATCTCCGCCCACAACGCCACCAGCTCCGCTTCTCCAACAACCAGATGACTTCTACTTCAACCACCTCAAACCCTCCATCCTCCGCTCACGTCACGCCATCAAAGCCCTAATCAACGCCAACCACGTCGACGAGATCTCCATCGTCGACAACGCCACCACCGCCGCCGCCATCGTCCTCCAACACGTCATGTGGTCCTTCTTCCACCACCGCGGTGACGCCGCCGTGATGCTACACTACGCCTACGGTGCCGTTAAGAAGTCCGTCGAGGCTTACGTCACCCGAGCCGGTGGCCACGTCATCGAGGTCAAAATGCCCTATCCTGTGTCCTCTAATGATGAGATTATGTAGCGTTTAAGAATGCGTTAAATTTGGGGAAAATTGATAATCGTAAAGTTAGGTTAGCTGTGATTGATCATATTACCTCTATGCCTAGTGTTGTGATTCCTGTGAAGGAGTTGGTGAAGATGTGTAGATCTGAAGTTGTTGATTGTATATTTGTTGATGGTGCTCACGCGATCGGATCTATTGAAGTTGATGTGCAGGATATCGGGGCTGATTTCTACACTAGCAATTTGCATAAGTGGATGTTTTGTCCACCTTCTATTGCATCTTGCATTGTAGGAATCGGAAGTGTCGAATCTGCACCATCCTGTGGTGTCTCTGAGTATGGAAATGGGATAGCGATTGAGAGTTCGTGGATTGGGACGAGGGACTATAGCGCGCAACTGGTTGTGCCTGAGGCTATAGAGTTTGTGAATCGGTTTGAGGGTGGGATTGATGGGATAAGGAAGCGGAATCACCGGAAGGTTAGGGAAATGGCGGAAATGTTGGTGAAAGCTTGGGGCACGAATCTTGGTACGCCTCTTGACATGTGTTCGAGTATGGCGATGGTTGGTTTGCCGGCTTGTTTGGGGATTATGAGTGATTCTGATGCGTTGAAGTTGAGGTCTCATTTGAGGGATTGTTTTAAGGTTGAAGTACCGATATATTACAGGCAACCTAGGGATGGGGAGGTTGATCCGGTGACGGGTTATGCTAGAATATCTCATCAGATTTACAACACTGTTGATGATTATTACAGATTTAGGGATGTCATTTGCAATCTTGTTTCTTCTGAGTTCACATGTAAAGTTCTTCAAGATTGAGAGAGGTATGTCTTTCATCTGTATTAGTTTTTCTATTTGTTTTTTATGTTTGATTTGCAATTGATAGTGTGATGCTATTTCCATATCATATAATCAGCTGAAATCAAACCGGCTGTAGAAAATAGTGATTAGATGTGCTTTTGTGGTTTGAAGTTCTTAATTATGTGCAATGTTTAAGTGTTTGGATGTTTCTGACTTTATAAACAACTAATAGATAAAATGCACACAATTGGCATTTTTGTGGAGATTTTGTGAAATGATAGTAAACGTCTCTTGAGTAAGTAATTGCAGCTGCCATATTTTATTCTTTGGCATGATGCCAAATATCTTAATTTTTAGCTATTAAACCAACGGATGCTAGGACTGTATAGTGATTTATTAAGCTCTTTGGCGCCTTTCTTTCCCTGTGCAGAAAAAATTAACTTTATAGTGAGCCAACTAGTTTTTGCTTGTAGATAGAATCATCAAGGATAAGCAAGTTAAATTGGTGTAACTAATTTACAACATAAATCCGTTTTCCTGAGTTTTATTTATTTTTATGCGCGGTGCGAAGTGTGAATTATGAAACTGGATATGTCCTTTTGCTGATCTAGACTTGGTATCTTCATATGGAAATCCAATTACTCTTATTGATGTTAGATGGAAAAATTAACTTGAGGGGATAATAAAAGAAAATGGTAGAGCTTGGTAGATGTAATGGTTTTTAATGGTTTTTCCCCTTTAAAGTTGAACAATTATGAGGGGTGTTGTGTCTTAATTAAACTAAAGGACCACATATGTGAAATGCCAAAGTATCAAATATCCACGAATGCTTCATATTTAGATAAAAAAGATGATATCTTATATATGTAGTTATATATACTGCTAGTCGTTCTTCACTATTTATTTATTATATCATGGCCCAATGTTAGTATGTTTACCTTTTCTTTGACCTCTATATAGAATGGGATTTTGCATTTTCCATTTTATCTGAACATATGAAGTGTTTTTATTTTTAGGGAAAAAATTGCAAGAAAGGGTAGTACTATAGGCCCATGCGTGGTTGGGGTATCATATGAATTTATGCTTCTTCTTCTTTTTTTTTTTTTTTTTTTTTGACCAGATAAGGCAGCTTACTGAAATGGGCAATTTTGACCTCAAAAAATCTGACGTTTGCTGAAGCCTGAAGGGTAATGCACTTATGTCAAATTACCCTTTTTAAATGTTTTGAGAAGTTACCCTTTCAAAACATTTTCCCGCATTCTAACATGGTAATGTCAAATGTGCATGTGGGGTTATTTCACTTGTGGTATGAGTGTGATGTATAAACTAATAGCGCAAATAAGTAGGAGGTCACAAAATTGCTTACGAAACGGTGACATGCACTTTTACACAGGCGGCATAAGGGGCATGTTTCACAAGAGTCACAACAGTTTAATTTTTATGTACGGGTTGAAAGTTCAGGTTTTTATCCAAAACACTTTTTGTTTCATTTTGAATATTTTATAAACATTTAGTGCTTTAAATATGACTACAAAAACAATCCATTCAGAAAAAAAGGACACCTTCTGCATCTTTTGATCCTTATTTGACTGTAGATGAGTCTTTTGGAGGAATATTGGGAAATAAGATGACTGTTTGGGTATTTAACAAAAAGTTCTGTTATTTCATTTCACCCATTAATTAGACAGTGTAAAACATAATCCACATTGACCCGTTCAGATTAATTAGAGGATGGTATTATTGGAAGTGTCAATATGGTCCAGGAATGAATTCTGTAAAATGTTGAATTTTTTTCATCTTTTTGTAATATATCATACTAAATCATAACATTATTAACACATCAGCACTATGCATGCCATTTATGGTTATCATTTCTTTCTATGCAGCGTGAACATAAGATTGTCGTGTTGCTGTTGCTGTTGACGTTTATAATAATGCTTCTGTCGGCAGAATGATAGAGAACCACAATATCTTGAGGAGAAAAAATATCTTCAAGATTTGAAGGTAACAAATCGCATACCACCTGATGAAGTAGAATTCTCATCTGGAATGTATGGTGATTCTTGTTTAGCTTTTACATTTGTACAACTTGTTTGGAGCAGCTGTTGATCTTCTCTGCTAAGCAACGATGGGTTGTCAATTTGTCATTGACCCTCACATCTATACCATTAGAATTTCATTTTCTTTATCATCAATACCAAAAATAATTTGGTTCTTTTTACAAACTTGATGTATACAAGTCCACGATTTTAAAATTTCATTAATAGCAATTGAATCTCTCGAAGCGTTTCTTTTTAAGACAAATAATGTCCATACAGATGTGAAGAACAAAAGGCCTTGTCGTGACCAAATTCAGTTGCATTAAGATTACTTGTGACCATGGTTTTAAAAAAACGGACCGAGGAGTACGCCTCGAGGCGAGGCGGCACCTCATGGGAGTCATCTGGTACGTACGCCTCAAAGGGGTGAGACGTGATTTGAGGCGTTGAGGCGAAAATTTTGGCATGTTCGTGTTGCCGGAGTCGCCGGAGTTGCAGGTTGCCGAGTCGCCGGAGTTGCAGGTTGCCGGAGTCGCCGGGGTTGCAGGTTGCCGGAGTCGCCGGGGTTGCAGGTTGCCGGAGTTGCAGGTTGCCGGAGTTGCCGGGGTTGCAGGTTGCCAGAGTCGCAGGGGTTGCAGGTTGCCGGAATCGCCGGAGTTGCAGGTTGCAGGTTGCGGAAGGTGTTTCAAGGAGTGAGGGAGGATGAAGAGGGGAGGAGAACAAGATGATTAAAATGCAACAAAAAGAAACTAAATATACAAGTTTTCAAATACTATAGCTGCTACTAATCACTGCAGAAGTGCTGCTAATCCTGTAGAAGGCTGCAGAAGGCTGCAGAAATACTGACTTTTTTACGTAGAGTTCTTTTCAAATGTTTTTTTATATTATATTTTTGATTTATTTTATTTAATTTAAATATTTTCTATTTTGTTTTTTTTTCTTTTTCTGCCTTTTTTTTTCTTTCTGTTCCTTGTATTTTTGTTTTTACAAATACATACAACTTGATCCGTAAAATATTGCTTTTAAAGTAACATGTTCGATTGTTTGCAAGATAGCTAATTAATATGTTGATGTTTATTTAAGACTAGTATGTGATTAGATAAATCATGCTTATCTTTTTATAAGAATTATATTTTTTATATACATTTATTATTCCGCCTCGGGCTTACGCCTCGTTTCGCCTCTAGGCTTACGCCTCGTGAGGCGAAAGAAAAACTCCTCGAGGCTCAATTCCGTTCTTTTTTACTTGCTTGTGACCCATACTTGGCAAACGATCGAGTTGGGCGGGATAATGGTCAGGATGGGTGATTTGACAAAAATGGTTCATTTTATAAAATATTCTATTTGATCGGGTCAGACAGCGGACCAAACTAATTCAAGTTGTAATTGATTGTTTAAAACTAGGTTAAACGGTCACTAATCAGCTTGGAAGAGTACTATTACCATACTAATATTTTTGTTTTTTTATTATTTAAAAAAGTAAATTACTATTTGCATCTCTGATTTTTTCCCATTTTAACTATTTGTATCCCTGCAGTTTTAAAGTCTCGATTTTCCCCCTAACGTTTCATTTTTGTCCTCGTTTGAATCCAAATGACTAACTCCGTTAATTGTTTAGTTAACTTTTTGTGAAAATTACTAAATTGCCCTTAAGAATAAAAAATTAAAAAAAAAAAAACTTTGTGGACCACCCATATCATCTTTTTCTCATTTGTCCCCATAAATTTTCTCTCTTAACGTAAACATACACACAAACATACACACACACGCTCTTTCTCTCTCATCTCTCCATCACCACCCCACCGTAAACACCACCACCCCTCACCACCACCATAGCAAACCCATCAAATCAACCAACCACCAACGTAGCAACCCATCAGGTCAACCACAACACCAACACCGCCCCTCACCACCACCCTAGCAACCCACCACTGTAGCAACCTAACACCATAGCCTCCTCACTACTACCGTGGCAACCCATCAGGTCAACCCGCACCGCCACCACCGCCCCTCACCCACAACATAGCAACCCACCACCATAGCCCCCTCACCACCACCGTAGCAACCGATAAGGTCAACCCACACAGCACCATCGCCCTCACCACCACGACCACAACCATCCTATTTGCAGGAGTTGATCAACAACCACTCGATGATACGCCTCTTCGTAAAAGGGATTCTTCCCTTTCTTGATCCGCATGGGATCATGGAGTAGGTCAATCGAGGCTTCATAAACTCAAACTGTTGTTAGTTGATTGCAAAGAAATAGTGTCACACCCCAACCTTAACGGCGGAAACGTCGAGATGTGAGGGTTAAGATTGTTCACAGCCGCATAACACTATCATAAATTGTAAATATAATTATTCATAAGTGAAAATAAACATTACAACAAATGTCTCAACGAAATAAAGTAAACAAAGTTCAACTTCAAGTTTCAAGATATTTTATTTATTTTTCCTAGGTCCAAATCCTAAGTGTAAGCATGCTTCAAAAGATAATCATCAACTTTGTGCATTTCCTGAAACATGTTAAAAAATAAAGGTCAACTTTGAAAGTTGGTGAGTTTCATGGGTTAGCATCATATATATATAAAAGTTACAAGTAGCAATTCATGTCAATGGTTACAAGTAAAGCAAGTTTATAGATAACATATAGCTACAATCAAACCTTGACCAAGAATATCATTTGCAAGTTATAACGATTAGCTAAGTATACTTGGTTCCCATGATGAACAAGCATACGTCATCAGGAGCCGGCAATAACCTCGGCTTTAGCACCAAATAGCTTGTTAGGCCCATAGATCTATGACGTCGTCAGGCTAGCAATAGTTAATGATTGTCAACATATAATGTCCATCATATAAGACTCATAATATTACAAATAACCATGACAAAAAGTAAAGATGAATTGCATGTACATTTACAAGTACCAAGATGTTTACAAGTGCAAGTTTATAAAGTTAACATGTCTCACCCCAAAAGGTGTGAAATAAAGTAAAAGAGGGGCATCATCCATTTTATTCGTCAGGATATTGCTTTTCTATCAAACAAATTCAAGCACATTTAAAAGACACGTTGAATGTTGATGTTTCATATAATAAAGCTGTCGAGCTAGAAAAGCTGCTATTGAGAGTATTTACGGTAGGTAGCTGAGAGAGTAATTTGAGCAGTTACCTACATACATTATGCATTACAAGAGAAAACCATGTTATCGTGGAATGGTTACATCATCCGACCGGTACATCTGCTTATTATACATTCAAATATGTGTTTTGGGCATTCGGTCCAATAATTAAAGCATTCAGTTATTGTCAGCCGGTGATATCTGTTGACGGCACTTTTTTGAAAGGTTCCTACCGTGGTAAAATGTTAATTGCAGTTGCAAAAAATGCAAACAACTACGTAATGCCGGTAGCTTATGCAATTGTAGATGAAGAGACGGTGGAAAGTTGGAGTTGTTTTTTCGAGCAATTTTGGTCACACATTGCAGTTCACCATAATTTTATTGGTTCGGGAAAAAAGTTGTGTGTTTTTTCCGATAGGCACAAAGGAATATTCGTGCAATGAATACTCTTGAAGAGTGGAAAAATAATGTTGTGCATCGATTTGTCGACATGTTTGAAGTAACCTCATGCAAAAGTTCAAGGTTTCTAGCTTAAAAGGATATGTTGGTCTATCGGAAGCACCACCCAACAAAGAAAGTATAACTATTGTGTAAGTCAAATGACAAACATCAATCCAGAAGCGTGGGAATATTAAAAACTATTAAAGAGAGTAAATGGACGCTTCTACACGACAAAATCATCGTAGGTGGGGTAACCTGAGGACGAACATTTCAGAAAGCTTCAACAATAGTTACGAGGGTGTCAGGCTTATGCCAATAAAAGCTATTATTAATTGTACGTTCGAGAAAACAGTTCGAACAGTTCAGAAAGCATACTGACATCGCAGCCAATTGTAACACAGCGTTACCCCCTCGCATATGGTGTTTGTTCAATGCACGTGATATTAACTCGCAAGAACATATCATAACAGAGTTGATTACAGAGAGGCGAGATATAGAGTTTGTCAAAGATCCAAACAAATGAAGCTGATGGAAATGATTATACCGTGGAATACAAAAACAGAAGTTGCACATGTGGTAAATGGCAGATGCAAAGATTCCCGTGCTCACATACAATTGCAGTTTGCCGCCATAGAGGTGAATCACCTCATAACATTGTTCATCAGGTCTATAGTAGGTGTTTATCAAGAACAGGACAACGATCATTTTACCCGCTTCATCACCTGATTATTGGACGAACCCGGTGGGTGGAGGATAAGAGGCGATCCATAAAAAATCACTACGTCAAGAGGTAGGAGACACACGAGAAGGATACATAACGAGATGGATGCTCATCATCCAGATGCACCAGTTATACGTAGATGCTCAATATGTAGACAAACAGGTCATAACATGAACACTTGTCCAAACTCATATCCATGAGGAGATTGTTGTATTAATTTTATTTGATGTTTACTGGTTATTATTGTTTTAATTTAATTTGTTTTTAATAAAAAAATATTATTTTATTCCAAAAAATAATTATTTTATTCCAAAAAACTCCTATAAATAGCACTACCATTCTCATACTAGCACACCACATTTCACAATTCCCTTCCAAAAAACACCAAATAACCCATAAAAATGGCACACGACCCGGTAAAGAACAGTTCATGAACTCCGATCTACGAGTTCAATTCTACAAAGGTTGAGGCGGCCTAAGAAGCAACATGAATCATCTTCATCCGAAACAAACCAGTGCATACACCATTTTTAGTTGCAGATAAAGAAGAATCTAAGAACTGGTCAAAAGATGCTATTGACTTCTACAACAACGGTGATGCGCCGTATTGTGTTTCAGTTCTATTGGTGGTAACTTGCTTGGAAAGGATTTTTGGGGTGCTTTATTAGGCTATGAACGCGATGGTCGTCTTTCTCCATTGGTAAAAATCTAAATATTTTTCAGTTAAAAATCTATTAGTTTTATATAATATTCCTTAGATGTTAATACTTTATATCACAGCATATAGAAGGTTGGGTAAAACGGATGATGCGGATGAGACGTGAAAAGCTGTGCGAAATTTGGACCATCGGGATTGAATTGGACAATTTTACCACCTCAGTTTCAGGATGAATTATGTGTGTGAAAGATGTCAAGCTATCAAATATGCCAACGGAACTGATGAGTTGTACCCTCATTTTGGGAAGTGCAATATGTTTATATTCCAATACTTATAAAAAGCAGTAGAAGATTGGTTACTGATCCGAATCAACTTGCATACAATGGAGATCCTTCGGTATTGGTCAAATAAATATATCGTGAACTATATCATGAGTTAGTTCTCCCTATTTTAGATTTTATTCCATGTAATTTTACTGTCTGATGGAACAGATTGGTTACTGGAAAAAAAATTATACTAGACCGTTTATTCATCCTGATAAAAGGGATGACATGCCTTTCACAACTACTGAGGAGTATTTGCCCAAAGACGGGGGTGACCTTGGTGGTAATTCAGGGGTTTTGTTTGTATGTTAATGCAAAGCTAGTTCAAGGAAAAACCTTAAGTATGGAGGGAAATTTTAAAGACACGTGTGCAAAATATCGACGCTATATGAAAAAAGAGTTTTATCAGTATCGTTATACATATAGTCACCCTGAATGGTTCACAGAAAAGATAGTCAAACGCAAGACCACAGTAGTGACATTCTTTGTTGTATTACTGATTTACTGTTAGTTTTATATATTACTTGTTAGTTTTTGGATGCTTATTCTAATAATATTGTATTTTATGTTTCTATTTTATGATAAAATTTCATTCTATAAATGAAAGTACAAAAAATTACATAATTAAAAAGGTAAAAATAATCTCTAAAAATATAAATGAAATAACATCTAACGAGTGTCATCATTATCATTTGTTGTTTCATCATTTAAGTCGAATGAGCAAGGAGGAGATGCATAAAAAACCAGTCAACTAAATGACCCATCTCTTGAAATTGAGTGTAATAAGGTATCGGGGAAGAATGATGAAACGATGTTCATAAGTTGTATTAGGGCTTTGATAAGGATTTGACGGGCCCCCTTCTTCAAAATTCTGGGTAGCCATTTGACTAAATTGTGGAAACTGAGAAGTTGAGGTACCATCGTAAAAAAAATCTTGGTTCCATTTTGCTTAAAAAGGGGGAGTTGAACTGTTGTTCTGTTGAAACCCTTTGTTAGTCATATTCTGTTGCTCCACATTATCATCAACAACTTGTCGACCAACCCGCCCTCGTCCTCTACCCCTTCTACGTAAACGTTGTGTGACAGGAGGAAGTTGATTATCATCAACATTCTGTGTCACATGCGTTGGTAGATAACTTATATGGTTTGCATGTGCAAATTCCATATAACGGCTCACCATATTCCTTCTCGATTCATCCCCTGGTCTTTGATATAAACTGACTCATCCCATCCATCTATAAATAACATTATGAAAGTTTAATTTTAATATAATAATAATAATAATGATAATAATAATAATTAAATAATCATTATAACAAATAAATTAATAATAATAATACCATCATTCTCAATCTTTGTCCATTATTTGGAAGCCATGAGGGTTCGTGTCTTGATGAGCCGAGTTTGTTGTAACACAACAGTACGCTCTAAATACCACCTCATGTATGCTTCAGAAGCAATTGGCGAATCAGTGTATTCTCATTCACAACTGAATTATGTCGAGACGCCCATGCTTGAACAAAGATATTATGATGTTGTATCCAGTTTTTATTTCTACCACCTCTACGAGCAATCGAATGTAGATTTGTGTGTTGCTCCCGGGTTAGTAACACTTGTAGGTATTGATTGAAACATTCCAAACTATCTTAAAACCCTACTTGATATGTGAGGCTCAACAATTTCCAACATATAAGGTATGTGTCACTTCTCTAGCTTTGATATCCACTTGTGCAGATATCAGGTAGACGGGTAGATGATATTATCATAAGGCCTCCAATTAAACTGATATAAAAAATATGAATTAATATGTTTTCACAATGTTAATTTATACAAAATAATATTAGATTAATATTAATACGTGGCTTCGCTTAATGAATGCAGCTGAGATCGATAGGCACTCAAACAGTGTGGAGTGGTGTTTACATAACTAAGTTCACCCGTCCATCTGTAATAAAGTTTTCAAATATGCCCGGTTAATTAGAAAAATATAACATTACTAAAAAATAGTTAATTTTAAGTTTTTTTAACATACCTTGCACCATATGGTAATCTGAAATCAATCGATCGAGTATTCAGGGGACACATAGAAGGAATCTTTCCAAGCCCATAATTGCAACAAGAATAAAGGCCACCAACCTCTCGATTAGTGACACTCGTTGCCTTACATAATTGCCTATACAAAGATGCTAAAACTGCACTTGCCCAACTAAGTCTACCACAGTTATTTAAATTTTCAATATGACTTAAATAATTTATGTGCACCCAGTTGCTAGAAGTGTCAGGAAATAAAGTGGCACCAATCATAAAAAATATAATTAATCTAGCTCGTTGGATGCATTGAAAATCTGTGGCATTTATTAGGGAATGGTTTTATTATTTCATCTAAAATAAACTTAGGTTTAACTTATAACCACTTACAGCACTTGTAGCGAGTGTACAACGGTTAAATACTCAAATCTCATTCTAATTTTAGTTGCACTCATAGCATAATCAGTGCCAGAAACAACATCACCTTCAACTGGCAACCCCATAAAACTGTACATCTTGAAGGGTTATCGTAGTTTCTCCAACCGGTAAATGAAATGTGTGTGTCTCTGGTCTCCATCTTTCCACCAAAGTCGAGATAAGGGCAAGGTCAAGTTTGCGATAACCATACTCGATCACACCCGCAAAACCAGCCAACCGTATATACCTCATAATATTATCAGGGATAGGTTCTTCATCAATATAATCCCAAAAAGCTTTATCACCTCGTCTAACACGTAAAATTCCTTTGTCGCTTTCTGGATCGCGAAAATAATAATCAGCTCTATGTTGACCACTTAAAAATAACAAATCGTTATTTAGTGAACTGATGTAATCTCCAGCTCATTTTTTTTAAATAGAGTATGAAATTACAGAGAAAGTTAATGAAAGATAGTGAGGATTGAAAAAAATATCAAAAAGAAAGAAATTGTAAGTAAGCAGATGGATTGAAATGAAATTTGTGTGATATAAATAAATCGGTGTGTATGCTTGGTAGGTGGATCGTGCGGTTGAAAAAAAAGGGTCTGAGAACCGCCCTTCACAAGGGCGAGTTCTTGGTTAATCACATCGGGCACACACACTCACACATTATATTCACATGCATTCACATGCACACATGCATACACACACTGACACGCACACACACACTCACATGCATTCACATGCACACAGACACATTCACATGTCTACTGTAGCCCGACAGACATTGAGAATCCGCCCCTGCCATGGGGGTTCTGTAAAGATGTGTGACACCCTCTGTTAAAGTCTCCGAGAGTTTGACCGTGCCACACTGCCATGGGCGGTTTCCTAAAGTAAAATACCCCCGAGAATAACACCTCTTGTCAACAAATACTCCCTAAACACCCAATTTTAAAAAAATTCTTAAAACTTTCATTTAAAGTTTCAAATTGTCACAAAGGCCCCCTCAAATAATTAAACTTAAGTTTTAAAGTTTTTAATTATCAATTGTTTAACTTTATAAATTATTATTTTTATTATTATTTTATTTTATTTATTTTGACTATATATTATTTATTATTATAACTTAATGTTAAGTTTTATAAATTACAAAAATATAATTACTATTATTATTATTATTATGTTTATTATAGTAAAACAAATTATTAACTCTTAAATTAATGCTCAATAAAAAGAAACATTCATAAACAACTCATATAGTTTCTTAAATGACATAAATGGTCCTTACAAGAACATAACAGGGTTAACTATTGATTAACGAAAACACGAAAGGTTACAGTCTCCCCAACTTTTAAAATTTCGTCCCGAAATTAAGAATGAACTAAACGAACAAATACGGGTTTCTTCTTCATATGCTCCTCACGCTCCCAAGTAAACTCAGGTCCACGCTTATTCTCCCAACGAACCTTGACGATTGGGGTGGTAGTGGTTCTAGTCTTCTTCATGATGCGTCTCAACTTCAACGGGTTTCTCAACAAAATGTAATGACTCGTCGATCTGGATGTCATCCAATGGAACATGCAGACTTTCGTCAGCCAAACACTTCCTCAAATTTGAGACATGGAAAACAGGATGAACTCCGCTAAGATCGGAAGGTAGTTCCAGTTTATAAGCCACTTTCCCGATCCTTTTCAGGATCTTGAAAGGTCCTACAAATCGTGGAGCTAGTTTACCCTTCTTTCCAAAGCGAACAACTCCCTTCCATGGTGAGACATTAAGAAGAACCATATCCCCAACTTGGAATTCCAACGGCTTGCGTCGTTTATCGGCATAACTCTTTTGTCGACTTCTAGCCACTTCAAGGTTCTTGCGAATCATGGAGACTTTATCGGTCGTTTCTTGTATGAGCTCAGGACCAGTGATGAAATTTTCACCAATGTCAGTCCAGCAGATCGGGGAACGACATTTACGACCATAAAGCGCTTCGAAAGGTGCCATCTTGATACTCGAGTGGTAACTATTATTATACGAAAATTCCGCGAGAGGTAAATGCGTATCCCAATCACCACCAAAGTCAAGGACACAAAGACGTAGCAAATCCTCTAGGGTTGAATGGTTCGCTTGGTTTGACCGTCCGTTTGAGGATGGTAAGCCGTGCTTAAATCCAGTTGAGTACCCAAGAGTTCTTGCATAGACGACCAAAAGTGCGAAGTGAAACGAGCGTCTCGGTCGGATATGATATGCAAAGGTACGCCATGACGACTCACAATCTCATCAATGTATATACAAGCTAACCTTGATGTTTTGTAAGTGTCACGTATGGGTATGAAATGTGCCGACTTGGTCAATCGGTCAACGATCACCCATATGCTATCATGACCACGAGAGGTGCGAGGTAGTTTGGTTATGGAGTCCATAGATATGTGTTCCCATTTCCACATAGGAATCTCAGGTTGTTCAAGCAATCCACTAGGACGTTGATGTTCAGCTTTAACCTTCGTACACGTAAGACACTTAGCTACGTAAGTTGCTATGTCTTTCTTATTCCAGGCCACCAGTATTGACCACGCAGATCCATATACATCTTATCGGAACCAGTATGAATTGAGTAACGAGTTTGATGAGCTTCATTCATGATAAAGGTACGAAGATTATCACGGTTTGAACCCAAATTCGATTCAAGAAATACATCAACCCATTGGGTTTCGTTTCCAGTTGAGCTCGAAGATTGTACTCCAATTCCTCTCCCATTTTACCTTCCTCTTGAACCGCTTGTTGAGCCTCCAAGATGCAGGTCTCGATGTCATTCTCAATCCTCAAATTTTGCAGCAGTACCGTAGTCTCGTTAACATCCAGACGAATCTCAGTATCAAATTCTCCCAAGGTATCAAACCATTGTCGTCGATCGCGAATTTCTTGAAACGAGATCATCTTATTATGAATCTTACGACTTAGTGCATCGGCTCGACATTTGCCTTTCCAGGGTGGTAACGAATGTCACAGTCATAATCACTAATCAACTCGACCCAACGTCGTTGTCTCATGTTGAGATCCTTTTGATTGAAAACGTGTTGTAGGCTTTTGTGATCGATGTAGACTATACATTGCGTGCCATAAAGGTAATGTCTCCAAATCTTTAGGGCAAAAACCACAGCACCAAGTTCAAGATCATGTGTCATGTAATTCACCTCATGGACCTTCAATTTCCTCGATGCATATGCTATGACCTTTCCTCGTTGCATGAGAACACAACCAAGGCCTTGTTTAGATGCATCACAATACACGGTGAAATCATCGTTTCCATCGGGAAGGGTCAAGATAGGAGCATTACACAACTTGTGCTTTAATGCTTCAAAGGCTTCCTCTTGTTCAGACCCCCACTCGAATGGTTTATTCTTTTGAGTCAAGGAAGTAAGCGGCTTCGCTATTCTAGAGAATTTGGCAATGAAACGTCGATAATAGCCAGCAAGACCAAGGAAAGAACGAACTTCGGTTGGAGTTGTAGGAACACACCAATTTTTCACAGCTTCCACCTTTGCAGGGTCAACGTGAATTCCTTGGCTATTCACCCGTGTCCTAGAAATTGGACCTCCTCAAGCCAAAATTCGCACTTTGAGAACTTTGCGTACAGTTGTTCTTTCTTCAATAGCTCAAGAACTTGTCGCAAGTGAAGTTCGTGATCGGTTTTGGACTTGGAATAGATAAGTATGTCGTCAATAAAGACAATCACAAACTTGTCTAGATACGGCTTGCATACTCGATTCATGAGATCCATAAAGACAGCAGGAGCATTTGTTAAACCAAAGGGCATAACCATGAACTCATAGTGTCCATATCGAGTATGGAACGCAGTTTTTGGGATATCATCATCATGAACTCGTAATTGATGATAACCAGAACGTAAGTCAATCTTTGAGAAAATAGCAGCTCCTTGAAGTTGGTCAAAAAGATCATCGATGCGAGGAAGAGGGTAGCGGTTCTTGATGGTAAGTTTGTTAAGCTCACGATAATCGATGCACATACGAAACGATCCATCTTTCTTCTTCACGAATAGAACAGGTGCACCCCAAGGCGATGAGCTAGGACGGATAAAGCCCTTGTCGGACAGTTCTTGAAGTTGACTAGCTAGCTCTTGCATTTCCGACGGTGCAAGTCGATATGGTGACTTAGCCACGGGGTTCGCTCCCGGAATTAAATCGATCTTAAACTCGACTTCACGCACGAGAGGTAAACCACTAAGGTCATCGGGAAATACTTCAGGAAAGTCTCGTACAATCGGGACATCCTTAAGGTCCTTCCCTTTGACTTTCGTGTTGACCACGTAAGCCAAGAAAGCCATGTAATTCTTGCTTAGACATTTTGGGCTTGAGTACACGACATGAGTTTGAGTCCTTTGGAGGATTTTTCACCGAACACTTTCAATGTATCCCCCGAAGGTAAAGGAATTCGAATGAACTTCTCGAAACAAATAATTTCCGCATGATGTTTGGCTAGCCAATCCATGCCAATGATAACGTCAAAGCTTCCAAGTTTCATAGGAATAAGATCGATAATGAAATCATGTTCGTTTAGGCTCAAAATGCAATCACGAATAACGACATCAACGGTGATGGGTTCTCCATCGGCGACTTCGACAGTAAGAGGTCTTTCTAATTTCGTATGTGGCTTAGCAAGTATAGGCTCAAATTCTAACGAGACAAAACTCTTATCGGCTCCAGAGTCAAACATAACGTAGGCATAAGAATTATTAATAAGAAACATACCTGTTCAGTTTTAAAGACGTTTAACGATACAGGTAAAGAAACAAAAGAACTTAGATCATAAAGTTGGGGTTGGATTTGACATACCGTTCACCACATCGTTGTTTGCTTGTGCTTGGTTTGCATTGATGTTGAAGGCACGTCCTCGGGCTTGTGGTACATTACCCGCAAGACGAGGGCATTGTGGGCGAAAATGACCAGGTTCCCACAATTGTAGCAAGCACGATTAGCAACCAACGCGGCATTGTTTGGTGCACGGTGACAAGTAGCCACCAAGTGTCCATACTTACCGCACAGTGTACAGATGCGGCACGGGGTATTACCCGCATGATGATACCTACAGACATTGCACAAAGGTAGAGGACCAGCATAGGCCCTAGCAACAGGTGCTTGTGCCACAGGAACGGGTTGTCTTTGAGGTACCTTGGGTGTAGCCACAGCGAAATTACGAGCCGGTGTGAACTTGCGTTTCTTGTTGTTGTAAGACGGTTCATTCTTACTCTCCTTAGCTGCTTCAGGGACCGCCTTTTCAGTCTTTTTAGCACCTTTGACAGACAAGGTGCCCGCTCGAATATGGTTTCAGTAAGTTGAGTGGTGATGGTAATGGCATCTTCCAAAGTTGTGGGTCTACTTCCCACCACGGCATCTTGGATTTGAGGTGGCACCCCCTTGATAAACTTCTCAATGTTTCTAGGAACAGTGTCAACCATGTGAGGCAACAGGATGCTCAACTCGTGATGCCTAGTTGAATAGGCCAAATGATCTCCACCATCTTGCTTAAGATTCCAAAACTCCTCCTCCAACTTTTGCATCACTTCTCGGGCAGAACTTTTGGATGGCAATATTCTTGAATTCATCCCAAGTTAGTGTCAACACAGCATCAGCACCACGGTTCCTCTTCTTACTATTCCACCACGTAAGTGCCCTTTGTTGAAACATACTCGTGGCATAACAGAATTTGAGCACCTCGGGACACTCACGGTTAATGAAGGTGTTTTCATGCTTTCGAACCACTCGAGAAGTCCAGTGGCTCCTTCCTTTCCACTAAAGCTAGTGGGTTTGCAGGAGCTAAAGTGCTTGAACGTGCAGGTTTGGTTGTTTTGCCCTTGGTTCGCACTATTCTCTCCTTGCCCATTACCATTGTTGTTGTTACTAGAGTTGGTCATCAAGGTGCTATTCAGTTCGGCAACCATGGTTGGAATGACAGCAGCCATTTGACGGGCAATCATGGCGGCTAATTTGCGGTCGGAGCTACCACGCTTTCCATGATGACGAGACATGCTGGATACAAAGTAAGTTAGTCACAGAAATTTGGAGGTAGAAGATAATAAATCAAACAAAGATTATTCAAGACTTGTAAAACACACATGGAATGATTCCATTTGATAACGCATTACCATTTGGAAACGTTGACACGTCAAGGTGAGTTAACTTTAATTGCCTTACAAACTTGTGTATATTGACCATAGTTTATCACTCATCCCAAAAATCCCCGGTAAGCATAACTAGTCCCACGGGATTTATGCGAAATGCTTACCTTAGCCCGAAGGCTTTTTGCCAGGAAATCCATAATACAGGTGTCTCTGTGTCACACAATATTTCTTTAGGTTCATGGAATTAAAACCTTGATGAGATTTTCATAGATTAGACATAAAGTCTAAAGATTTGAACCTTTCGATATAAAGCGTACGTTCCCACGTGTCGTCGAGAATAAGTTTAAGAGATTTCATCGTCGAGAGAATAAAGGATTAAGAATAAGTTTTAGGGGAGACAAGGCAACCAAGTTTCTCAATTACAAGGCAATCCTAACTAAAGGCATCAAGTTGCACATTAAGAGGCCTTCCTAAATAGGTAGCATCATGTAGCATGCAACAATATATATTTACAAGATCATAAAGATTTTTCTTATGAGGTTCATGCATCAACTATAGTCTAGGTCACCATTTCTAATAACCTAAATCCCTATAGTTATGGGCTCTGATACCAATCTGTCACACTCCAACCTTAACGGCGGAAACGTCGAGATGTGAGGGTTAAGGTTGTTCACAGCCACATAACACTACCATAAATTGTAAATATAATTATTCATAAGTGAAAATAAACATTACAACCAAATGACTCAACAAAATAAAGTAAACAAAGTTTAACTTCCAAGTTTCAAGATATTTTATTTATTTTTTCTAGGTCCAAATCCTAAGTGTAAGCATGCTTCAAAAGATAATCATCAACCTTGTGCATTTCCCGAAACATGTTAAAAATAAAGGTCAACTTTGAAAGTTGGTGAGTTTCCATGGGTTAAGCATACATATATATATATATAAGTTTACAAGTAGCAATTCATGTCAATGGTTACAAGTAAAGCAAGTTTTAGATAACATATAGCTACAATCATACCTTGACCAAGAATATCATTTACAAGTTATAACGATTAGCTAAGTGTACTTGGTTCCCATGATGAACAAGCATACGTCATCAGGAGCCGACAATAACCTCGGCTTTAGCACCAAATAGGCTTGTCAGGCCCATAGATCTATGACGTCGCCAAGCTAGCAATAGTTAATGATTGTCAACATATAATGTCCATCATATAAGACTCACAATATTACAAATAACCATGACAAAAAGTAAAGATAAATTGCATGTGCATTTACAAGTACCAAGATGTTTACAAGTGTAAGTTTATAAAGTTAACATGTCTCACCCCAAAAGATGTGAAATAAAGTAGAAGAGGGGCATGAAAACTCACATGATATAAGTTGGTGTTAAAGGTAATATCAAGTAATGTAAATGGTGCTCCAACGATTTCTTTTACAAGATACCTAAATGTATATATTCCAAGATTAAGTTTAACAACAAGATTAACGATTAAACGTGAACTAGGGTTTCAAGTGAGGTTTGGGGTTTTTGATATAGATAAAAATTTAACAATGGAATCACTTATATTTTATTTCAATGAAAAGTATTATACCATTTAGATAATTTAACAAAATTAAAGCATTAATAATAACGGAAAAAATTAAATATAAAGTGTAAATAATTTCTATAATTATTTAAAATAACACGATTAAACTAAAAGTAACGTTTGGGCCAATAATAATTTATTAATTTAAACTATCATTTTAAATCCATTTTATAAGAAATAACTAAAAATAGTTTTTGTTATATTGTTTTATTAAAAGATTATATAAGTATTAATTTTAAAAAAAATTGCAGAAAATAATTTGGTCACTTTTAAATTAATTAAAGTTTACAAAAAATGATTTTATAATAATTAAAAATTTCTGTAATTAAAATAATTGCAGAAAACCCTTTAAAAAATAGGTTGAGGGTGCCCGGGTTCAAACCGAGACCTCAAGGATGGGGTAACACGCGCTTAACCAGTAGGTGGGTAGCCTATGCCTGCTGGAATCCGGTTCCCCTATTTTAAAAGACGTAAATCAGATGAAACCCCCAATCACATAAACCCTAATTTCAATTTGATTCCACTTGAACACGAATTCAACTATGATTCTAGTAATAATCATAGGGCTTTTGATCAATGGGTGAAACCGAGTGAGTGTGTGTGTTTAATTACCCTAATGAAGATGGATTGATGATGATCAAGACGAAGAACAGTCGCGGCTATGTCGTGATTAGTTCATATTGCAAATAAGGTTAATAAAAAAATTCGTTGCACAGAAAGCTTCTACTGGTCTCAATGATCGAAAGCCCTCTATTAATTTCTATTAAGATAGCTCGAAAGTTGACGAACACCTCGGTTGTAGGTCGCGATGAAAGGTGTGAACTGTTCGAGAGATTCAAGTGTGTTTCAGGTGAAATTGAGTTCGATACTAGCTTAGGATTAGTTAAACGTTCGATTATGATTCATTTAATTTGATTATTATTGAATTTTAATGTTCGAACGGCTCAACGATTAATGGCATCGGTTACACGAGTTGTTTGGGTTCATAACCGATAGTTCAACCCAATCAAAGTACATAACCGTGTTCGATTCGTGTTCACTAACCGGTTAGACTGGTTTGTAGTCGAAATTTGAACAGTTTAGGGCGTTTTTGAGGCTCGCCGGAGTAGACCGGAGTTTGGCCGGGGTTTGACCGGAGAAACGGGGGAAAGATGCGGGAGGGGGTTTGGGTTTTGATTAATTACAGTTTTAGTCCCTGCAGTTTTCAAATTAATATTTTATGTTTAAAACTTTCATAAAGTTTTAAATTTGTCACAAAGGCCCCTCAACTTAATTAAACTTTAAGTTTTAAATGTTTTTTTATAACTTATTAATTGTTTAACTTTTATAAATTATTAATTTTTATTATTATTATTATTTTTATTTTATTTTGACTATTATTATTATTTTATTATTATAACTTAATGTTAAGTTTTATAAATTATAAAAGTTATAATTACTATTATTATTATTATTATTATGTTTATTATAGAAAAACAAATTATTAACTCTTAAATTAATGAATTAATGCTCAATAAAAGAAACATTCATAAACAACCATATAGTTTCTTAAATGACATAAATGGTCCTTACAAGAACATAACAGGGTTAACTATTAATTAACGAAAACACGAAAGGTTACAAATAGAGCTTTGGTATGCCTGTGAATGTTGATTCGATTCAAGCAGAACGAATTGAGTGAGGTAAGGGTAGAGTTCTTTCCATCATGAGCATATCGATTCGTGTTGAACAAGACTGCATCGAAGACTCTTCGAGGGTATTCGCGTACGGTCCAATTGTGAAGCTTGTAGAGAGTCGCCATTGATACGTTTTCATGGTAGTAATGAGGTATTTGAATAAAGGGTTGAGGGTGTGATTGTCATATGGGTCTTATAAAGTGGGTGGTCCCACAAAGTTTTTTTTTTATTTTTATTCTTAAGGGCAATTTAGTCATTTTCATAAAGAGTTAACTGAATAATTTAACGGAGTTAGTCATTTGGATTCAAACGTGGACAAAAATGAAACGTTAAGGGGAAAATCGAGACTTTAAAACTGCAGGGATACAATTGGTTAAAATAGGAAAACGTCAGAGATGCAAATGGTAATTTACTCTATTTAAAAAGTTAAAACATTTAATATGTTGTTTAAAATTAACATTGTATTCCATATAATTATACGCATAAAATTTTTGGAAACATAAACAAGAGAAACTATGTCTTCCAAAGTTACGTTTTCTTCCAAATCACTAAAGTAAAACACGCACCCCTGCCTTCGGACGTGTAGCACAAATAGTAATGGGGGGATTGAATGCAGTGCAAGTGTGGGGTTGAGAACCCTGGTTCGAACCACAAAGCCTCCCTTTCACCTATGTTTTGACGCGATTCCGGTGTGTCTTATCACCGTCGAGGCAGCCAGTCACCGTCGGTTAGTGTGTCTGATAACATGTTTAAAACACACTCCTCTCCCACACTTCATTGTCATAACTACATGAAATACAGATTTATTGATGGGTTGTCTTTAGGGTTGCAAACGAATCGAATGTTCAGCAAATAGTTCGTGAACTGTTCAGCATGAAGTTCGTTTATGTTTTAGTTGAACGAACAAACATGAACACAAGTCGTGTTTATTCATTGATGTTTGTGAACATTCGATAATGTGTTTGTTAATGTCCCTTCGTGAACGTTTGATAATGTGTCCGTTTATGCTCTTAATTTTTGTGTTAGTTATTTTTATGACAATTATATCAACTATTTTTTTGATAATTATGTTAAAACTTATTTATTTTTTGTGGATTTTATGTAATGTTTGTGATTAAAATGCAAATTTTATTCTAAAATAAACATATGATCAGTTGTATACGTTTGTATTCATGAACTATTTTGTGTTCATCATGTTCATGAACATTTATTTGTGTTCATTTATTTTTGTTCGTGTTCGTTTGCGTTCGATAAGTGTTCGTGAACAGTTCATAAATATGTTTATTTTTTTAATGAACGAACATGAACAAAGAATCTTGTTTGGAAGTGTTCGTGAACGGTTCATGAACAAAGTTTATTTTTTAATGAACGAACACGAACAAAGCTTTGTTGGTGTTTGATTCGTTTACAGCCCTAGTTGCCTTTCTTTAATTTTGAGTTTTATCTGAATTTTAGTGGTTGTGGTGCCCCTAGATGGATGTCGGTGATGGTCGGAAGGCAATATTTAGAATAACATTGGTGGCAATGATAATGGTTGTGGAGTTGTTATGTGTTTGTTGCATCATTGTTGTCATGGCGAAGTCGCAAAAGACTGTAAACAGTGGTTTTAATGTCTAATTTTGGTATATTGTAGATGGTGGTGCGTACATGCAACTAGACAACGGTGGTCGTTATATCGAAGGTGGTCTTACAAATTTTTGATATTTTGATGATTTCCGGACTGTTTACTCTTTACGCAAATAAACTTATTCTATGAAGCTAGCCATTCTGACCCTTATGCACATGCATATAACAACTTTTTTGCTGCCCATTTTAACCCTTTCTCTGTCAAGTAACTACACATTTCAACCAAACGATTCAAAACATTTACAATTTCAACATGTTTCCTCTACGTTGGATCAAAATTATCGGGCTTAATATCAAGTGTTGTACCTTGTGTTCTGAAAACGTGAGGAGCACCAAGGTGAAAGAGGAAGACGCTCACATCATGCACACAATGCATTCAAAGAACTTGGATGAGAGGAGCAACTGTCGAGGAGATTAGTTCACAAGACCAATGACATGATCACCTACTAGGGCATATCTCTTTCCAAGTCACACACACCTCAGGTACACTGCTTGCTTGCCCTCGTCCGAAGTGCATCACCTTGCACCTGGGCTTCTCCAAGTGTGCTTTTTACAACACATGATCTATAGTATCAACCTCCATCTATATTGTATTCCCTTTTCTTTTGTAGAATTTTGCTTGTTTTGCTTATTATTCATGACATATGGCGTTATAAAATGTCGTTAACTTTGTTCTTGTTTTTATCATACCTCTTCCTTTACATGTAGAGGATCTTTCTCTTAGTATGGTGATCAAGCGAGATACTGGGATCCTAAGTATAAAAACTTTGATTTCACTATTTTTCTCATGAAGATAATTATAAACGGGGTGATTATCTCAAAATAGACAAATTGTCCATCCTTTTTTTTATCGATCGGATATATGGTTGGGAGTGACTAATTTAAAACCACATTGGAACATAAGAACAGCCTCATAGTCAAGGCCCTTTTGTTATTAGCCAGAATTTGTTTCATTAGATCTTAATAAAGTCGAATTTGCATTAAGAGGTACCGCAAATAGCTAGGTTTGGTGATGGCACCGATGAAACAGTTTAATGTTTTAGAGTTCTAGTATGTGTATACGAATTAATAACATAAATCATCTTTATGGTATGGAAGATTATTGATTTAAAGAGATTAAAATGTTTTTTGTTTATTTTCTTGAAATTATACGAATTAATTGTTTTACTAGTCCTTTCACACTTTTTATGGGTCCTTCAAATGGACGTTCATTTACTTTCTAGGTTATGCTTCTCGTGTGTAAGGAACATGCAGGTAAATAAGTCTTTTTAATAAAAAAAGCACAAAATAAAATATATGAGACATCGCTCTCACTCCATCTCAAGTGATGCACCCACCACCAAATAATGGTAAAATAGGTCAAAACCTGAAACATTCAGAATGGGCAATGAAATCTTTATTCAGATAGGAATTGGTTTTTAAAAAGTTATAGATTTAGAACGGATATAGTATTATTTGATACTCTTATAACCATCCAAACACATTTAAAGTAAATAAACAGAGGCTTTCAACCTCATTTGACCTATAAACTTCACATTTATTCATACAAGCAATATGAAACAAATCTTGTATCTTACAATGGTTTCAACTTGTAAGGTCACTCTCCCTCTCTATCAAGTGATGCATCCACTACTAAAGGATGGTAAAATAGAAATAATAAATAATGAAACCTTTATTCAGAAATGAAATTCATTTTAAAAATTTATAAGTTTAGGATGGATATATTATTAGATGATACCCGTCTAACTACTTAAGTATGTTTATCTTG
This sequence comes from Flaveria sonorensis, assembly GCA_025506505.1. Classification (NCBI taxonomy): domain Eukaryota; kingdom Viridiplantae; phylum Streptophyta; class Magnoliopsida; order Asterales; family Asteraceae; genus Flaveria; species Flaveria sonorensis. The sequence goes on along the minus strand of CM046426.1, from coordinate 48,077,164 downwards.
ATTTAAATTGAATAAATTTAAATTTAAAAGAAATAACCAAGCCCCTTCATCATCTCATTTAACCTATAAACTGTTGCCAAGATCTCAATTTAGAAACACCCAATTGAATCACAATATTCAATACACTTGAAGTTCAATTTGATAACACAATATCGACTTCGTTTACAGACTTGACATGGGTTTATATAACCCTACAATCAGTTTCCATCATCTATTTCTAACACTAGGAAGACTTTACATATTTGACATTTACTTGACTTTTAACTATTAACATTAATGACCCATAACTATGAATCACATGGATTTAGAAATTATAATCCAACATAATCCCTCCTAATTTCTTAATCCATGTCTTCAACGTCTTCATCTTTAATATCTTCATTCATGAACATGTTGTAGAAGATCCTTGTCTTTAAACGCCGGTTTCCTACCCGTCCTTTGCTTGATTTCTTGATCAAACTTCGCAACACGAACTTTATCTTGAACATGAACACATTCTTCTTGAATATTTTCTTTGACACGTCCAACTCCACTATCTTGAATCTTCACAGACTTGTCTCTTAGTGGTAAGTCACCAACTGCTTCTCGTTTCTTCCTTTTGTAACTTGATTCAGTATCTTTGACAATCTTGTTTTCTTTTGATAATACATCCTTTGATGATGTATCTTGATACTCCTTACATATTCTATCTTCTTGAACATAGTCATCAACCTGATTCTTTTCTTTGTCTTCTGCTAGAACATGACTCCTTTCAATAATTAAACCAGACCATTCTGGTTCTTTATGATTAAAGTATTTCGATAATGAGAACCAATAATCATTTTCCTTTTCATCTAAGGACTTTTCCTCATATTTCTCATTATATTCAGTAACTACCATCAAGAGAGTCGGTTCCTCATCTTCAATGCACCAAGTTTGACTCTTCTTGTGTTTGTTTTTCTTGAGGACAATCTCTTGCACAATATCCAAACTTATGACAGTTATAACATTCAACTTCTCTAATATCCCTTTTCAGTCGACTTTGACTTTTAGGGTAATATTTCTTCTTTTGCTTACATGAAGAAACTTTTCCTTTTCTTGAGCAGACTTTCTATCACGCCAATTGCCTTGTGACGTATCAAATTTTCTTTGCCCATATCTTTCAAAACGTTTTCCATGACTTGACTTCTCATGACATGTGAACAAAAGTTTTTCTAACAAAAGTTTTTCTTGATTGTTCACCTGGCCTTCATTCATTAGATTGATCCTTTCTTCAAAGGCTTTCAATCTTTCAATTATCTCATCTAAAGATGTCGTTTCTAGATCAACGACTGCAACGATTTGAATAAACCTTTTCGGTACAGAACTTAAAAGTTTTCGTACTAAAGTTGGTTGATCAAACGTTGATCCAAGACCACTTGCCCTCGTGACAATACTATTGAGCTTTGCAGTGAATGAATCGATAGTGTCTTCCTCATTTATTTCAACATCTCAAACTCAGTTTTGAGTGTTTGAAGACGTGCTTTCTGCACTCGATCCACACCGACATGCCTTGTTTTAAGTGCATCCCAAATCTCCATTGCACTTTCACAATTTACAACTTGTAATATCATTTCTTCCGGTAGTCCTTGAATTAAATACGCAATTGCCGCCGTATCTTTCTTTTCATCAGGCTGCGTATTAGCACTAGGTTCAATCATTTCTCATAGTCCATTTGCCCTAAGTATGGTCTTCGTATGAATAGATCATACATGATAGTTTGTGGTTTTCAACATAGGACATTTGAATTGAGAGAATGAACTAACCTCTTTATGTATTACAATTGCATTTTTATCGGTTTTTTATGACGACTCTTCTGTCACCTTAACTTAGATTTTCTTTCAACATACTAAGTTTTCAAATAGGAACAATTTCTATTCGGTTGTAACAAGGTTTATAAGGTTCTTGATATTTATGTCAATAATCCTTATATACCCTTATACCCGATTCTCGTTAATCGATCCAGCAAAAGATCAAGTCACCAATATTTTCTCTTGTGTGACTTTCTCTTGTTAGTAGATAAGAAACTTGTTTTTCCTTTTTTTTTTCTACGAACACACCAAGCAACCACCAACCAATCCTTTGGCTTACAATATCAATTGCCCCTTTTGGCTTTGTTTATACGAATAGAGGCACTAATGACAATCAAATTAGCCTCTCAAACGCCTTTGACTTGTAACTGGTCCACACAACCAAACAGTCCTCTGCGGTATTCGATTCTTTGCGATAAAAGGCGGACAACAACACAATTTGTCTTTGTCTTTTCGAAATCAAACAGCCTTCGGGTCTTGTTTCTAATCGGCGACCAAAGAATGACTACAATCGCCTACCCTGTAGCGCGATTTGATGTCTTAACAAAACACAACCCCAATTGATGCCTCTTACGCAATCGGAACTGAAACAATGATTTCCGAACTCTGTTTCGGAATTCAACCAGGAACAACAATAAATTTCGATTTTTTGTTTTCAATTAACAAACAACGAGCAGCCCAAAATCCTTGTTTTGTGACTGTAATTTGACTACTCGAACACACTCCCGTTTTGGTTTTCAATAGACAACAAGAACGCAATTCTTGTTTCTTTTCTTCAAAAAATCGAACACGTTCTTAATGTTTCGATTTCTCCTGATAAAACAGAGAACAATAATCCCGGATTATGCTTCTGTTTTTTGATATCAAAAAGTCCCACAACACCTCTGTTGTGATCGAAATTTGAACAGTTGGATTTCAAACACCCTCACTGATGATCGACTTCCAAATCAAACAACAAAAACCGTTTTTTTTGTTTCTGAAATTCGATTAAACAATGATCGGAACAACAATCAACGCTTCCAATCGTGATTGGCTTCTTCCGCTTAACAGAGGAACAACAATCCACGAGTTCTATCGTGATTGGCTTCTTCCTGATTTCAATTTCTTCTAAACAAAAACCCCTTGGCTCTGATACCAATTGTTGCCCAAAATCTCAATTTATGAACACACAATTGAATCACAATATTCAATACACTTGAACTTCAATTTGATAACACAATATCAACTTCGTTTACAAACTTAACATGGGTTTATATAACCCTACAATCAGTTTCCATCTTCTATTTCTAACACCAAGACCCTTAGACTTTACATATTTACATATATTGAAATTTACTTGACTTTTAACTATTAACATTAATGACCCAAAACTATGAATCACATAGATTTAGAAGTTATAATCCAACATAAACTTCACATTTTTTGCTAATACAACCAATGTAAAACAACTAAACAAGTCATGTGTCTTACAATGATTTCAATCTGTAAGATATAAAGAATATCTAGACTTCTTAATCTGCATTTTTGACATCTCAATTATAAGATGACTTCCATTATATAAACAAAATATCTCAAAAAGTATGGCAATTCATGGGACTATTTGCCTATTACATAATTTTGACTACATTTGACGATTCACTCTCATTTACGTCACAGCTTTTGATTTGAGCAATTAATCTCATGCCACAAACAAAACAATGTATCAAACACATCATCTTCATCACCATCTTCAATCTTATGGTCACCACCTTTTGAAACAGTTAAAACAGTTTTTAACCAATCTTCGTGCAAAGTAGAAAACTCCGCCCGCCGTTCACTTGACCGGAAACTTACTCCGATCTTCATTTTCATAACTTCCGCCGCCTTTGTGGCAGCTTCCACCACCTTTCTTGGGATTCCGGCCATTAATGCCACTTGCATCCCATAGCTTTTTGGGCAGGCACCAGCGGTTAGACGGTAGAGAAAAGTTAACTGTTGGTTGGTTGATGGTGAGTTGTTGGATACGGGTTTGAAAGCGCATGCCATGTGTTGTAATGTAACGTGTGGGTGGGTGGCGAATTCTTTTGTGAGTGGGTGGTAATGTGTTGCAAATAATAAGCGGCAGTTCACCTTATCGACAAGATGACGAAACACCTGTGTTACACAGACAAATGAATAAACATGACGGTTTTGGATGTAAAAGCGTTTGTCACAACAAAACAAGATCAAACCAGAACTGAAAATTTAAGAACGAAGAAAAAGAAACTTATCGAAACTGGTTTACATTGTTCTGATTCTAGTTCTAGTTCAGACAAGGTTTTGACTGGGCTTAAAAACTCCAGATTCAAGAGCCAAGCCCGTCTGGACCAGTTTTTGTACAGACCCAGTGTATTTGCATTTTTGTTCAAAAATGACCATTATAGTTATCAACAGTCTATAGAGGTGGGTGCATATCAAAAACCTTTGTTTGTTCTTCGTTTTGTGAACAGAAAATGTATCAAGTATAACCAAAATGAAAAAGACTTCTATTTTGTTAGTAAACCGATTTAGTAGGTTGTAAGCATGTGAATACTACTCGAGCAAATTCGGACCAGTTTTACCTGCTTCCCGTTGAGATAATATATGACGTAGATTAACACAATTTTTGGTAAATGGGTTGAAATTGCAACTCTGGCAGTGAGTGATTTTGGAGAAATTAAGGAAAAGCAAATTCGAAGTACCCATTGTGTATCCCAGAAAGTTTTCCTAACCACTCATTCTGGCAGCATATAGCATTTTTGTTTAATGTTAGGAGGTGTACTCACAGCATAAGCGATGGCATATCCATCAAAAGTGCTTGTTCCTCGGCCCAGTTCATCAAGAATAACAAGAGAATCTTGAGATGCATTTTGCAAAATCGATGCTGTTTCTGTACATTCGACGAGAAATGTACCTAAAGAAAAGCAGGTGGTTGAGTAACACGTCAAAATGAGTTATTTTTGGTACGGCCTGAAACAAGGGCTTGCCTAGAACACTTGTCCAATAAAATTCTTCTTTATAGATAACTAGTCTAGCGTATAATTACAAGAATTATATTTTTGATCGTTTAAACAAAAAGGTTTCAAAGGTATTTTCCTTTTAAGTGTTTATTTATTTTACCTGTTTGACCCATGACCTTTTACTAATAATTAACATTTATAAAATATTAAACATATACTTAATAACTTACTTTCACCAGTCATTATACGATCAGTAGCACCAAGACGTGTGAAAATTATATCCACAGGTGACAGAACACATTTTTCACAAGGAACATAGCAGCCCAGCTGCAAAAAGATAAAATATGAAACTCAATAAAGTATGCAAAAAAGCATTTTGGTGTTACCATACAACCCAGTAACTTAGAGGTGGCAATTTCAGACAATTACTTATGAATAACTCAATTCAGGTTATGTTTTATCTATGACACGTCATTACGTCAAACAGACCACATGGGTCAAAAGTCAACAAAGTGTAATTTTATAGCATCAAAACCTTACAATCATTTTATCAAAAAAAAAAACTAATATTATTATTGAAAGAATACATTTTTTGTAACACGTGACCCATTGCTCAACCAGCTAATTTTTGTCATCTCTATGATATAACCTATTTTCAGGTTATGATTCATCTATGCGAATCAAACCGGTAAAAACATTACCTTTAAAGAAAACATGCCAAAAGGCTCAAAAATTGCCAAAACTTGATTTTCGATGCATCAAACCTTCAAAAATTCTATTCAAAAAGTATATTATTATTGAAAATAATATGATTTTTGTACTCATCCAACAAAACTATTAATAAACATATACAAACAATTGACAAGTGTTTTATGTCAGCCCAACCCAATATGTACATAAAATTACTTATTTTTAACCAAAGCCCATATGACCCCCTACCCAATCCACCAATTTTGCCACCTATATGGTGACCTATTTTCTCTGACGTGCATTAACAATTAATTACCTGAGCAAGGATTACAGCTAAACAAGTAGCACGAAGAAGGGTTGACTTTCCGCCCATATTTGGTCCAGTCAACAGCAAAGTACGAGGACTGCATCCGAATTCATTATCTCCAAGACACAAGTCATTAGGAACAGGCGTTCCTCCACTCTCTCCAAGGGCATAGGGATGCCATAATCCTCTCATATGAAGTGTAGGCCCTGTAGACCGCTGGCTAAAACCGGATGAGTTTGACCTTACAACTATGACAGGCCTAGACATGGGCATGCATGAAAAGTTCGCAGTGATGGCAAAAGATCTAAGCACATCAATACAGTTTAAAGCAAAGATCACTTGAGACCACTCGTTAGCTTTCTCCATAAATAATTCGATAAGAATTGATAGTATTTCAGCATCAGAGTCCTTAAGTTCATGTGCCTGATACCATGAATTATGTTAGTAATTCAAGAATCAAGATAGCAATATACATCACCAAATATAGACACATGCATATGCATGGTTTTCATATGAGAGTGAGAAAGTATGATAATCAACCTTCACCAAATATGGCTTATACAAAAAAGTAGAGGTGGTAAAATATACTGATCAAGCAAAAAATCATAACCAGAGTGCAGTTCATAAGTAAATATGTTGAAATAGCGACATCTATAAACATAAAAAGAAACTTGCCACAGAATAACTGATTTGAGCTGGCTTGCATTATCCTATGAACTTGTACCAGAAAAACAAAAGAAATTATATGAAAATGAATATACCTGATAATTAGGAAAATCACTGTCTACAGCTGCTTCAAACTGGGTAAGGAATTTATCAAGGCCATCAGTCCCACTTAGCACTGGAAGGGTAAATGTTTTTGATAATAATGAGAAGACATCATCTTCTTTCTGCAAAAGCATCAATAAATCCATTCCAACTCTAAGACCTTTAACAAGAGATCCAAATGCTTTCACCTGTTCCAACAAAAACCAGATTGCATCTCCAATTAATACAAAAAGACAAAAAAGAAAATCTGTAAGAACTATCTTATTTTCCTTTTTTTATTATATATGATACTTAGATAAGTCAGTGAGCTTGGCAACATATACAATAAGGCATATTACAAATTATGATAAAAGAAGAAAAGACGCGGAGAATCATTGGGTAACTTAAGCTGTAATCAGATGGTAAACATGCTTGAGCACAAAGGACATATTAAATCTTATAAAACCACATTATAAATGCTACATCAATGCCATTTCAGAAAATGATGTAATGCAAAAGCAGAGTGCCCAATGTATCAGCTTGGCTCCAAGCCTATGAAAGTAAACGTCTTGCTTACAGCAAAGAAAAAATCATCAGTTAAAGACAGCTATTATATTTTACAGGTTTATTCTTCTCGCACGAAATAAAAACAAAACACAATGTAACAGCAGAAGAAGAAAAAATATAAGCATGTGAAGAAAGAGTTTTAAGATAAATAATTGCTTTATATTAGAAGTTAACTTTTAACTCGGTTACATATATGTTGCTCAAGTTGGGTTATGTTTTAACCCAAACAGGTATAAAATTAGCTAGATAGAAATAGATCAAATGGGTTGAACTGGTCAAACAAACTAAAGGTCACCCAAAGCCTATTGTTAATGCATACGACCTCCTCAATAGTTTTATTCAGCGGTTAACACATATCACCTACTTGAACGCAGAATCTAAACCTTTGAATAAAAGGGCATTCCAAATTGTCCATGTCAATAGTTTAATTCTCTGAAAATAAATGTTCACTTTCACAAAATAGTTAGTTTTAATATAGTAGTTTTCCGTTTTCTCCCTTGATTACAGTTAAGGTCAAAATCTGCAAGTTTTCTAAGTCAATTAGGATATTAATTGCATTAAAGGTGAATTTGACATTACATTAATTAGGATATGCATGTATTTTGCAAATACTAAATGGTGTTATTTTGGTTTTTGGACAACTAATTTACCACCTCTACTTTGTACAGTGAGGAAGGTACTTTATCTAAAAGACTGAAACAAGTGATACAAGAGATTTAAGAGTTATGTACAAGACAAATGCCAGCACATAAACGTGCTTTCATTTCTTCGCATGCATAAAAAATAGAGGACTTACTCGTTGCTTCAATATTTTGCTGCCAATCAAGGGCAATAAAAGTAAAGCAGACGACTTTAAAGTAGCTTGAATTTGTCCAAGGAATCTCTCTAAGTGTGGAAGCTTTTTAAGATATTGAGCAACAAGTGCCATTATCTCTGCATTTCCCATCAATTCTTCAACCACATTAAGCCTATGGTTAATTTCCTCTGCATCTTTCAGTGGGTGGCATAGCCACCTCCTTAAGAGCCCTTTACCGGATAATGTCAGGCAGTTATCAAGATATTTGTACAGTGTTCCTGGAATATGGCATCAGTTGCAATGAGACCAAGGATGATTGTACCAAGCATTACTTGTACAGGTTACAAAATGGGCAGTATGGACAGGGTGGGTTGACGCATAAACGTCTTTTGACCTTGTTTTCTTGAATGTATTAAATATTTAAATTTGAAAGCATTTAATATGATTACAAAAATTCTGCCATCATGATACTAATCCAGTTAACTAAATACATCAATTTAAAAGGTTTTAAGCATTTAATTACACTTCAGGTCACTTTCTTAAGAGTGTAGCCATTTGTGTTACAGTGTTAGAGGTAAAATATAACCCAAGTCAACCCATTTCTAGGTATATGGGTTGAATTGCCATCTCTAATTATTTGTGGCCTCTAAGTTGGACAGTTTACTATACTACGATTATATTATTGACTTGCCTGATGTTCCACCATCTGCATTATTACTGAATATTTCAAGATTAGCCATTGTCTGTCCATCCATTCTAAGACGACCTCTGTAGACTTCATAGGGTAAAATACTTCCATTTCGTAATGCATCATCTAGCTGCTCAAAGTTGTAATTGTTAATCAATGTATTGAAATATCACGACCAGTACAACTAACATAAACTTGCATATCTTAGCAAATATCTAGGTGTGGCAAAAAACAGGTTAGGTTGGTAACTTTTTTGTAGAACAGTCTGGTTGGATTGACGTGAAAAACTTTTTCCCTGATTTTTAAACGTAACTTGTTCTAAGTTTGACGAAAAGACTATTCCAAATATGATACAACAGTTTGGATTAAACAGTTTAGTGGATTCTATGCATCAAAAAAGTAACTCTCAACCAATTTGACCCGCTAATGATAAAACATAACCCGAAGCACTCCCTGTACAAATGGGTTAAAATTAGGGAAAACGCTTCCAAAGACATGAAACACAACACAAATCCCACCAATCAGCTTACAAGCAGTTGACCTGATCAACTCTTTTACAACTCATTTGACGTCAACCCCTTTGACACATTTAGATAATCAACTTGCTAAGGGTTACACGTGTACTGGTTAGGCTTCAACTTTTCAATGTGATTAACAGGTTGGGTAATACAAACCCAACATGAATTGCGATCCTACTCAGACATGCCACCTCTACAAAATCTCACCTTTAACCTGGATAAATGACTGGTAAGTCCACCAAGAGCACATAATGCTATATCCTGATGAACCACTTCATCAAGTACACAATCCCACACGTTGGAGGAACCTTTAAAGTACCCCTCCAATTGAAAAACATTTCGGACTTCAGAAGAATCAACAAAATCAGTGAATGGTTGTGCTGGAGTCAATTGGGAGACAACAGAACCTACAAGAGACAAATTATGAGCGCACAATAAAATTTGTACTTAATCCTAGCTCGCATGCTCATCAATTTATTAAATTGATTTGGAGGTCAGGATTTAACTTTAAAAAAAAAGCATTTGAAATACTAATTTGAACAAAGAAAAAATGTCGTTGCAATATATGCAAATTTAAGACAAAAAAAACATTCTTACCCAGCAATGAATACTTGTTAAGGGCTTTCAGAGTCTCTTTGGACAACCCTGCACCAAACATTATTTTTCATAAGGAAGCATAGACGAAATATGATCAAAACCAGAGGTGACAAAATGGATTATTCGGTAATAGGTAAAAACAGGTTCAAGTTAAAACTAGAAAACTTTTGGCATGGATCAAACCAAACCATGTCATAATGTGTTGTTATAACTATGAATATGCATACAACACTATTATAATATTAATTTAGACCTTTAAATAAAATGATTTAGGAGGTTGTATAAATTGAAATTTCACTTTAGACTGCTTTCAACCATCTGAGTTCTGACCCATTGCATCCATTTGAACCCTTTGAGATGAAGCACAATACAAATAGACCCATTAAGCAAATGGGTCAAAATTGCTACCTCTAATAGAAACCTTATTGTCGTCACTCCTTACATAGTAAGATAGATGCAGAAAAATAAAAGGAGACTCACCTTGACTTTCATAAATAACTTCTGCAGGTGACACCTATATGACAAAACCAATTGAAAAAAGAATTCTGTTTCAGCGCACTTCAAGTTAATATAATCTAGTTTGTAGATTTTTTACAATGAAAGATTTAAACATGACATGAATCACAGTGTGATTCCTTAATCAGTGTACGCTAATGTTTTAAAGCCACTCGTGTAAAAAAATGTACATTGGAATTGTATTAAAAGTGTTATTTTTATTTCACTACTAATTGTCTCTAGATGTGGCAAAATGGCAGCAGGTATGGGTAGAAACAAGTACTTTTAGTACATGTCAAAACAGGTTGGGTCAGATTGATATCCCAAAATGCTGTGTCCAAAAGCTGTAACTTCTTAATGAATAGGTAGCGTCATATATTTAGAGACATTAAATTTTTCAATAATAATATATTTTTAGTACATGAATTTCGAGGGTTTTATGGATTATAAATACATGTTTGGCGATTTTACTCATTTGGCCCCAGCCCTATTTAGCTATATAATATATTACCTGTTTGACCATTCGATATCAAATGACCCAAATCAGCCCATTCTTAAGCAGATGGGTCAAAATTGGCGCATATAACCAAAAGAGATACCTGCATCAATAAAGCCCCTAAAGCCGCACAGGAAGCATCATCAGAGACGGATCCAATCCAGAACTGTAAGGAGGCACAGTCCACAAACGCAAATCCATATGCAGTTGAACCATCATCAAGACCACTTGTACCCTGTATAAAAAAGTAAAAGCAAAGTGAAATGGCTATAAGTAAATACCATAAATCTTCACAGTTCACAGTATGCACTACAAAGAGATATAATAACTATAATTTTATGTGAATAAATTGCAAGAAACAAATTAGAAGAAATCACTAGATTGTACAGAAAGAAGATGTACAAAGTGAATCATGGTTCCCATTTGATGGTATTACCACCTAAAAGATAGAGGCACAGGCACTGTTTGGGAGCTCTTGTCAGATATGACAGCAACAATATGCAGTAGAGGTGGCGAAGGGTCAGGAGGGTTGGTAATGGATCAAAACAGGTTTGGGCCAACACAAACAGTTGTTTGTACAGATCAGGTTGGGTTGACATGAAAACTTAATTGTCCGTAAGTTTCACATAGCTTATAAATAATTAGTCTGCCAACACAGCAAACATAGGCCATTCTGAACAGCTTATATTTAATGCGCCCACATCAATAGAAACTAAATGCATCTGTCGATGACAGCAATAGATGTAAATCAGTACCTCCTTTAGAGAAAGAAGATGAACAGCTTGAGGCCCAATATTACCATGGATCAAGGTTGATGGCGTAAGAACCTGTACTAATTTTCTTTGAATTACCTGTGAATGTTTACAAAAAAATTAATAATTAATATATGATGACACATTATCCACGACTAAGAAAATATGTCAATGCTCAATAGCAACAGTAGCATAAGTGGCAATACACTCAACAATTACTTAAGTTATTACTGCAACATGAAGCACCCAGTATTATTTTCTAAACAGAAGTTTAGGATAACATTACAACATTACGTAGGATTTGAACATCGTTTTGCGTGCAAGCAAAAGGGAATTCCCGTTTATTGTAAGCTAACATTTCACTTAGTTTGTTTTGTGTAACACAAACGGCTAAATGAACCTGTTTTAACAGAAGTTTAAAGGTCATTGTGATCACAGTGAACTTACAGAGGAAGCACCTCTTGATTTTGCTTGCTCTGCTGTTTCCAGCTGCTCTACTCGCCCAACTTTATACCTTCAATATTTTATGTATTAATGGTGAATAGTGATACAAAGTTAATACATGAGTATGTAAGACTACAAATTCACAGTATAACTGAGCCCAGTCTTGGCCTAGATCTATTCTGAACTTAGGCGGCCTACTAATATTGGGAGCATGTAAAAAAAAACAAAAAATTCATACAAACATGAGATGCACAAGCTTTATTTACTTTATGATTAGAAAATTTTGTTTGGAAACAATAACAGAAGGTGTAGGCTCATGTAGTTACAGATGAACTGACTTGGGGATGTTCTACGACTTCTATATCTAAATGGTCAAATAAGTAACACAAAAGAGGACTTAAAAAACCATGTCAAACAAGTCGAAAGTCATCCAAACTGTATTCCTAATGCATAAAACCTCCTAACCCATTATTTCAAAAAACTTAAAAGTAATTTGAGTTTGTAATACTTGACATTTTTTCTAGAAAAGGCAATTCCTTAGACGAAAAGTGACTCAAGTCAACTCAACCTGGTCCATTTCAACTCATACCAAAACACTACATGTTTTGACAATTTACCCATCCCTCCCATTTTGCTATATCTATGAAGATGCCCTGAGATGATTGCAAACTTGCAGTGGATAGTGGGTATTGTTGGAAATTTACAAGTTGTAAATGTGCAAGTTGGCATGTTTACTTCTTGTCCCATATTGGTGGGGGGAAACAACTTTGAGTGGCTTATAAGGGGCTTTCCCTTATGGGTCACCAAAGTGATGGTTGGGCCAAGAGAAGGGCTAAGCCCACACGCGTGCCGAGCCGAGACGGAGACGTGAGTTCGCGAATGGGCGTGTTTGAGGCGCACTTTGCACGTACGCATCGTTGCTATGAGCTAAGGAGCTTTTATTTTTTAGCTAAGGCCCGATTCAGAGGCTTGTGGATAGAATCGAAAAACCAACTACGAGATAAATACGGTGGATAGAATCGATCAATATGCAATTCGGGTTATCTGCGTAACCGAATTCGCGAATTGGTGGGGATCAACCTCATCCCCCGTTTTTCTCATTGTTGGTTACGGTTTGAGTCTATAAATATGAAGCTCCTGGTTTGAGTTTAAGCATCCCAAAAGCTACAGCTTTTCTCTGCTACACGTTTCTTTACATCTGTTTCCTCACACGCTTCACGTTAATCCAGTTCCATTGCTGTTGGAACACCGGATTCATTCTGAAGTAAATCCTGGGCGTGTTTGAGGCGCACTTTGCACGTACGCATCGTTGCTAGGAGCTAAGGAGCTTTTATTTTTTAGCTAAGGCCCGATTCAGAGGCTTGCGAATAGAATCGAAAAACCAACTACGAGATAAATACGGTGGATAGAGTCGATCAATATGCAATTCGGGTTATCTGCGTAACCGAATTCGCGAATTGGTAGAGATCAACCCCATCCCCCGTTTTTCTCATTGTTGGTTACGGTTTGAGTCTATAAATATGGAGCTCCTGGTTTGAGTTTAAGCATCCCAAAAGCTACAGCTTTTCTCTGCTACACGTTTCTTTACATCTGTTTCCTCACACAATTCACGTTAATCCAGTTCCATTGCTGTTGGAACACCGGATTCATTCTGAAGTAAATCCTGAGAGTTTACGTTGTAGCTTACAGCAAATAGAGCACGTAAAATCCTTTAAGGACAGGAATACATTCCGTGTAGTTCATCATTCGAAGAACATCGTATAATAGGTTGGTTTTATATTGTTGCGTGTCTTTTAATTCGTTCGATAACAGGACACTCTCCTACTTTTCTTATAATCAGTTTCGGTCACGAAGGATCAAACTGATTCGGCCAATAACTTGGTAATACTTAATAATAATTAATTGATTTCTATTTGGCCTGATCTGTATTTTCAACAGATATCAGTAACTTACCTACGAGCAAGAAGCTTTTCAATTGCATCATCGATCGCATGCTCTGTGATACCAACCTGAACCACAAGACAAAGAGTATATGCTAATTAACTGAAAAAACTGCAAAAGAAGGCATATATCTTCAGACTTACGGACTATATATTTATGAAAACACAATAAAGATGATAAACATATATTTGCATGCGATGCTTTAGAACTACCTGTCGGCATTTTCCAACACCACTCATTGTGATTTTCCAGTCAAGCTCCTTATGTCCAATTTCAGCATCTAGTTCATACAGCTCATAGAACTTTCCCTACAACACAATGAATTCAGATCATTCAAATAAGCACGTGTGAAATGATTTTGTAACAGTCAAATTGAGTGGCCAACTTCTTGGATGGATAAAAGAAAGATAATCCTAAATCTATACAGTACCAAAGATAGAAACAAAACATATACCAATTTCTAATACTAATCTCATAAATGCAAACGAGGTAATCCTTTGATCACTTGAAATATTAGATCCAATAATGCACCCTTATTTATCATGTATCAGGTTTCATCCAATACTTCACACCTTATTTTCTATATCTAAAGAATAGGAGTATCTTTCACTCCAAAGTAGATGAGCATTCACATTTAAATTACATTTTCAGCTTAAACACTTCACTAAATTTTTGCAAATTCTTCTAGCTTCTCCTAAATATACAGTGAATTAGCCCTAAGGTCATGTTTAGTATACTTTTCTCTTTTGAATATTCAACTAATAGGATATTTTTACTCTTATTTTAAAAGCAAGCAATTGGGTTATTCAAGCACTGATTCTAAAGATGTTTAAAATAAAAATAAAACATTAGAGCCCAAAATGGCTAGAAATTTTTCATCATGGTGATGATAGTTATTATATGTTCTTCAAATGGACTTTTTATAGACATGCTATTGAGTACTTGAATGAGCTTGAACACATTAAATGTCTGACTTGTCCAGTTAATTATAGAAGGCATGCGAAAAAAGAGTTAAGAGTTTGCTCTATCAAATCTGACTGATCTAGCTGCACAACATATATTTAGTTAGCTAATTGAAAAGGTTACATGTATCATAAAGATAGACAAGATGCAGCCACAGAATATATGCATTAATAAGGAAACTTTACAGTCTGTTCAGATAAACAAGAACTAACCACTTTGAAGAAAATAAGGACATCCATGTACTGACTTTTGACGCTCCAATATTGTTTCTGAGATGCTGACATCTTCTTCAAAACATCAGGTGGTATATAAAGTGTTCTCTTATCATAAAGAGGATGGTCTGGCCTTCTTCCATTAGCATCTTTAATTTTTGAAGGATGAAGCCAATCAAATTTACTAGTCACATCAGACACCAAATCATCTTTCTTATTCTCAACCAATACATCATGAGAAAACTTCACTCTTTTGCTATTTCCCATAGCGACATTAGTAGTAGCGGTAGTAGTAGACCCCAAGTTAAAACTATACTCTTGAACTCGCTTCAAACGTGGAACCAATGGTTGTGTTCCTGGTGTTTCTGGCCCCGTTATATCACCATCACTTTCTACAAGCAAGGGATAGTCTTTATTCCCTTTACAAACAGTTTCTTCTACATTAATAACATTTTCCATTTTTGGAAAAGCAGGAACCGAACTCTCCTTATCTCTTCCATTCGAGTGAATATCATCATGCATGCCATCTGATGACTTCCTGCAGATCATGAACAAACATCATCAAATTCAAAGCAAATTAGTGTCCAAACTTAAAACTCATGAACTTCGAGTAATATGTGTTACAAATACATAGCAACATACAGCTCACGACATATCAAATTCACCTCCTAGTGATTTCAATTCAGGCTCTCAGAACACAGTAAAACAATTAGGTAAAGCTGCACGAAAACGCTTATGCAATTAGCTAACAATCACACTAGACCTTACACAACAAGTCATAAAATCTACCAGTCACCAAATCAATTAACCCTAACCGATATCTAACATAAGAAAACCATGAGTTATTTAAAAAACGGTACCTATCACACGGCTTCTCAACGCTGTTAGGTTTCATGAACTTATGCCTAATACTAGAAAACATAGAGCGTCCACTCCTGCTCGCTTCGTTGTTCTCATCTCCGGCGGTCGACTTCAACGGGAAGAACGGACGTTGCTCTTTCTCCGGCGGAGTTTCCGTTCCTCTAACTTCATCGGAAGTTTCTACCGCAGATGAAATGATACTAGGCGATTTGATGCGGCTGAAGTTCTAGGCTGTGGTTTCTCGTCCGAAACCGCCAAGGTGTGGCGTTTTGCAGCTCCACCGCCGGCCAGATTCTCGTTTTCCGGCACCGTTGGACGCTTCTGGAGGAACGATAGTATAGATTGCTGACGCTTCATGGTGTAATGACTGTAATCGTATGATATGGAGGAAATTTATTAGAAGATGAAGTAGAAAACAGAGTTGATTGTGAAGAAATTTTGGCGCGCCTTTTTTAGGGGAATTTTGGCGCCTTTTTGTGATACGAAATCACGAGTCTCAAGAATCTAATCGACTACAGCCTACTTGATATTTACACTTACGGCGTTTGTTTTTTTTTAAAACTTCCGGGAAGCCTCTTCTATTTGCATCGCGCAGATCATGCGCAGATATGAGTATTTGTAGACTGTTTGTTTTTCCGAAAAGATTTTATTAAAAAAAGTTTACGCATGGTCTTCTTAAGCCAGATATAAAATTAGAACTTTATAAATCTTCTAAAACCTTTTCTCATTCTCAACTCTTGTGAAACCCTTCTACCATCACCACCTCCCATACCCCCGACCCAGCCAAGTCCCCGCCAGCCCCCCTCCACCGTTTTGTTGTCATCGTCAGCCCCCCTCCACCGTCCCCTCTTCGTCTCAACCCAGCCATCCACCGCCGCACGCCCTGCAACTCGCTCGCCACCATCTCGTCGTCGCCACCCTAATATTCAGAAGGTAACATGATTTACAAACTTAATTTTGTTTTCATACATGTTTTGTGATTTTGTTTCTATAAAAGGTGTTAAACTAGGTTTGTGATTTTGTTTTCATACATGTTTGTGATCTTGTTTCTATGAAAGGTAACATGATTCTTTGTTTCTATGAAAGATGCTAAACTAGGTTTGTGATTTTGTTTTCATACATGTTTGTGATATTGTTTCTATGAAAGGTAACATGATTCTTTGTTTCTATGAAAGGTGTTAAACTAGCTTTGTGATTTTGTTTGATTTGTGATTTAGGTAGTATGATTTGTTGAAAACTTGTATGGTTTGTGATTTGGTTTAGTTTGTGATTTTGTTTGATTTGTGATTTAGGTAGTATGATTTGTTGAAAGCTTGTATGGTTTGTGATTTGGTTTAGTTCGTGATTTTGTTTAGTTTGTAATTTTGTTTGATTTTTGATTTTAGGTAGTATGATTTATTGAAAACTTGTATGGTTTGTGATTTGATTTAGTTTGTAATTTTGTTTGTGATTTGGTTAGTTTGTAGTATGATTTGTATAGACTAATAAATTCAAATGATTTGGTTTGGTTTGTCATTTGTCTGTGTTCATTGTAAGTTTATGAATTGAAATTGAGAAACAAATGTTTCTTGTTTGTTTGTTGATTAATAGAAATAAGAGATAAACAACAATGGTTCAATAGTAACTAAAATGTTTACTAGAGACTTGTATTGAACAGATAAACACAGTGAGTAGAAAATGATTGAGTCTACACAAAGACTCATGGAATAAGTTAGAAAAAGTTCTTAAAGAAAAGTTTGGGTTGGGTTTGAGTAAAGAACAAATGAAAAATGCCTATGACAATCTTAAGGCCAAATACATAGAATGGGTGTATGTAAAAAACAAAAATGGCAATATATACAATGCTCAAACAAATTCCTTTACATTAACAAATGAGAAATGAGAAGAATTTAAGAAGGGATGTTTATATATATAATTTTTTTAACCTATACCTATAAAACAAAAATTGATAACATTTATTTACTTTGGGTTTATGGGCATCCGAATGCTGCATCATTGAAAACAGTTTCATTGCCTCTTTCAGAACTTTGCCAGCAACTGTTTGATAGTGCCACTTATTCATGATGGGATTTGTGTAATACTCTACGTAAGGAGGGCGCATCCTTAAAGTACGAATCTAACGGGTCAACAAGGTACGAGGACAACGACTCTTTAGCTGTGTTTCCAAGTTTAATAAAAGAAAGAAAATAAAAGAAAAGAAGTGAAAGAAAATAAGCAAGAGAAAATAAATGAAGAGAAAGGAAATTAAGGAGATAAAAGAAATGGAGAGAGAAAAAAAAACAATTTAAATTTTCGTGTTTTAGAGTTCGAAGTAAATAAAAAGAAAGTAAGAATTTTATACCTCCATTTCCTTCCATTTTGGAAGGAAAGTTAAAGGACAAATTATTAAAAATTTTCTTTTCATATTCTTCCTTTAAAAAACTCGGGAACACAAAGTTTTTTGTTTCCTTCCATTTTCCTCCTTAAAAAAAACAGAAACACAATTGTTTTTCAATTTTCATTCATTCCTTTCATTTCTCTCCTTAAATGAGACTCGAGAACACAGTGTAATAGTGGGGTCCAAGGGACGCATCACGACACCCCTAATGAAAACGCATGACTGTGGCCCAAATCACTATGATTGTGCCTTGCTAGACATACACTTGTGTTAGGAAAATGCACGGTCTTGCAGTGGAAGAATGTTGCGCTAAACAGAGCATGATCGTGTCAATGGTAATTCATCTACAAGGTTGTCACGTTGCTTGACTTGGTAGTTGGCACGCATGTGTCTTACATGATGCACAATCGTGTCATTGAGCAGGCAAAATTAGGAAGTTATGGCCAAATAGGATTTCACATCAAAATAAGACTATACGTAGTGGGTATTTTATGGGCTTCAAACATGATGATGTAGACACAAGTAGGACTCTAACATCATTATAAGCTAATTAAAAAGGGCTTCAAATCCATAGGGCTCCAAGCTTTTAACGGGCGTCAAAGATAATTTTTCCTAAATTATTGCATCAATGAGAGCTCCAAACATTAGTTAACAACTACACTTAATTTAAAAGGGGCTTTAATGAAATGATTTTTATCTACATGGCATTTAGGTGATATTTTAACTAAACAACTACTACACATAGTCTAACATCTCTCTATCATACTCTAAAGTTTGACGACATCTTCTTGAACATTAACTATCTCGCAGAAGACAAGAGACCTTAAAGTGTACTACTATTTGTCGTGAGTTTGAGTAATAATGACGAGAACTAAGTAATGAACCGGGTAATAGTCATAACTAATACCCAACTATACTTAAGCGATTTAGGTGTTGATGACTCGAAATTAGTAAGGAGATATTGTTTACATACAAGCACATGATTGTAAATGTATTGTTCAATAGAAAGCCTGACCATCATTGTCACACCCCAACCTTAAAGGCGGAAACGTCGAGGTGTGAGGGTTAAGATTGTTCATGCCACACAACGCTAAATTAAAAATGACAATATTATTAAATATCAAGATTCATAACGTACATAACGGAAATAACATAAGTTCAACAATCAATTACATAAGTTTCCAAGCGTCATGTGACAATAAATGTCTTTTTATTATAATCTAGGTCCAATCCTAGATGTGAACAAGTCTTCAAAAACAAGCTAAGCAGTATCATTTTCTGAAACATGTTAAAAATAATGTCAACAATATGTTGGTGAGTTTCCATAGTTTTAGCATACGTAAATATATATAAAAGATGACAATTCACGTCATAGGTTATTGAATAAAGTAAGTAAAGATGGATGAACAAATGTAACAATCAAACCTTGACAAATATGGCCATTACAAGATTAAACGGTTAGCTAAGTGTATTTGGTTCCCATAGTGCTCAAGAATACGGCACTAGGAGCCGGCAATAACCTCGACTTTAGCACCAAATAGGCTTCTCAGGCCCATAGATCTACGACGTGGCCAGGCTAGCAATATTTAATGATTGTATCTTACAAGGGTCATCACATGATAGTTATAAGATTTCAAATAACCATGACAAAATAAGATGAATTGCATAAGTGTTACAAGATTAAAAACGTGGTTACAAGTGTGTTTATAATACGATTAACATGTTTCACCTCAAAAGTGTGAAATAGTATAAAAGGGGTATGAAAAACTCACATGGATAATAAGGATGACAAATAAGGAGTCTTGAATATAATGACGGGAATACGATAACGATCAACCTAAATGAAATGTCGTACTAAGTTATTTATGGTGATTTTGGTATTATAGTTATAAACCATTTGTCCATGATTTTCATGTTATTAAATAGATGTAATCCATTATTATTTTGGTAATTAAATGGTTTAAATAAGAATTTTAGTAATTAACACTATTAATAAAAGTTATACTTTTACTATTAAATGACTATTATTTACTATTTAAATAAAATAGTAATTTATAGATTTAAATGATTTAAATGGTCATAATAGTTGAAATGATTGTACATTTTAAATATATATATTTATTTATTTTCATAAAATAAGTATAAATAATTGTAACTTTATTTTGTCATAATAAAGGATTTATTCAAATAAAATTTACTAAGAATTAGGTGGAACTCATTTCAATATAAGATTATAAATAAGGGTATTTTGTACAAATTTTTATAATTTTAAAATAAAAAAAAGGAAATTTTTTGATTAAAATTTTTAGAAATTTTAAAAGAAAATGATTTTATGTAATTTATGATTAAAAATGATTTTTATTTGATAAACAATAATTTTTAGAATATTTCTGAAATTTAAAAGTTATTCAAAACCCTTTTAAAAAATAATGGCAGGGACCCGGGTCGAACCTGAGACCTCCTGCCAACAGTGTATGTTTTTAACGGTTGGGCTAGGCCCTGATTTTTGTTATGAAACATAAAAAAAACAAGAAAATTTATTTAAGTCCGAAATCCCCAATTTTGCCAAGAACCCTAATTTGAAAACGAAGAAATTGATCAACAATTCAAAGTTGATAATGGAATTAACCTTAGGGCTTTTGTTACCCACCTCAAATCGAGTACATTCATGTGTGCAATTACCTGATTTGATGCAGTATATTCGTTTTCACGCTTGGGCTAGGTTCGCGACTGTTCTTCAATCAATTGTTGGATGTGTGTGTGTTTTTATAAAATTGAGGTTACAGAGAGTTTAAAAAGAAGGTCGAGAGCATTAGCCCTCTATTTTATAGTGTCAATTCGATCCCGATCACGTCCAACGGCTACAACTTTATTATCGACCGTTTATCATTTATTGGAGATGTAATTTGGTCGTTTCAGGTGAAATTAACCACTCCATTATGTTATATTTGGTTAACCGATCGTTTATAACCAATTAATTTGATAATTTAAGATGATCTAAGTGTAAAATCGGTTTTGAGTTCGATGGTATCGGTTTCGAATTGAATAGCTTAGTAACCTGTTTGTTAATTCGAATTAACCATAATCCTAAGTTCGAAACATGTTCTAGCACAGGTTAGGTTCATTTTTAGATGTTGAAAATGAGTTTTGGGAGGTTTTAGGGTGTCGCCGGAGCTCGGCGGCGGTCACATGAGAACCGGGCCTAAATTACGGGGTTTGGGGGGTTGAATTTCACATTAACACTTTTAGTCCCTATGCTTTATAAGTTATCAATTTAGAACCAAAGTTTCAGTTTTAGTTTCAGTTCAGCCCCTAAGGTTTTAGATTTTATTATTTTATGTACAAGTTTTAAAAATATTAACTCATTTAATTTCAAGAGTTAACATTTTTTTAAGATTATTTACAATTACTAGTATTATTTGTTATTATTTTTATTATTATCATTATTACTATGATTATAGTTAATTATCTAATTATTTAATTACATCCAAGTTATAATGATTTCCAAGAAATTACAATTAAGTCCCCGTACTTGCATTAATAACAAAACGAACCCTTACAAGAGATAACGACGTTAATCAAATGTTAAATAAAATACGAGAGGTCACAGTCTCCCCAACTTTAAGAAATTTCGTCCCGAAATTAAAGACAAAACTAAACAAAAAAGAAAGGGATATTTCTTCTTCATGTGATCCTCGCGTTCTCAGGTGAACTTAGCTCCACGTTTGTTTTCCCAATGGACTTTGACGATCGGTGTGGTAGACGTTCGAGTCTTTTTCAGCGTTCGATCTATAATCTCGACAGGTTTCTCAACGATATACGATGACTCGTCAATTTGAATTTCCTTCAAAGGAACATGCAAATTTTTATCATTGACAAGATAAATATTTGAGATTTGACAAATGATATGTTGGATAAACAATGCTGAGTTCTTAGGACGGTTTAAGCCCATATGCCACTTTCTCAATACGCGCAAGCATTTTGAATGAACTTACATAATGAGATGACATCTTGATGCTAATGGAAAGACCGGTAATTGTATGAAAGTTTGATCAACGGAAATTGAGAATCCCAAGAGCTACTAAGAAGAATGGCTCAAGCTCAACGCATATCTTGAGAGGTTGTATCGTTCTTTTAGCTTCAATTAGCGAATGATGAATTGTACTAAGATTGTCTTGTGTTTTCAAGGACTATATAAAGGTTTGGCTAGAATGAAAGATAAATAGACCATCACGATCAAAGATTTGCAAGACACACCACAGTGGCTGACTATTTCGTTGATGTAGATACGAGTCAATTTCTCGGCTCGATATTCCTCAAGGATCGATATGAATTGCACTGGTTTAGTTATTTGATCAACAATGAACCAAGTGTTATTATGATGGCTAGAAATAAGAGGCAAATTGGGGATGAACTCCATCGATAAATGTTTCCTTTTACACACAGAAACTTCAAGTTAACCAAAAGATTCATAAAAATACAGATGGTTGGCTTTGACTTTTGAGCAAGTGAGGCACTTGGACATATACCAAGTTATGCCTTCTTTTCCTTTATGCCAACCCATGAATACTAATTGCGAAAATTAATGAACCTTTTTATCCTCATCGGAATGAATGTAATAACGAGTCTTGTAAGTCGCAATCAAGATAGAGATTTAGAGATTTTCAAGATTAGGAGTTGAAAGATGACCCGGAAGTAAAGCAGACAATAGGAATTGCAATGATCAACGAAGATGTCGTTCTGATCGGATTAAAATTTGAATAATTTAGGATATTACCGATAAAGACAGTCACAATTAATTTTCAAGTACGGCTTGCACACGCGGTTCATCAAACCATGATCATAGCCGAAATAAAGGTATAACAAAAAAAAAAAGTATAACATAAATTTATAATGATTTTATTTTGCAAGAAAGATTGTTTTAGGAGTATTATCATCGTGCAATTAAGTTTTGATGATAACCCGAATGAAGATCGATAAGTAATAAATAAAAGGTTCCATAAAGCTAGATCAAACGTCAAATTGAAACATAAAGACGTGAGAAAAATCGATTAAGATTTAAATGTTCCAGGCTTGGAACTAAGATTAACCTAAAGTGGTCAGGACCTTTTTTGAGTTCAGGAATCATGCTTTAACTTGATAGGTTGGAACACTATCACTAATAAATCAGTTAACGGTGTTCACGCTTCAAGTGACTACGTGTTTCTTGTCAATAGGAGTCTTAAGACCTTGGTGAAATAGAAATCAAAGAATAAGAATGGTCACCAAGGTGTGGATATCACTCCTAACTTGGTGGTGTAGTTCTCAAAACATGACTCTTAACTACGAAGACAAGAGCTTGATCCTAACTCATTGTTAAGGATCCACAAGAATAAGATGAGGTAACTTACCATTAAGGTAAAGAAAATCACTTCTATCTTAACGGTGAAATTTTATAGAAACAAAATATAGCAAAATGAAAATCTTCATCAAAGTACAGAATTCACCCCTACTTTGAAGAGGTCATTTCATTTGAGGAAATACAAACCCATAAAACTTGGATGAGTGAAATTATCATCAAGGTATGGAATTCACTCCTATCTCGATGATGGAATTTCATGATAATAAGAAAAGCAATCAAGAATTGAATTTGTCACCAAAGTACGGGATTCACTTCTATTTTGGTAAGGTCATTTCATTTGTGAAATGCGAGTCCAAGTGAAAAATGAGTGAAATTTGTTCTCAAGATAAGGAAATCACCCTTATCCAGAGGGTGAAATTTCATAAAAACAACCAATAGAAAAATTGGAAACCATCATCGAGGTATGAAATTCACTCCTATTTTAAGGAGATAATTTCATTGGTAAAATACGAATTCATAAGAACAAGAAGAAAGAAATAGTCATCAAGGTAAGGAATTCACTCCTGTCTTGATGATGAAATTTCATAAGAACAATAATAGCAAATGGAAAGTCATCACCAGAGTAAGGGAGTCACTCCCGTTGTGTTGAGATAGTTTCCTTTAGGAGATACGAGTGTCCTTAGTCATGAATTGACTTGCGACCTCTTGCATTTCCTATGGTGCAAAACGGTTAAAAGATTTTATCACACAATATTATTACCAAGCTCGACTTAAAAAAAATCGGTTAGAAACTCAGAAAACTTCAAATTACTTCAATTTAACATTAACAAGAGAAAAATCATGCTTGCCACGATTAAGGTTACAGTTCGGAATAACCGAATCAATTATGATAGGTTTTCAAAGCTTGAACGGTTTAAATCTAGAAAACAAAAACAATAACAAAAACAATTCAAAAGAACAATGAGATGCTCCAAATGTAAACGTTCGTTTCGCAAACCAAAGGGAATACGTTGACTTTCTCAAAGTGTTAGGTCAACCACCATTTTATTGAAGACACGTGTACCTATAAGCAGACACTTACCTCATGGATTCCCAGGTAGGGTAAACGAATCCATCAGTCAAATTGGATTAATATGGATACCCTGCCTAGGCAAAACATCCCGAGATACAGGTATCCCACTTTTACAGCATTGCATGAATTCAATTATGAGACACACTTTAAGGAGATTTGAAAACCATAAGTAACAATTTAAAGTTTTGAAAACCATTCGATTTAGGCACACAATGCCTTTAAATATGTATTGAGATTTATATACGCATTGATCAAGGTATAGCGATAGTCACATGAGACACATAACGTTTAATAATGTTTAAACATAGGAATTGAGGAGTAAAACGAGTTCAATAATAACGAGAACATTCCATAAGATAAAAATAAAGAAAAATATTAGAATTCGATGATAAACCAGTTCAAAAAAATCAAGAATTTTGATATTTTTTTTAATAATAACCGGATGGTTCCATTTGGTACCACATAGCCAATAGGAACATGGACACGTCGAGGTGACTTAATCCCAATTACCTTAAGGAAGATGTGTGTGTTGACCATAATTTTGCACTCATCCCGAAAATCCCCAGGTAAGCATAACAGGTCTCGCAATGAGATTTATACGAAATGCTTGCCTTAGTCAGAGGGCCTTTTACCAGGTAATCCAGAATACAGGTGTTTATGTGTCACACACTTCTCTAAGGCTATTAGAATTAAAACCTCGATGAGATTTTTCAAGATTTAGACATAACGTCTAAGGAATTTTATCCACTCGATAGGATGCGTAGAATTCCACACGTAGTCGAGAATAAGTTTTAGAAAAGATTAGACGCGGTAGTAGAACTAAAGGCATAAGAAGAGAATTAGGAAGTTGGGGTAAACAAGGTTCAAGGCATATTCCTAAGGCACTATTTTCTAAATGTAAACAAATAGCACATAAGAAATTTATCATGCAACATGTAACAACATGTGATAGGCACATAAACATACTTACAAGATCATAACAAATTTCATGTAACCCTAGTTTAACCATAGTCTAGGCCACCATTTTTAATAACCTAAATCTCTATAGTTATGCGCTCTGATACCAATCTGTCACACCCCAACCTTAACAGCGGAAACGTCGAGGTGTGAGGGTTAAGATTGTTCATGCCACACAACGCTAAATTAAAAATGACAATATTATTAAATATCAAGATTCATAACGTACATAACGGAAATAACATAAGTTCAACAATCAATTACATAAGTTTCCAAGCGTCATGTGACAATAAATGTCTTTTTATTATAATCTAGGTCCAATCCTAGATGTGAACAAGTCTTCAAAAACAAGCTAAGCAGTATCATTTTTTGAAACATGTTAAAAATAATGTCAACAATATGTTGGTGAGTTTCCATAGTTTTAGCATACGTAAATATATATAAAAGATGACAATTCACGTCATAGGTTATTGAATAAAGTAAGTAAAGATGGATGAACAAATGTAACAATCAAACCTTGACAAATATGGCCATTACAAGATTAAACGGTTAGCTAAGTGTATTTGGTTCCCATAGTGCTCAAGAATACGGCACTAGGAGCCGGCAATAACCTCGACTTTAGCACCAAATAAGCTTCTCAGGCCCATAGATCTATGATGTGGCCAGGCTAGCA
The DNA here is from genome assembly GCA_025506505.1 of Flaveria sonorensis. Lineage (NCBI taxonomy): Eukaryota > Viridiplantae > Streptophyta > Magnoliopsida > Asterales > Asteraceae > Flaveria > Flaveria sonorensis. The sequence goes on along the minus strand of CM046426.1, from coordinate 48,050,884 downwards.
ATATTTAATGATTGTATCTTACAAGGGTCATCACATGATAGTTATAAGATTTCAAATAACCATGACAAAATAAGATGAATTGCATAAGTGTTACAAGATTAAAAACGTGGTTACAAGTGTGTTTATAATACGATTAACATGTTTCACCTCAAAAGTGTGAAATAGTATAAAAGGGGTATGAAAAACTCACATGGATAATAAGGATGACAAATAAGGAGTCTTGAATATAATGACGGGAATACGATAACGATCAACCTAAATGAAATGTCGTACTAAGTTATTTATGGTGATTTTGGTATTATAGTATAAACCATTTGTCCATGATTTTCATGTTATTAAATAGATGTAATCTATTATTATTTTGGTAATTAAATGGTTTAAATAAGAATTTTAGTAATTAACACTATTAATAAAAGTTATACTTTTACTATTAAATGACTATTATTTACTATTTAAATAAAATAGTAATTTATAGATTTAAATGATTTAAATGGTCATAATAGTTGAAATGATTGTACATTTTAAATATATATATATTTATTTATTTTCATAAAATAAGTATAAATAATTGTAACTTTATTTTGTCATAATAAAGGATTTATTCAAATAAAATTTACTAAGAATTAGGTGGAACTCATTTCAATATAAGATTATAAATAAGGGTATTTTGTACAAATTTTTATAATTTTTAAAATAAAAAAAAGGAAATTTTTTGATTAAAATTTTTAGAAATTTTAAAAGAAAATGATTTTATGTAATTTATGATTAAAAATGATTTTTATTTGATAAACAATAATTTTTAGAATATTTCTGAAATTTAAAAGTTATTCAAAACCCTTTTAAAAAATAATGGCAGGGACCCGGGTCGAACCTGAGACCTCCTGCCCAACAGTGTATGTTCTTAACCGGTTGGGCTAGGCCCTGATTTTTGTTATGAAACATAAAAAAAACAAGAAAATTTATTTAAGTCCGAAATCCCCAATTTTGCCAAGAACCCTAATTTGAAAACGAAGAAATTGATCAACAATTCAAAGTTGATAATGGAATTAACCTTAGGGCTTTTGTTACCCACCTCAAATCGAGTACATTCATGTGTGCAATTACCTGATTTGATGCAGTATAATCGTTTTCACGCTTGGGCTAGGTTCGCGACTGTTCTTCAATCAATTGTTGGATGTGTGTGTGTTTTTATAAAATTGAGGTTACAGAGAGTTTAAAGAGAAGGTCGAGAGCATTAGCCCTCTATTTTATAGTGTCAATTCGATCCCGATCACGTCCAACGGCTACAACTTTATTATCGACTGTTTATCATTTATTGGAGATGTAATTTGGTCGTTTCAGGTGAAATTAACCACTCCATTATGTTCTATTTGGTTAACCGATCGTTTATAACCAATTAATTTGATAATTTAAGATGATTTAAGTGTAAAATCGGTTTTGAGTACGATGGTATCGGTTTCGAATTGAATAGCTTAGTATCCTGTTTGTTAATTTCGAATTAACTATAATCCTAAGTTCGAAACATGTTCTAGCACCGGTTAGGTTCATTTTTAGATGTTGAAAATGAGTTTTGGGAGGTTTTGGGGTGTCGCTGGAGCTCGGCCGGCGGTTACCGGAGAACCGGGCCGAAATTACGGGGTTTGGGGGGTTGAATTTCACATTTACACTTTTAGTCCCTGTGCTTTATAAGTTATCAATTTAGAACCAAAGTTTCAGTTTTAGTTTCAGTTCAGCCCCTAAGGTTTTAGATTTTATTATTTTATGTACAAACTTGTTATTTACAAGTTTTAAAAATATTAATTCATTTAATTTCAAGATTTAACATTTTTTTAAGATTATTTACAATTACTAGTATTATTTGTTATTATTTTTATTATTATTATCATTATTACTATGATTATTATTAATTATCTAATTATTTAATTACATCCAAGTTATAATGATTTCCAAGAAATTACAATTAAGTCCCCGTACTTGCATTAATAACAAAACGAACCCTTACAAGAGATAACGACGTTAATCAAACGTTAAATAAAATACGAGAGGTCACAATCATTAAAAGATGAGCTAATAGTTCGAAATGAGCACGATTTCCAACTAAGAAAGTCTTGAATTATGTATTATTTGTGTGATATTTACGTTGTATATGTTGATATAATGGTACTAGAATATTCACCACGTGTAGCCCGGGTTCTTGGTGGTTTTATATAAGATTGAGGTGGGAGGCTTAGCAATCAAATGTAATAATACATTGTATGTTCCGGTAGTCAGTTAACATAAAAAAGACATGTTAGTGTATGATGTTCAAGTGTTTATGCTATGTAAATGAGGTCATGCATATTCAAGACTTTGCTGAGAGATGTTCGATAAATATCAATGTATTAACTCATTTGCATTTACGCCTAACGTGATCTTCTAAATTTGTGTATCTCGAGTAAACCCTAATGAGCTATTTATGTATCTAAGAGAAGGACTTCAATGATAGCTTACCTGGTTGTTATTTTTATAGTATTTTATCATGTTGTAATAAAAAATTAGCTTAATAACCTAACGTTTTTTTTTTCTATCAAGTCTATACCAATAGCTTACGTGTAAGCCTCGTTCCGAATGGGGGTGTGACAAGTTAAATCATCAACCTTTGTGATGGGACACAATGCAACACATATTGGTGTTATTGGGTTTAAGGGCTTTTTGGTGACTCTCCGAGTCACAATATCTCTTAACCTCTTTATACTTTGCCTCATACAAGATGTTGTGGTAACGATGAATCAAACATACTCATGAGAAGATTAATAAGAATTTGGATTGTTAATCGTTAACTTGATGGTTATTAGAGTCAAAACATAATTAAATGAATATAACTTATAAGTTATGAGGAGTTTTTTTTCTCAAAATAATATAGTTGAAAAAGTTATTTACCAAAATAGTGTAGTTTGAATATTATTTACCAAAATAGTGAAGTTTGAAAGTTTATTGGTTTCTCATTCATACTCCCATTAATTACTTTACAAAATATTTTTAAATGTGTTTTTAATTATTTTAATGATCATATCTTTAAATTTCAAGAAATGTATTCAAATAAAATGTTTTTTAGTTTTCAAGAAGAATATATGTATTTCTTTCAAAAAAATGTTCAAAAAAATGTTTTCTAAAATGTTTAATCATTGTATCAAAATGAATTTTTTTTAATTTCTTAATTTTTTTTCAAATCGACATGCTTTCTTTATTTTAAAACAAAAAGTTCAAGCTACATAACGGCGGCGCTAGCATTTATTTTACTAATAGTCGTAAATCCCGATTGTATATTTTGAATGTTTATGTAACAAGGGTGTCTAAATTTGTAAGAAAGAAAAATAAAATGTTATTTCATACTAAACAAAATGTTACACTAATAAAAAATAAAAAATAAAACAGAGAAAAATATTACTATACAAACTATTCGAAAAACTAAAAAAGATAAAGGAAAGTAACATCTCGATTTATAAAAGTTAAAAGAAATAGAAACACTTCTATTTTAATACAAGGATTAAATATTTTAAAATATCATTCTTATAAAAAATTTTGAAAGAAATAAAAATATTCTGAAAAACTATAAAAAGTTCAATCTAAATGTAACACCCGGGTATTTTTTTTTAAAAGATGAGAAAGAAGGATTAAATGTGCGGAAAAAAAAAAGAAAACACAATTTAACCCAAGTTGAGGGGCTAAATGTGTCAAGAGGACAAAAAAATATAAAAAGTGGGTGCAAAAGGTGATGGCCGCCCACACCTTCCTGCACATTTCACTTCAACCGGATTTTAGAGAGAGAAAGAGCAGAGCTCTCTGGTTTTTGAAGAAAGAAGAAGAGGAATTCGAATTCAATATAAGAATTCTTGGTTTTTAAGTTGTTTTTGGCCGGCCTCTGCCTCGGTTATATGCTTATGTGTGTTTGTGTGTTCGGGTTGTGCGTTTTGGTGGGTTTTAGGTGGTTGAACTCATAGTGCAAACGGGTTTGAAGGAAGTCATACTCGAAGGTTGTCAAATGTGAGTTCTATAACCCCCTTTTTACTTGTTTTAACTGATTTTGGGGCTGGAAATGCATGTATGTATGTTTTTATGAATATGGGTTTTATACCCGTATGAATGTGTATGTGTGAATGTGGGTGGGTTATGACTTGGGTGATTTATGATGTTATGATGATGCCATGTTCATGTTATGATACTTAGAAAGCTAGAACTAAGTTTAGAACATGATAAATTGATGATTTGGGGCTGATTATGATGTTATTCGTATGTATTGGTTGCCCATGCGCCTGGATTTGGCCCATGCGCTCAATGGTTGAATTTGCTTGTTGCCCCATGCGCCCAAATAGTATCCATGCGCCTAGAATAGGCCGAATCTGACTAAGTGTTCCAAGCGCCCAAAACTGCCCATGCGCCTAGGCACTCATGCGCCTGCATAGTGCCCACGCGCCTAGAAATTTGCCCAGGAGACTTTAAGTGTTGGGTCATGCGCCTAAATAGTGCCCATGCGCCTGAAAGTTCCCCATGCGCCTAAGTGTTCCCATGCGCCCAGAAGGCCATGCGCCTGCATAGTGCTCATGCGCCTATGCCTTAGAATATTTTCTGAAATTTTGGGGAAAATGTAAAGTGTAGGCTTTGACTTGGGATGTTCCCGGGGGTGATGTATGTTGATTTTATGATGTCATATGTGATGTGATGATGCTATGTATGGTATGGTTATGTTTATGTTATGTTCCTTATTATGTATGTTTATTTTCCGTGGCTTTACGTGGTATGATTATAAAGTAAATGGAAAGTATTATGTAACGTAAAGCGGAAGATAATGAAAAAGGGAACGTAAGGAATGAATGAATGCATGCATGAATGAATGAATGACTGAATGAATGGAAAAGTCTTGTAAGCCTATGTTGAGGTGAGTGACTGTGTTGTCACAAAAGACTCGTAAGCCAAGGTTGAGGTGAGTGACTGTGTTGTCACAAAAGACTCGTAAGCCAAGGTTGAGGTGAGTGACTTTGTTATCACAAAAGACTCGTAAGAGAAGGTTGAGGTGAGTGACTGTGTTGTCATAAAAGACTCGTAAGCCAAGGTTGAGGTGAGTGACTGTGTTGTCACGAAAGACTTGTATGCCAAAGTTGAGGTGAGTGACTGTGTTGTTACAAAAGACTCGTAAGGGGTTCAATCCATGAGATTGACCCGGATCTTTGTCGTTTACCCCGGTGCTGGTGCCGGGCTTTGTGCGCAATGAATGGAAGTCTGATAAACTTCGGCCCAGTACCCGCTTTGTGCCTACGTTTGGGGTATAGCTGATGACATTGATCCGGAAGGAATGAACGAAGGAAGGTTATTGAATGAAATGTACGGAATGAAAGATAACGAATGATAAAGATGGTGTACGATGATGAATGAACGGAAGTCAACGAATGACGATGAAAGATAATAATAAATTATTATCTATGTGTACGTATGTTGTATGATCGCGTATGAAAGTAAAGAAAGAATGGTTTTAAACGAAAGAAATGTATTTTGTTTTTATAAAAACTAGAACTCACTCAGCAACGCTGACTTTTATATGTTTCCAGTTGGCAGGTAATGTAGCTGAGGATGGCACGGGGCAGCTGCTTGGCATTTTTGGATGGCATCCGTTGTTTGAATTATAATGTTTTTGTGATGTAATGCAACGAGTGATATTTTGTAACAGTTAACTGCAATGTATTATTTTACAAAAGCAATTATAATAAAATGGTTTGTTTAAAAGAATTCCGCTGCAATATTTTGGTAAAGTTAATGTATGTTTTATGCTTTGTGTGTAATGATTGACCAGCTGTAAGCATTCCGGGAACGGGGCCTTATACTAAATAAAGAACAAATTTCTAAAAATTTAAAGATAATTGTGAATCAGTGTCATTATTAATTTTTTAATCAAATTTTCTTAGATAAATATATGACTATTTGGTCATTGAACACAAGATAAAGTTTGAAGCAATGATTATTGTTTTTTTAACAACGAGTTCTGAGTTCGAGACTCTTTTCATATTTTTTTCTTTCCTTTGCCTAACACTAATAATCTATGGTTCTTGTAAAATTACAATAATAAAACCTTTTTTATACAGCCCACTAGAATATATTAAATCACCAAACAAAATATTACACAAGTAAAAAAATAAAAATTAAAAAAAATTACAAGAGAAACTGTAAAAGAACAAATGAAACTAAAAAAATACATCTTGATTTTAAGAAGTTAAAAGAAACCATGAAAATTTCTTTTTTAATACAATAATAAAACACTTTTAAAAACGTCTTTATACTTTTAGAAAGAAATTAAAAAGTATTTCTAGAAAATTTATTAAAAAAGTTCAATTTGTATAAATAAAAAATATCTCTAAAAATCTAAAGATGTTATTTCTAACAGTATTAAATAACATATTAAAAATCATTTTTAAGTAGCCAATAAGGGTAGGAGTGAGAAACAATAAATTTTCAAACTACATTATTTTGGTAAATATTTCACAAAATACATCATTTTGGTAAATAAGTTTTCTAACTACATAATTTTGGTAAAAAAACTCAAGTTATGAGAGTCTCTTGTAAAATCTAATAAAATGAACGTATATCATATAACAATCTATACTATTAATCTGATCGATAACACTTCTAATTTTTATTTTTGTTATCAGTAGCAATCTGGTAGCATGATTATCATATATTCACACTCAATTTGTAATTGTGTTTCCGCTTGATGTTGTTTGTGTCATTTCATTTTGTTTTATATAATTATTTGTGAATAAAATTAACAAGTGTAAGATATTTGATAATTGGGTTATAGGGATTGTTGTTTGTCTATCAATGGTAAATACGTGCACTGTAATTAACCACCACTTGTTCCGTTTAACTAGAGTTGTGTGGGCATGTGATCAACACGTATGCGCCAGGAACTTATAGACTTAGTCAGGCTTCCCCATGCGTTGATGCTTTTTTTTGGGGGGGGGGGGGCACAAATATTGTGCTTGTTTGAGCTTTTCCCGCCAAACAGTATGAACTCGACTAGTCTGAAGTTGGCCTTGTCTCTGATTGTGGCCTCATACATGAGAGTTAGCCTCGAATGACTTAACTTCAAGATGATGTTGCTCCTCGAATGATCCTGGGTACAACCTTGACCAGTCATAAGATCCAACCATCTCATTCCATTATGTTATAGACTTTTTCTGTAATTTTATTATAGCTCACTCTGATCTTCCACAACATTGTTAGTTATATTTTTAAGCATTATTTTTTATTGTTATAAAGTATATTTTTATGCATATTTTGTAAATATTGCATGTATTTTCGTTTATTTTATACAACACTAGTTTTGATGGAATAGTATCTGCTTTGATTTGTTTCGGGTGATTTTTTAGGGTTGATGAGTTCGTGAGAAGGATAAAAGATATAGAGCAGCAGAAAAGTATTGTTGAAGAAATGTTAGAGCTTGAAAGAATCTACACAACAGAAACTTCACACGGCCGCACGGAAGTTCTTTCATAAATGTTACACGGCCGCGTAAGCTCGCAGGAAAATTTTCCTAAAATTTAGGAATTTTTATTTTTGATGATTATCATCCAAATTTTCTTGAATTAAATTAAAGAAACTAAAAGCCTAAAAAGGAAATCTGGAAATCAATATATTATTATAAATATAATAGTAGATGATAATTAAAATGAGCATCTTGAGGCATCTTGAAGACATTATTTTAGAGAATCAGGTTCAACAATCAAAAAGAAGCTGTAGCAATTTAGGTTCTTTTTGTTGGTGGAATTCTCTTCATTGTCAAGATACTTACTCATTCGTGTTCTGTTCCATAAGTTTTTATTTTACTTTAGTTTTGATTGATCTAGTCGTCATGTCCGGCTAGAACAATTTTTGTTTAAACATTAAGGTTTTATTTCTTTGATTTGGTTTGAACTTATGTGAAACGTTTATGAGATGTTTTATTTTAATGGTTTGTTTGTTTGATTTTTGATCTTAAACACGGATCTAATATGGTATATATTAGATTGTTAGTAAAATTGGTCACTTTATTAATTATTCTAATAAAGTTCTTCAAGATTTAAAACCTTAATCAAGTTTTGATTTTTGATATAAGGAACAATTAACGGTTTGAGTTTGTCTATGAATTCACTCTCGTTATAGAATCACACAATCTAGTTAAACATACCGAACGACGTGTGTGTTTAATTATAAACGATACTTCAATCGTTGTAACCCGCAAGCTAAGATCCGAACGGCATGAGCTTAGAGTAGCAGGTTGGCTATAATCAATGAACTGCGATTGATTAGACATTAGATAGAGTGGATATCCGAACGACGTGATATCTAGCATCGATACAATTCATTAATTAAAAAATAGTCATTGCACCGTAATCGTTAATGATCGTAAGCAAATCGAATCAAGAAATTACCTTAGTCTTGGAATTAGTTTTCATAATTGAATCTACTTCACAATTTAATTAACGTTTTTAGTAATTACTTTTCACAATTAAAAGATACAAAAAAATGTCAATTTCTGTTTTTCTGGCAGAAGCTTAACACGGCCACGTGGAATTTTCTTTACAGTTTTGACACGGCCGTGTCAATTTGCTTAAATTTTTTTTACTTTTTGCAATTTACTTCTAGTTTTAGTTTTTAATTAAAACCCCACATTCCTTAAACCATAATCAATCAAAGCAACTGTACTAAAACATTTTTGGTATAAATTAATCGACACGTATCCCTGAGGACACGAACCCTACTTCCGCTCATACTATTCTTAATGTATGCACGGTATGTTCACATTTCATATTTATTTGTTGGATTCGACACCCAAACTGAGGCATAACACAACTTCGCTGTTTGTGGCATCCGTTTGACTTACACACAAGAATACACCTCTAAAGGTATACACCTCAAAATCATACATACAGACACTGAGGGTATATCTCGTATTCTCGTGTGCGCATCATACAGGCATACACCTCAAAATCATGGCAAACATATGCGTTTGCGCGAGGTTGAGACCTGCGAATTCAAAAGAAGATGGTGAAACTCTATGCTTTGCACGATCTGATTCTCAAAGTTTTACGCTCGAGGTTGTTGATGAACTCAATCGCATCAAATTTCAATCATCCTTAACAATTATGTAACATGCAATTCATTTCGGTAACGTTCATTGCGTTTTGCAGGATGAGAAGGATGAGAAGTACATGTTTAGCTTCGATAAGGTGTTCTATGAAGATTCGGAACAAGCTGATGTGTACGAGTTTTTGGCTCGACCGATTGTTAGAGGTATCAGTTATCGATTTGTGTAATTACTGAACTAACTTTTGTGTAATTTGACGGTGTATTAGTTGAATGCTTCGCTAATTTGTGATAATCGTAGTAGTTAGCTTAATCTTCATGCTCGATTTCATAGAAGATATGGTGGAATGCAATTTATTGTTTGGAGTCTATTGGAGTAACGTTTTCATCTTATTTGTCTGTCTGAGAGTTGAATTTTATGTAACAGATGCGTTAAAAGCAATCAATGGCACGATCATCACATACGGACAGGTATGTGTAGCATCTTAATTATAAGTTAATTTCGTGCATTTGATGTTTTAGAAGATTGATGACAAATGTAAATGCATAGTAATTAGTCGTTAAGTTTATGATAATTACGTACTGTTATTTGATTATTGCTATTATAGTGGGTGAGGGGATGATATGTGGACTCAAATAACCCCTATAATCCGCATTAGTACTGCTATCAAACTATAGTAGTTAAAGGCTCAAGGAGCAAAGGCTCACATGTCGCTAGATGCAAGGCGCAAAAAAAGCGCACAATTGAGACAAGCAAGGTGCAGGCTGGTTTAGACTGTTTAGTATGGTCCAGGCCATTTTTGGCTGGTTCAGATCGTTCGAAATTAGTATTGGTTGGTACAGGAAGTGAAGCCTTTTTGCTATTTATATGTTTTTGCATTAGTTGAAAAATGTTGTATGGTCTTGAATGCAAAACATCATATATCTACTGTTCAAATATCTGAAAGAGATTTAGGATCAAACTAATAAATTCTTATATGCATTTAAACAGACAGGAGCAGGGAAGACTTATACCATGGAGGTAATTTGCATTATAGAAACATATGATTTTTGAAAAATGGACAGTTGCATGAAGTCCATGATGACTTGTTGAGCAGGGTGCCAACATTCTGGAAACAGACAGCAACAAGAAAGGACTACTACCCAGAGTGGTAGATGAACTCTTTGAGGCTATAAACTTGTGTGGTGAAACAACTGCTTACAAAATCAAACTGTCAATGGTATAAGAGAATTCTTTTATAGATGACATTTGGATTAGACTGTGATGAATTAGTTTCATTTTTTTTACTTGATGCGATCTACATTTTCTGACACACAGGTAGAGATTTATATGGAGAGAGTAAGGTTAGCGACTGCCAACTGATTATATCTCTTGTCTGTTTCTCCTCCCAAGAACACACAGCAAGTCATAATTAGAACGCATATACATTTTGTAATTGAAGAACATCTTGTATCTTTTACTTTGGTTTGCTGTGATTGGGGCTTGCAGGGACCTTTTGGATTTATCAAAGGACAATATACAGATCAAAGAACATAAAGGACATGGAATATTGTTGTGTGGAGTAACAGAAGTAAGTTTTAATATATTTCTTACGGTATCCTTTCAATCTTGTATTCCAGAGTGAAAAACTACTAATAAGTTCAATCCTTCTTTACAAGCTTACAGAATATACCTTTTAAGCATTAAAGAAAAATATTCAAGTCATTTTCCACCTTAAAGTATTCCAAATCAGGAGTATTTCTGAACACGGAACGATCTCTATCCTTACTTTCCAGTTTTAGTGATCCTAACGTTAAGTCATCCAAATTAATAGCCATTTTGAAATGAAACATTCTTTTCCTGAAAATCAGAAATTTGGTACTACCATAAACATATTATATTTCCTTGAAACAGTAAGCAGAGAACAGATAAAACACTTTTAAATGGCATCTGGCTTCCAGAGTAATAGAACTTGCTCTTAGACATTAAGAAACCAGTAGAGGCTTTCTTATATTATCCCAATAAACATTAAGAAACAACTTGCTCTTAGAACTTCATGACATTTTGATATGAAATATTATCCTCACGGTGTTTATAGTTCCCTTGTATCACTATGACTACAACCAAAGTTATAGTTTTTGACTTGATATTAATTCAAGAACCAGTCATTGCGATTAGTGCTTCAAGATGTACCACATCAGTTTAGAAAGTAACTGATCTACCATTTTACAGATCTTGATATCAGATGTTGAAGAAGCATTAAAATTCCTTTCTGTAAGATCATAACTATCATAAATATCTGTAGGGAAGAATTACATTATCTAAGAAAACCAAATATTTAATGTCTTTTGCTTCTGAATATTGGAAATGCAGAGTGGGATAGCAAACAGAGCAGTTGGAGAGACTCGTATTCCTCTATCTATTTCTTTATCGCTCTCCAGTTCAAAGTTCATGTATATGTGGAATAGTAAACTATAGTAAGACTTCTATGTTCTGCTAACTCATGTAGAAATGAATATGGCGAGCAGTAGAAGTCATTGCATTTACCTATTTACTGTTCAGAAAGAAGTGGCAAATGAGAAAAGGTCCCGTATTCCTTCAACAGTTCTATGGTCTACTTAAATTATTTGTATGTCTGAAATTACTGCAATGGGACTATGAACAGTGTGGGCACAGGAAAGCTTGTTCTTGTAGATTTGGCAGGATCTGAGAAGGTTGAGAAGACGGGCGCTGAAGGGAGAGTTCTTGAAGAAGCAAAAACCATTAACAAATCACTTTCTGCGCTTGGAAATGTGATTAATGCTTTGACTTCCAGTCAACAGGGCAAAGCAAGTCACGTCCCCTTTCGCGATTCAAAGCTTACTAGGATCCTACAAGACGCTCTTGTTAGTACTATCCTTTGAGATGCATCTAGAGGTGGCAAAAAGCCGGGTCAACTGGGTTGGATAATGGGTCCTTTTGTAGTATGGGTCACACTGATCCGCCTACATTACTTTTTGTCTGTTTCTTTTGTTTTAATAAATAGTAAGATCATTGATTATGATTACAAGTATAATCATTCAAATTTTTAATAGAACGATTTAGGAGTTTGTATGTAATAAAAATGAACTTTGGGTGACTTAACCCGTTTGACCCGTTCTCTTTTAACTCTTTAAGCTAGTTATTTACTTGACCCATTTGTGATCAAAAACACAATCCACATCGACTAATTTATAAGTAGCAGGTTGAAATGCCACCCTAGCTCCATCACATCATGCTTCGATATTAATTTGCATTTTCTGTTTATTCATAGGGGGGAAGCTCCCAGACTGCATTACTTTGCTGTTGCTCACCATGCCGTTGTAACTTTTCAGAAAGCCTATCCACTCTACGGTTTGGAGCAAGGTATATAACTTATTTGTGCTCTTTATTTTCTATTAAAAACTATTATGTTTTCCATTATAACTTTGCAAGCCATAAACTACTTCCATTCTTTTGCAATGTGGATAAGAAAATGAACAATTGATATCCATTTATAATTCTTGATTGTGTACATCTTGCTTTTTTGGTTTCACAAGAATAAATTGGTTGCTTTTTCATTGTTGGCAGAGCAAAGCACATAAAGGCATCACCACGCACTGGTTGCAAGGAAGAAATGTATGACAAGAAACAAGAGACATCGTTATCTGCAAGTGATGTGAAGCTGAAAATAGTTGAACTACGCGAGAGAATCCTTAAAAAGGTTTGGAGTTAATAATTGTATATCATACAAACTAACGTGTGTTAGATGTGATAATTTTTGACCCACTTACTTGTGAATGGATCGAGTTGTCTTACAACCACCTAAATCATTTTATTTGAGTTTATAATATATTTAAATGTCTTAACTTGTTAATCATATAATTCACAACTTTTGTATCTATTGAATTATAAAATATTGGACAAACACGTGCTAGGTTTGACATGAATAAAAGAATTACCAGTAACCAAGTCGTAGATGTGGTTTTATGCAGTTAAGAGAGAACTTGGATGTTGAGACAGTTAAGCTGATTGGAGAGGAATTTGTGTTGGATGGGTTTTTTTGTGAGGAAAGTAATTCAAGCCATGAAGAAGGTGGTATTATTACTTCAGAAGCAATATCCTTATGGAAAGAAGCAACAGAAAAGCTTGTTAAGACTATTGCTGAGGTAAGTACTATTCTTGTCATACAAAATTAGGCATGTTATTGTTATATATATATATATATATATATATATATATATGTAAGCGGCACTCATTTCAAAACCAATAATAAGTTTAGAACTGCAAAATCATCTTAACACTTATACTAGTTATTATATAGATATACTAGAATGCATGTGGATTTTAATGTTTGAAATTTATTTTTAAAAATATGGTATTGATAGCATTTTGTCTATATGCACTACATGCACAAGTGCGCATTGTTATATATTATTATAATTAATAAAATTTTTTTTGAGAGGAGATTAAATTAAAGAAAGAGCAGTAGAGAGGGAAATATACTATTTTTTTTCTAAATTTACCCTTTTCATTGAAGCATAGTTGTCAACATAATATTGGTTTTCCGTTTTCAAACGGGCTCACCCCTATATATATGTGCTCACGTGTTTGTGTAAACAACCGCACACATATACATATACATATCTCTCCGGTATTGGTGAAGCTAAAAAGTTACAATATTTTTGGGATGGATTCATGGCAGCTAAGGAGAGAGAACCATATGTGGAAGGAAGTGTACGAATCCATGAAGGCGGAGTATGAGAAAATGATGTACATGACCAAGCGACTCCAGGCCAAATCAAGAAAAATGGATCAATTTTCGGTCTGGATATTCGGCTTTGGTTTTCTAGCTTTCACTTGCATTTCCTTTCTGATTTTAGCTTCTTGTTTTTCATTTTGAGAGATCAAAATACCACTGAATAACATATAATATTCAAGTCAGTCTACATAAAAGATACATACATACATACATTGATACATAAATGTGGCTTAGTGAACGTATGCATTTTGGTCAAGATACTATTACACCTAAAGGTTTTAAGATGTAGGGCTTACATTGTATCCATGCTTGTTTACATCAACCCATGTAACAAATTTTCAAGTTTTATCATTTTATGTAATGAACTGCTTTTTTAAACCATTTGACTTGATAAATTTTGGAGAAGTCGATGTTGGTTCACCTTTTTATTGGTAACATAAGAAAAGGTTAGTACGGTTGTATTTATAAAGAACATCATTACAAATGGCAAAAGCATGTTCATGTTGGTTGTGTGTTCAATTCAGGGACGCCTTGATTGAAGTAAAAACCTAGGCTCTTTCTTCAAGTGTTCTCGCTCTAAAAATGACGGATTTATGATCTTTGTGTGGGCAAAAAGTGATCCCTTAAAGTAGGACTATGTATATAAAAAAACACCTTGGTTTAAAGATTATTTTTTTAAAGTGAGACAAGAATTGGATATCTTTTAACCCAAATTAACATTAATCTATACACACACTAGCCTAACGATTCGTGTGTTACATGGGTTGAAAAAAATAAATTAACAATATTTACAATAAAAAATTAATAGTTACACATAATAAGCATGTAATATATAAGCAAGTAAAAATTAAATAAAAAATATTAACATGAGAAATAATAAATTTTATAAAAATAATGTAAAAATACACAATTAATGTTTACAAATTTTTAAACACTTCTTTGTGTACAACATTTGACGTCATACTTGAAAGAAAACCATTACCATCTAGTTGCATCAGCTTTAGTCCATCTCGTCTAGTAATTCTTGATAATGCAACATACAATTTACCATGTGCAAAACCGATGTATTACAAAGAGATATAATTGAAATTATATAATTCTATAATGTGTAGAGAAACTTTCACATAATCAAAGTAATTTTATTACATGCAATAATGTAAAATAAGAATACAATTATACCAGGCAATTGTTGTTTTGTTTGTACACGAGGTTGATCGAAGATGCATGTGAAATCTTGGATCATCCATATCATAGTCATAGAAGTTCACACCAATGAAGTCATAAGTAGATGGTGATACACCTGCAGAGGAAGACAAAGATTTGACAAAATTTCATACAAGCTTGCTAAACATGTTGTTGCTGCACGTTCCAGTGGCGGAATATGACGCAAGCTCTTATCAAGAGCGAATATGCCTACAGTCAAACTCTTCATTTAGTTACATAATTAAATTTTAAAGTTAACCACTTAATCCACAAACTCTAAACATCTTATGTGGTGTTTCTATCTCTACAAAACTCACCTATTGATGTGTTGGTGTTTGGTATGAGTTTTAGATGTTTAAAACAATGTTTTTAATCTAGTTTTGATATCCAATACAATCACTTTGTTACGTGTTTGAAATGTAGATTAAATGAAGCTTAACGAACATTATTTGAGAAGGATACAAAGGATAACAAGACTATGGCTTGAAAGTTGCTGAAAACGAAGAAAATTATGAAAACTGCAGGGAGGCCGTAAGCTACAGCCTAAGGCTGTAACTTACGGACCTGGCTGAGTCCGTTCGTGAACCCCGTAAGATAGAAGGTTTGGCCGTTTGGTTGAAGGTAGGTCGTAACCTACGGCCAATAGGCCGTAAGTTACGGTCTAAAGCGATATTTGGAGGATTATTTCAAATTTTAAATCTTATTTAAACCACAATCATTAGGGTTTTGAGGGGAGACATTTCTTGAGCCCCAAGAACGAATTTTTGGATGAAATTCAACCCTTAGAACCTCTTCTAATCATTCCAGATCATCCACATTCATCATCAAATCAAGATTGAAGACATAATGAAGACGATGAGTGGCAAAATCGTTCGCGGTTGCTTTCGGATGGATAGTTCTTGCCAAGTGAGACAATCATGTTTAGGGTTTTATGTTGAATACTTTGTGATTAAATGTAGAAGGTTTTCATTGACTTAAACAATTTGTTTATAAAGAAAGTTATTTGCTTTGTTGATTATTAGTTGTGAAGTCAACCAAAGTCTTTGAGGTGTGATTAAAGAATCTTCCGAAGTCTCAACTGAAATCTTCCGAAGCTTGCTAATATCTTCCGAAGTTAACTGAAATCTTCCGAAGTATAGATGTCTTCCGAAGGTTATTATTTTCTTCAGAAGGTTTCTTTATTTTGGTTATGTTTACAAGTTGAGGGACTAATTGTGTCCATATCAATTAGTTCTGGTGTAATTGTGTTTTTCTTTTGTATGGTTGTTAATTTCAGTTAACTAACTTTTTAGGCCTTTAAATAGTTGAGGAGTGGTGATTAATTGGAAGAGTAAGAAGAGAGAAAAATCTGATTGTATTCATTTTATGTGATTCAATAACATTCGTGCGATTCTTAGGGATTCTTGATTTTGATAGAGTTGTTTTTCGGTGTTCATTTTGTAACAAGTGGTATCAAAGCCAGGTTGAGCTCTATTCGAAGAAAAGGATGGTGTCGACAAAGTTTGAAATTGAGAAATTTGATGGCAAGAATGATTTCAGCCTGTGAAGGGTGAAGATGAGAGCATTTCTCGTGCATCAGGGATTGGCGGATGCCTTGGCAGGTGGTGAAGCAAAGATCCCTGATGGAACTTCCGAGAAAGAAAGAAAAGAGATTACCAAGAGGTGGAAGGAGATGGGAGTTAAGGCTCACAGCGCAATCATCTTGAGTCTCGGTGATCGGGTTCTGCATGAAGTAACGAAGAGACCTTAGCGGCTAGAGTATGGATGAAATTGGAATCCCTGTATATGACAAAGAGCCTGGCGAATAGGCTATACATCAAGAAGAGGTTGTATACGTTCCAAATGAATCCAAGGAAGTCGATTGAAGATCATACCGATGACTTCAATAAGTTGATCTTGGATTTGGAAAATATCAAAATAGAGTTGGATGAAGAGGATCAGGCAATTATATTCTTGACCTCCTTACCCCCAACACTATGAACACTTTGTGGATACTCTGCTGAATGGCAGAGATTCACTCTTAATGAAGGAAGTGTTGGCTGTGCTCAACTCAAGAGAATTGAAGAAAATGTACGATCTGAAAGAAGAAGGTGGAGAAGGTCTCTTCACAAGGGGAAGGTCAGACTATAGGGATTCAAAAGAGAACAGGCCAAGAAACCAGTCCAGATCCAAGTCAAGATTCAAGAAGAGGTGTTTTCTGTGTCACTTAGAAAAGCATCTGAAAAAGGACTGCCCCGAGTTGAAGAAGAAGTAGAATGAACCCGGTAGCTCTAAGAGTTCAACAAATTACACCCAATAAAATTCTAAAGGGTATGATAGTGTAGATGTTTTGACGATAGTCAATGTCAATACCAGGGAGGGGGGTGTTGGGCTTTGGGTGTTCTTTCCATATGACACCAAACAAAGACTCATTCATTGAACTCAATATCAAAAAAGGAGGCACAGTTAAACTGGGTGATGATAGGGATTGTAAAATACATGGCAGAGGATCAGTGCTGTTCAGACTTCATAATGGCACTAAGCTGAAGCTGGATGATGTAAGGTATGTCCCTGATCTCAAAAGAAGTTTGTTTCCATGGGTAGTTTTGAGAAATCTGGATGTGTGGTGAGTCTTAAAAATAGAAAAGCTAAAGTGATTCGAGGGTCCTTGGTTATGCTGACTGGTACCAGAAGGGAAAACAATATATACACTTTGGATGGTGAGTCTATAGGGGGGAATGTATCTTTATCAGTTGCAGCAAATGAGCAAGCCACCTTATGGCATAAGAGGCTAGGTCATATCAGTCAACTAGGATTAGTTGAATTGAGTAGACAAGGAGTACTTTCTAGTATCTCTGATTGTAACATTGGTTTCTATGAGCATTTCATTGTTGGCAAGGCTCATAGGGTGAAGTTTAACCATAGGACTCAGAGAACTAAAGGTCTGTTGGATTATGTTCACTCAGATCTTTGGGGGCCTGCACAGCACATGCCATTAGGTGGAGCATACTACTTCTTATCAGTAATTGATGATTACTCACAGAGAGTATGGGTTTATCCTTTGAAAAGGAAATATGAGGCTTTTCAAAATTTTAAAGAGTGGAAGGCTTTGGTGGAAAACCAAGTGGGAAGGAATGTGAAAAAGCTAAGGACCGATAATGGCCTAGAGTTTTACAGTGGAGAACTCAATAGTTACCATAAAGATCAGAGCATAGCTAGGCATCTCATAGTGTCTGGCACTCCACAGCAAAATGGACTTGTGGAGAGAATGAACAGGACACTTCTGGATAAGGTGAGGTGCATGTTATGTAGTTTAGGGCTACCCAAGTCATCTGGGCTGAGGCTGTGTCCACAACAGCTTACCTGGTTAATAGGTCACCAAGTGATGCTTTAGATAAGAAAACTTCAATGGAGGTATGGTCGGGTGTCAGTGTGAACTATAACAACTTAAAAGTTTTTGGGTCATTAGCTTATGCCCATGTTAACCAAGGGAAATTGGAGCCTAGAGCTCAAAAGTGTGTCTTCTTAGGTTTCTCTGAAGGAGTAAAGGGTTATAGATTATAGAAGCTGGAAAATTCAAAGGTAATTGTCAGCAGAGATGTTATATTCAATGAGAATGTAATATACAAGGAGTTAATTGGAGATCAGGGGAGCAGTAGTGGCCAGGAGTCAGGTCATACTGGAGTTTAAGTAGAGGTGGAGTTGTAACCTCATGATGGTTTGCAAGAGAAAGAAACCAGTGAGGGGGTGTCCACCAAGTCTCCTAATACATTCTGGCAAGGGATAGGCCTAGAAGACAAATGCAGCCACTTTTAAGGTTTAGAGATGGGGATGATATTTCAGCTGTTGCTTTTATGGTAGTTGAAGGAGGTGCAGTCTTAAAGCCGTTGACCTTTGAAGAGGTATTAAAGTCCAAAGACCATGATAAATGGTTGGCATCCATAGAGGATGAAATGGCTTCCCTACATAAGAATGAAACCTGGGAGCTTGTAGATAGGCCAGCAGATCAAAGGTTGATAGCCTACAAGTGGTTATTCAAGTTGAAAGATGGAGTTGGTGCAGATGAGAAGCCTAGGTATAAGGCAAGACTGGTGGCAAAAGGCTTTACACAAAAAACTGGTGTGGATTACATAGAGATATTCTCACCAGTGGTTAAGCACACATCAATCAGGGTTGTGCTTTCAATTGTTGCTAGTGAAGACATGGAACTAGAATAATTTGATGTGAAAACTGCCTTTTTGCATGGTTTCTTAGATGAGAAGATATACATGTCTCAGCCAAATGGTTTTGAAGTAGAAGGACGTGAAGACAAGGTTTGTTTGTTGAAGAATTCATTGTATGGCTTGAAACAATCACCAAGGCAATGGTATAAGCGGTTTGATGACTATGTAACAAGTCATGGGTTCAGAAGAAGTTCTTATGATGATTGTGTCTATATAAAAGAGTATGGTCATTAACAGTATATCTTTTGCTATATGTGGATGATATGCTTATTGTTTGTAAAGATAAAGATGAAATAGAAGCTACCAAGAATCTGCTAATGTTTGAGTTTGAGATGAAGAATCTTGGTGAGGCTCGGAAGATTATTGTTACAAGAGATAGGGGGAAAAGACAGCTGAAGATATGTCAAAGCTCTTATTTGTTGAAAGTTTTGAAGAACTTTAGTATGGATAAAAGTAAGCCTGTTGCTTGTCCACTTTCTCAGCAATTCAAGTTGTTAACTGCTGATAGTCCTCAGTCTGATGAGGAGGAAAGTTTCATGTCAAGAGTTCCATATGCCAATGCAGTTGGGTGTTTGATGTACTTATTGGTTTGTAGTCGACCTGATATTGGATATTGTGTTAGCCTGGTTAGCAGATATTTGGGTTGTCCAGGGAAAATGCATTGGAATGCTATAAAGTGGATATTGAGGTACCTTAATGGTACTAGAGACTATGGGATAGTCTATGGGTTAAATGCAGTCTAGGATCAGAAGGTGGTAGGATATGTTGACTCTGATTATGTTACAGACTTGGATAAAGGTAGATCCATTACTGGCTTTGCGTTTCAGTTCTTGGGTAATCTAGTGAGTTGGAAAGCTAGGCTGCAGTCTATGGTAGCATTATCCACTACAGAGTCAGAATATATAGCTCTCACTGAGGCTATTAAGGAGGCTTTATGGTTGAAGAGATTTGTCATTGATTTGGGCTTTGAGTCTGGTGTTGTTGTATATTGTGACAATCAAAGGGCAATTCAGTTGACCAAGAATAATATTTTTTATGAAAGAACAAAACATATTCGGGTCAAGTATAATTTCATTAGGGAAGTGATTGGTTCAAAAAAGGCTGAAGTGGTTCATATTGATACATATTTGAATGCAGCTGATGTTTTTACCAAAGTGTTGCCCTGTGCTAAGTTTCAATTTTGCCTTGATACTTTGGGGATTGTTTGAGTTGGTTTTAGGTTGACTTCAAGGTGGAGATTGTTGATTATTAGTTGTGAAGTCAACCAAAGTCTTCGAGGTGTGATTAAAGAATCTTCCGAAGTCTCAACTGAAATCTTCCGAAGCTTGTTAACATCTTCCGAAGTTAACTAAAATCTTCCAAAGTATAGATATCTTCCGAAGGTTATTATTTTCTTTCGAAGGTTTCTTTATTTTGGTTATGTTTACACGTTGAGGGACTAATTGTGTCCATATCAATTAGTTCTGGTGTAATTGTGTTTTTCTTTTGTATGGTTGTTAATTTCGATTAACTAACTTTTTAGGCCTTTAAATAGTTGAGGAGTGGTGATTAATTGGAAGAGTAAGAAGAGAGAAAAATCTGATTGTATTCATTTTGTGTGATTCAATAACATTCGTGTGATTTTTGTGGATTCTTGATTTCGATAGATTTTTCTTCGGTGTTCATCTTGTAACATGCTTTATCATTAGTTTTCGGTTTTCTTACATCGTTAGCTCATTGAGAAAAGTAGATAATTTGATATAGGTGAATTAGTAACTTTGTGAATGAACGAATCTTAAAAGGTTGTTCCTTGGTTATCACTTTAATCAAAAGCGAAGATCTTGAGTCGTGTTATGCAACCCTAAGTTACACTTAATAAGCGTTGATCTTATAGAACTTGAACTTCGAAAGTGATTGTTTTTTTATTAATTATTAAATTCATTCCAAAGTTGATTGCTTTTTACACTTGTGTTAGTAAATTCATCCAAAGTTTCAATATTTGCTTTCAAAGTTTGTGTCTTTTAGTTAATCGATTCGTATTAATTAAACACTTTCCACATATTCCCTGTAGAGACTACCTTAGTTACTCTTACGCAATAAAGATAGCTAAGACCGATATATTAACTTGTTTTTAATCGAGTCTCGACAACCAGATCACCTATGTAATGAGTAATAATATACACAAAAAGAAATTTAAATCAAAGTGCACAATACCCCAACTTGATTTATTTAGACTCTAAACACATAACTTAACATTTATACTTTTAACACATAGTTTGATCATTTATATAAACAGCAGAGATTTTTATTAAGCTCAGAATAAAACATCTAACAAAGAGAGAGATACATGATACATAGAAATTATATCTAAAAAGGGTTTATTGACTCTAAACTAAAAAAAAAGAGTAAAGGTAAACTGTATAGGTAAACACAAATTTCAACAACTTATTACAGCCAAAATCAAAAGTAAAAGCCATCAAAATCTGTAATTCATTTGTAAATTTTGTATCTTGACTACAACACTACCATATATGCATTGAAATAATTCAATGAAAACATAATATATACTTCATTTTCATATAGGTTAGGCAATACATGTTTGGAGCACTATCAGAAGAACCAAACTTAGGTTGACATGTCCTTCAATTAAGGTTCCACAACTAAATAGTTGTTTGGTAATTTCAAAATGATTAAGTGCTGAACTAATAAGAGGTTTGAACCATTAAGTGCTGAATCATTAACAGGTCTGAACCATTAAGAGCTACTATATCGTTTAACTATTCAAAAGGCAAATGTCTGACCAATTCAGATAAGAGGTTTTAACCATTCAGCTTTAGACATCTTAACCATTCAACATTAGTATAATACTTAACTATTCTGAACTATTAAGTGTTGAATCATTCAGACATCTAAATGATAAATACAATAAGCAAAAGTGAATCACAAGTCAAGTATGCAAGCATCACAAAGCTACAGAATATGAACCAACTTACATGAATGAAACATCATTAATGTCATGTCGATTCACATATATAAATAGGTTGTCAAAGTCACATATATAAACAGTCTATTATCAACATTATAAGTCAACCCAATAAGCAGTTAAAAAGTTTTCTTAATCATATTGCTTTACATATAATTATTTAAGGTCAAGTAACAAATGGTATAAAAATAGCTGGTCATATTAAGTGAATAAAATTCAGATGAAGCAGTAACATAATAAAGTTTCCTATTGTTTCACCACGTTCGAGCCTCTACTTATCAATCGTAGAAGAAGATCTTTAGAGGCGATTAAAAACATAAAACCCAAGAGAAGGCATAAACATGTATATACATATTCATCTTGATAATCAAAATCGACATTTGAACATCAAATCTCACAGGTATATATTACATCCACGTAGTTAAACATAAAGACGATATATTAATCGATAAGATTTCATATAAACCACTATAGTATTGCTATAATTTTGAAGATTAATTAAACTAGCTTATACCAGAGTTTAATGGAAGCCTGAACCTGATGTAAAGATGGAAAGATCAAGCCATCCATTCTCTCCCCCCATCGATTTGGTTGTTCGTATCATTCAACCTCAAAAAATTGATTCAAAACTCACTGGTTATCGGAATATGAATCAAAACACAATCATCAGATTGAAATTCAAACCTTCCATTAACAAATTTCCAAACGGTTCCATCGGATAACCACTACCACTGCAACCACCACCGTCAACAGACTCATCCTCCTGATGACCACCACCTGACCGGTAAACCATAGACTGCTTCAGCTTACGTTTCGGTTCCGGGAGTTGTTCCGACATTGTTGTCGACGTCTTTCGTTTATTATATAATATAGATAAAGATTTGGATTTCACTTTCATAAAGCAGAAAATGGTTCATGCGATAAAACAATCCGCAGTTATTAGAATATAAATTAATATCAAGACATGTTAATATACTTATTTTAACGGTAAATCTAATATTTTGAAATTATACCATAAACTACTTCCTATCAACATAAGTTTACTCCAAATAGGCTTTTGCCTCTTACAACTAGGTTACAACCCAAGTGGCTATATGTTAATATACTTAACTTGTATATTAAAACCAGTTAAAATAATCAAAAGAGTATAGCAAGTGTTAACTCCTAGCTTCACGCATAAAATAAAATAATGCAATAACTAAGATAAAGTTAAACTATAATACATAAACTTATATGGTTACTTTTTGTTATGCATGTTTTTTTCTTATCGTCACTCACTTGATAAATCCAGCTCGTTTTTTGAGTGAGAGGTTGATCACAAGCCCCAAACCGACGACAACATTGATTCAAATCACAACTACAAAACCAGTTCCCTCCTCTCTCGATCTGCCCAGAAATTATCGGCGACTAAGTAAGTCGGAGATGAAATATCGACCGCAAACAAGCACCAATACTTAAATCGCAAGTTTTAGGTGACAAATTAAGGGATTGTGAATCGTGTGGCGGTTGTCGGAGCTAACGATGAGAAAGACAAACTCACCGCTGGCCGGAGATGGTGGCTGATGATTCTCTAGCTACTTCAATATTATATTTGCTTTAATTTTAGTTTTATGTTTTTTATTTTCTACATTTGATATTATGGGGTAGTTTGTTTGTTTAACATACGCTTATGACTTGACTGAAAATTTGACTGATATGCGCTCAAGGGAAGATATGTATTACGTTTGACCAACTTTTGATCTGAATATTTTATATTTAGAAATTAAGAATCTAAACTGTAACATGAACATAAACCCAGATCATCCGTACAATTTCTTGTGAAAAAATAGTAAACATCAATGGTTGCTAGAATATTGATGTTACCAATGCTGAAACGACCGTTATTTCTAAATAATATATCGTAGCAATCTACAATAAAAACAAAGGAACCTCATAAGCTACATAAAATATCATAAATATGAAAAATCCATGTAGCTATATATATTTTTTTTCATGCAATGATAGATATACAACAAGACAAATGTCTTAGAATGGGACTTTAAACTTATAAAATTACATAATTTTTAAATCATGCTTAAGGAGTATTATACGTTATGCATTATAAACTTGTGTTTTAAGAAAATATGTAATTTTACAAGTTTAGAAGGATATATATAATCCCCTAAAATAATTCCATTAAGTATTTTGAATCATACTAGAGGGTAAACTAAATGAAATTCAAATTGGAGAGCAAAAAGAAGCAAGCATAAATATTATACAATCCTGATTATGCAAGATCAAACTTAAATATGATCTAGCAATTCTTGTGAAATATAATATACAAGACACATAAAAGCGCATATATTAAAGTTAAATGAATCTAATTCGCATATATTCAATTATTTGTTACTTCAATGCTATAAAGAAATCCACCAGAAGTATATTAAATAGTAGCAACTGTAATTATGTAAATGGAAAAACAAATAATGAACTTACAGTAAGATTATAATTGAAGTAATTGAAAAGCGAAGAAGGTTAGAAGGGGAGACGATGAGGCCACGTGTTAAGCGCGATTCTCTTAATACAATTTTCGCGTCTCCTTTGAGATCCCATTCGTCCGCTAAGTGTTTGTTATTAGTATAGTTGACTTGGGTTTGCTTGCTCCAACTAGCTTGGCAGTTGTCGAGTCACTTTTGTTCTTAAGAGGTTGACATCCAAATTTGTCATATAACGACGCGCAATTGTCACTTTGCGGCGAGTAATTGATTTGTGACTTGGATGTGTGTCATAGTGTTATACTTTCCTTTGGTTGGTTTTGGGATATGCCCTTGAAATAATGCAATCAGGATTTTAGGACTTGTATTTTTTGGTTAATGGGCCTCTTCCTGACAAATGTTATAAAAAGCTAATAATGAATGTGTTACAATTAAAGACCTCCATCTTAAGCCATCCTCACATGAATAGTCAATCAAACCAAAGCCATGAAGCTATCTAAGACATAACCCACTGGAAGCTCAAACCATTTGAATAAACACCATAAAACTACATATAATCAACTAAACGTCTTATAATCTAATAATCTAGGTCTTTCTTGTTTGAGAACTGTCTTCTTTAGAGGTCGCGTGCTCCTTATCTTCCATATCTTTAAAATCTAACTGTAATTTTTTGCAAAATGCTAATGTGCTATAAATAAGTACTGGGCAACAACCTTAGTTGAAGGTTCCATATAAGAATGAACATAATCAACAACCTCCTTCTTTGACTATCAAACATTTCAAGGGACTTATCGCATTCATCAATATATAAATCCGGCTCATCTAAACATTTACACTGTATGAATCTGAATCATCCGAACATTTAAGTGTAAAAGAAGGTTTAGCCCTTCAAGAAGCAACATTGTGACGTGTGTTTTGGTTCATATTCCACTGATGTTTTCTTTTTTCTAACCGAAAAGCCCTTCTTCTTCAATGCTTAGTCTAGTGATGCTATAACGTGTTGCTTCTGGTATTCTTGATTCCTTTTAGGCCTCACAGTAGAGTCAATCATACCAAGCCTAAAAACGAACACTTCGCATGACAAAGGGGTTTCTGCTTATAACGAATTGAATGAACAAGTGACCACCTGTTGGTCATCATCTTAAGAACACTCAACTTTTACCATATAACAGGTAGCCGATACGTTCACATAAAACTCCAGCAAACGCCAATTTGCCATTCTTATATAGACATCAGACCTCAGTCACATTGTCAAGCATGAAAGGCTTATCAGACTCACAATCTGCCATATGTTACCCCAATTTCATAAGTAGAATGAGGGGTCCATAATAAACGTAGTAGTATGATTGTTAACAGATGTATTCCAATGTTTTGATCATTCGCGATTAGTCTTGTAGAAACTTGAATGTTACCCTTCATGGTTACAATATATCACTTGGAAAACAATTTGAATTCAAATTTCGTTTTTTGTTTACAATTAGTGTGTATGCAATTTTTGGAAGAATAACAATTATTATAGAAACATGTCAGAAATTTAGTTAAGTGGTTGGTCCAACACCACCCAACCCATTTCAACACATTTGATGATTTAGAAAAGAAAATAATAATACATATTTTAATAAATAAATACAAAAAGTAGTTAGGTCCCGTTTTGACACCTCTACTGAACAAATGTTTATTATATACAGGTTTTTCTAAGGAACCTATATCCTATAGTTGAAAATATGTCATTTCATAAAATAGTTGATTGTTCAAATCTTACAAAAATGTTATTTTTTGAGTAGGATCATCAGATGTATGAGTTAACCGTTAAAAATGCATTCTACATTAGGAGTTAGTATGAGTTTTAGCATAATTCAAACTGGCCCGGGAAACCCGACCCAAAACCCAAAACTAGAGCCATTCTACATGCATGTGGTCCGGTCCTCGGTTCGGGCCGCTCCGGTCCAAGTTTAGCCCATAGCACACCCTATTCTACATAGGGACACACATTCCCAAATCCAATGGCAGAAAACAAAATCTTGCTGAAAAATGCCCAGAAAAGGATCAAATTTAGCAATATCTTCACCTTTTCCAAATCTTTTTACATTTTATATATTCAACTTAAGACCTTAAAATTTCCCAGGGCCTGATTCAACATCTCAAAGTTTACCCATCACTTTAGACATAAAAGTTTATCAGCTATACACTACAACAAAACACCACCAAAGCCCGAAAGAAAGAGGGGTGGCGCAAAAGTAACTTTTTCCGGCTATGAGAAGAACATTGTATAAACTATGCATTCTGTTTGTGAAAAATGGTTGATAAAAAATGTTGAAAAAAATTTCAACATTTCTAGTCAACCATTTTTCATGAAAATGGTGACGGGAAGGCTAAACGACATCATCTTGAGCAGATTTTGAATACCCTTCTCGGGGTCACCTGCAGAATGTCCGAAAAATAAGGAATAAGAATAAGAAACCAAGAACAAAAAAGTTTGATGACAAGTATTGCAAAACAATTTACGATTTGATAGCTATTCTAAACATTATTTATATTCTATTAAAACTAAGTATGTGTTCTTCAGTAATAGATAACCGAGTCTATGGTATTAAGTCATGCAGGTCATGGTTTCCTAGTGTTCGGACGTGCTTCTGCTATTTAAAGTTTTAATAAACAAATAACAAGTTTTTTTAGTGTCTGGTAAATTTTGATTATTTAAGAAACAACTAGATAAAATGATTAAAATGTGCATTCTTATATATTGTTGAAGTGTGTAAATTAAAAAGCATATCAGTTTATTTTGTAACACGATAACATCAAAAAACATTTATAAATTATTTATTAACATTTTCAGATCTTTTATTATATATAATTCCAACAGCATCTATTTTCTTAATAATACTATTAGCAATGGAAATAACGGTGAAGAGCCTATAAATGCGTTAAACAAGTAATCTTTGTTTTTCTTTGATATCAAAATTTGTTAATTATTTAGCCTCTAAAAAAGATCAGATATTTATAATTTGAATAACTTTATCCAAACATTAAAAACTGATTAATGTGACTTAAGGGAGCAATAACTAAAGGATAAGTTTCATAATACAAATACAAACACCACCAAGTTCTAGTAAAAAAATCAAAGATGATAGGCGTCGTACCATAAAAACATGTGAATCTCAAGATACAGTTCTTCCATAACAGATGGATGCTATGTACAAATTCTTAGACCATTTTTCCTGTTAAGAAACAAAGAACCATAAAATAAGTAAATAAGTCCATAAAATAGTAATAACATAATAAAAGAAACACAAATAGAAAACGCGATCTAAGGTGCATTCAAGTGGTGCAGGAAATGAAAAAAAGATGAACATCAAGTAATTGTTCTTAAGCAAAATGCTTTCATCTACGGGGTTAAAAGGCTTTTGTTAAAGATTTTTGAATTTTATAATTGCAACCATATAAAGGTGTACCCTTTTGTTTGATTAGTTAGATATACTTTAAAATGCACACTTTTTTGAATCCTAGAGGTGGTAATACTGGCTCGTTTACTTACGAATGGATCGATTTGGGTTATTTTCTCTAAGAGGTCATATGGGTAAACTTTAGGTTATAAGCTAACAAGAAACGAGTGAAATTATTCGAATTGGTTGAAAGCCACCCAAAATGTAACTGTTGTGGGTACAACCTCCCAAATTGCTTTATTCAAAAGATTTAGATAATTGATGTAATGATATAGTATTTAAAGCTGTATTTAAATACTAGTTATTTATAAATAATCCATAAAATTAGTTAGATATACTTTAAAATGCACACTTTTTTGAATCCTAGAGGTGGTAATACTGGCTTGTTTACTTACGAATGGATCGATTTGGGTTATTTTCTCTAAGAGGTCATATGGGTAAACTTTAGGTTATAAGCTAACAAGAAACGAGTGAAATTATTCGAATTGGTTGAAAGCCACCCAAAATGTAACTGTTGTGGGTACAACCTCCCAAATTGCTTTATTCAAAAGATTTAGATAATTGATGTAATGATATAGTATTTAAAGCTGTATTTAAATACTAGTTATTTATAAATAATCCATAAAATTAGTGTTTTTGGCTAACTAAACTCAACCCATTTAAACCCTCACCAGAAAACTAACCATTTTGACCTAAAACATTTTGATCGATTACTTAATTTGTTGCAAAAAATCAGTGTATATTATAGTATTTCTAATTCTAATTATATCTAATTATCTACACTCTAAACTACATTAAAATTGTTCTAAAAAGGGTTTTGGGTGGTCAACGACCATTACAACCGACATAATAATCTAATCATTTTAACCCGCCCCCGTTTAACCCATGTACCCAGCATGCCCATTTGCCACCTTAATAATAATTATGAACTTGGTAGTTAATATCTAATAAAAAATATTTAAAAACTGTGTCCAAGAAGTGTTTCAGGGCTCTTACCTTTTTGATGTGAACCCATTTATCACTTCATTTATTTATTGGTGAAATAGGGAAAAAAATTGGAAAACAATAATACCTTAACATGTGTACAAGGAAAAGCGGTAGTTCTAAGTGTTTCTTGATTAACATCTTGTAATTTCCTTTTTGATGTACTAAGAATAAAAGCTGCTTGATCCTCATTGGCAGCAGCCGCTGTAATCCGGAACCCCTTTTCCCATCTTCTATGAATCCCTTCACTAGGATACAGAAAATCAAGTTCCACCACCTGCAAAACTCAAACTTTTTAGAAAAGTTTCATTTTAAGCCCCTAGGAGGAATCCATTGGCTCTGCTACAGAAAACAAAAGGATGTTTGGATGTGAGTCTAAGTTAATTAGTGTAGTTTAGAGGGTGTTTGGGATTGTTTATGCGTAAAAAGACACAATAATCAGATAAATATTTTTGAGATTTAGCAAATTTCATTTATGTAATGACTCAACATGTAAAACGACTAACTTGCCCCTTCTTACCTATTATTGAATATTTGAATTTAACATATAACAGTTAGATTTTCTTTCACTATTAATGATGTTTTTAACATACATTATTTATGGACAACGGTTCAAGAAAAATTGCTATATCATCCTTTTCCCAAACCTTCCACCTTCTGCAACATTAGAAGTTTTGAGAAGTCTTCAATAAAACTATGATTACCAAAATGCCCATAGGAATCGTTATATAATGTTTAAAGGATGTTTTATTGAGGGTATAAAGAGTAATTATTGCAACTTAACCAGATTTATGTTGGCAAAACTTATTTTCATTTTAAAATATTCTTATTATTTATGATCAAAATATTCAGATCTGGATAATTGGGTTCGAGATAAATGTAAAACTTGTTTAGTTATCTTTAACATAAGCAACTGATTATCTGAGGTCCACAAATTTCTTTGGAAATCTATCATGTCATGATTACCTAAATGCCCCTTCGCATCGTTATAAAAAGTCAAAGGATGTTTGGATGTGCATCTCAAGTGATTCTTGCAGCTTAATCACTTTTCTATGTTTGGAAAAAAATGATCTCACTGAGAAAGGTTCTTATTATTTAGGGTCAAAATAAATTAAAAAAAACCATAACCAAACCCAGTAAATCTCATCAATAGCCAAGCTACTGACGAGGTCAAAATAATAAAATATGGATAATGGGTAAAAATGTGAAAAAAACAGATTATTGGGATAAATGTAAACCTTAACGAACAATCTTTACCTTTTACCAATCGATTATCTACTTCTGTTTCTTCAATTTGCAATGATCACTATGAAAACGTCAATACTCGTTACAAAAAGTGATTAATGTGACTTAATCAATAATCACCTTTTGTGACTAGAAGAAAATCTGATTTCATAATTTCTTATCATTTAGGGTGAAAAAAATAAAATTTGTATAAGCATGTAAGAATTCGCCTTAAAAAACAGATCATTGAAATCAAAGGTTGCATTATTGGGCAGGTAGGTCAGATTGACCGATGGGTCAAACTGGGTAATCTTTTGGTATGGCTGGGTTGGATTGACCTGAAACACTTTATTGGCCAATTAGTTTAATTCTTCAGAAATTAATTTCTGTGTAAAACATGATTAAAGATTCACTTGGGGTGGCTTTCAATGCATTTCCTTTTTAGCTAAAATAATTAAATTTTAACCATTTGACCCATAAGTTCATCTTAAACCAACTGATGATCTGAATTAAATCTGATTCTGATTCTTCAAGTTACAAGAATAACTTTAAAACACACACCCCTTAATTGGATTGATTGGATGTACATAAAATCCTCTTTATCTATAATTAAGAAAGGGTACTTTTGACATTTGAGATGGTCATAAAACGTTTAAATAAACTATGTATTAAAGTTAAATATAATACCTGATTAATATAGCTTGCATCACGAGACATCACAATGGCCCATTTATTCCCTGCTGCGGTCATTGAAGTGACCACAAAGCCCTCCTTCCATTTCTTGTTGATCCATTTGTACGGAAACACATCACTAACTTTGTATGATTGTTGAGTATATGGTGTCCCTAATTACATGTAAAAATAAAAAACTGTAAGGGTATTTCTGGAAATTCATATTCTTGAAGCTTAGGTAAACTTTGATTCGGAATATACTGTAAAAAAAGAAACAGAACTTACCCTTGGACATTACAACTAAGGCACTACCATTCGATGCACCCGCGATTGATGTAATGTAATAACTCTTCTCCCATTGTTCCATTATCCATTCCTAAAATAGAGGGGAACAAAGAATTCAATTGTGTATCGTAAAGTTGTGGCATATTTGACTCAGGTTATACTTAGATCAAAAGCTCAAAATGGTAAGATCCATGAAGAGGGCAATTTGACAGATTATGCATTCAATATAACAATGACATGGAAAACTTGCGAGATCTAATGATGACGGTAGTTAAGGTAAAAAGGGTAGATTAGTAATAATAACCACCCATTCTTTAAAATTGTGAAAATTATTTCGGGATAAGTTAATATAAAATTATGGACAATGATTCCGACGGAGGGAGTAAAAAATTTTAACAAAGTAACATGTAAGCGATCAACCTGAATCATAAAAATTACCCTTTTGACCCATTAACTGATCCAACCGACCCACCCATTTTGCCACCTCTAGTTTATGAAAGCTAAAATTATTACCTTGCGTAAAAAAACAGGGGAAATTTCGTGAACTTGTGAAGTGAACCCTGTCCCTGCATCCATGATGACAGCCCAAAGATTCTGGGCTGATGCTACACAGCTAATGTAGATCCCATCGTTCTTCCCTTGTTCCACATGCTGATTTAGTCTTGAATCCTTAACATTGTAATAATACCTAGAATTCAAATATATAAATGAATATAAGAGTGACATAAGTATATATAAAAATATTCTTAAGTTCCTGGACAAACAAGAAATAGCAATTATGTAAAACGTTCTCTGATTTGGATTTGCATATTACCAAATTAGCTTTTGTATAGCCATGGGCAAGTAAAACAGTTAGCACTTCACTAAGTTATAAACAAGTAAATCGCCTAGAACAGGAATTGGCCTAATGTTCGTAGCTATGAGAATGTTTAACCCTTTACTTAATTATCGATTTAATTAATATATGCAGGGATATCACTTAGACATTTTAGTTGAATACAGAAGTGTTTCATTAAATCCTAACATATAAAATGGAAATAAAAAAAATAATGCAAAAATCTGAGGAAACTCTAAAATTTTGTCAACAAATCAAACTCATACCTTTGTTTCATTGGTGTTCTTGATGAATAAACAGATATCCACTGATTAGCTGGAGTCCCAAGCCTAATTTTCTTCCTAGGCTGAGGGTCTTCCATATCACTAAGCAACCTTCCCCTCTTTTGGCCCACCTAAAACACACAAACAAATAAAATCATACAAAAACCAACCCAAATATAATATTAGTGGTGGCAGTTTCTTCCCATTCACTATTGAATGGGCTGACCATCCAAACTAGTAAAAATATTTAGCTAAAGTGCAATGGGTCAAAAGTCAACCAAACAGTATTTCTAATGCCTAAAACACCTTGTGATTATTTAACTCTAAAGGTGGATTATTATTGATATAATAAAGTTTGTAATCATGTTGAAAGCACTAAACATTCATAAAAAAAATAAGAGAAGGATGGGTTGAATTGCATTTTTATGCATAAAACAACTATAAATCATTATACTAAAATGTAGATTATTATTGAAACAATAAAATTTGTAATAATAGTTTACAAACTAAGTACTCATAAAATATTTTTAAGAAAAAAAAAGAAAAAGGGTCAAATAGGTAGAAAGTCTCCCAAACTACGCATAAAATCGCTTTGCTCAATATAAATTTCATTACTAAAATAGCAAAACTTGTACTCGTATTTGGCATGTAATTATTAATAAAACCGTAATTTCTACCAAAAAAAGAAAAAGGGTCAAAAGTCACTGAAACCGTAGTTTATGCATAAATATCTCCTAAATCATTTCACTCATACTTGACACCTAATTATTCGTAAAAAGTGTTTCAAATCAACCCAATCATTTGACCTGTACAAATAACTTTCTTGTTTTGACCCAACCTAATCTTGACATTTTACCCAACCTGCCCAAACCACCCACTTTGACACCTAGAATTGAAATCATTCATTACTAACATAGAATTCAGTCATCAAAAGAGTACCTTTAGGGCACCATCTATTCGTATTGGGCGCAAAGACGCACCAGAAACTAGGCAAGTTTCAAACAATGCAATAAGCTTTGAGTAATTAGGTTCTTCATCAAATCTCAAATTTGTCACCATTTCAAGAAATTGTTTGAAAGGTGAAGGACAAAAATAGCAAAGATGATCAGGAGACGTTGCCATCTTCTTTTTACAAACAAGGAATCCTTTGTTTTCACCCTGCCATGCAATATAACATAGAACATATGTGGTCAAAAAATAATGCCAGAAGGGTAATTTTCTTTCCATAAATTTTGGATAAACTTTTCTAACAAACATTAAAGGGGGTGTTTGGATATACATTTTGAAATGATATGTAATACTGGATAGTCATAGTTAAATAACCACTTGCAATTAAACAGACTTTTGGAAAAATCATGAAAATGCTTCTGCTTTTAAATTTGTGACGATAAAAGGCAAATATTTATCTGTCCCATTCTGATTAATTTACAAACTAGATGGTAAACTGACCCGAAAAGGAGACAGTATGTGAAATGGAGTATACGCCATTAAAATTATGTTAAATGCGTAATTAGGTCATTTAAAAATTTCGACGGTTGACGCTCTTAATCAAATGGCCGGTTGTAATTGAACAGACGGTAGAATAAAGTGTTTAGAAGTGGTTCTGTCATTGTAATGATTTAACAAAATGAGATAGTGTGTGACAAATTTTGATAATTTAAGAAATAAGCAGGAATATTGACCAGAAAAGTAGAAACATTTAGTGGACTGGGAGTAAAATTATTCCAAATAATGTTAAATAAAAGGGTAAATGGATAATTTAAAAGGTAAATGGGAATAAAATGAAGGATAGAATCCTAATATTTCACATGTGAAAGGGTAGTATGGTAGAAGTTATGAAAGCTAATAGATTAAAGATAAAATTGAAGGTAAAATATCAGAAAGAAATCGGGTGGAGATTTGGAATAGATTCAATGGTGGCTGGAATATTTAGATAATTAGTAGAGTTTTTATTAGCAATTACTTTGGAGTTTAAGTCAAGTTATGAGCCCTGTTTAGCAAGGCAGGAGTTTATTTAAACAGGGTACTGTTGGGTTATCATGCATGGTTTTTCGAATATTAAGAAAAGGCGTCGAGTTGAGTTTTCTGTCACAATAATACCGACTGTTCCGGTGGGTTTCTGAACTGATTCTGTCAATATAAAAGTCCTTCAGATTATGATAAAAGAAAAGGTAAATATAGAGGTGATTCAGTATAACTTAATTATATGTATTTTTGCAGAAGGGCGGGGTGGCAATTCGTGTCAAATTGGCGGGTTGGTAGGTTGCATAAATATAACATGAAAACGACGCTCGTGACATATTTATCTAAATTGGTCAAACGGGTTGGTAGGTTGCTGATACGAACCCAGCTGTTGGCGGGAATTAATTACAGAATTAATTCAAACATTTAGG
Source organism: Flaveria sonorensis (assembly GCA_025506505.1). Taxonomy (NCBI): domain Eukaryota; kingdom Viridiplantae; phylum Streptophyta; class Magnoliopsida; order Asterales; family Asteraceae; genus Flaveria; species Flaveria sonorensis. Next base: position 48,016,112 of record CM046426.1, on the reverse strand, counting down.
AAGTGTGAGTAGTTGATCCAAAAAATCAGGACATGGGGAAGTAGGGTGCAAACTTCCGATGAGAATTAGAATATATATATCTAGAACTTGTTTATTGTTTAGGTGTCTTGGCTATTATTATTTGTTTTGTAATCTGAATTTGGAGATTAGCCCTCTCGAATCGGGCCGACTATCTTGTTCAATTTTGCATTATCTATTCGAAGTTTTGGTTTCTATCAGTTGCACACAGGCTGGTGGATCAACCTGTTTATCTACAATCCAACTTGAACACGACCAGTTTATTAAATGGGTTGGATGGGTTGACCTATTTACGATCCAGCCCGTTTAGACCACCCCTATAGTAAGTTATAGTCGAAAATTAACTCACAATGAAACCTTGCCAAGGAAGTTTTCCTTTTAGGAGAAATATTAATGTATATGCCAAAGACTCAAGGTCGTCTCTTCTACTTCCCGTCCTTCCTAAATGAGCATGTACACTTGCGTAACGTACAGTTCCCCTATGAAAAAATGCAACGTTTATCAAGAGAAATGAACTAAAAGAAATACACCATAAATGTAGCAAAGAAAATAAACTTTCATCCAAAGAAAAGCAAGCATTAGGCATGCCAAGTAGGATTTTAGATATCAGAATTTTATTAGTCACATTAGGAAATAATCTTGTCCAAATGGCATACCACTAATTGCAAGTTTTATGTTTTTATAGTTAATTCTTTAGGGTGCTAGATGATTAATGAAAAAATAATACTATTTCAGAAAATCATAATTTGATACTATAACGTGTATAACTTGCTAACTTCAATCAAATATATATACACATTACCTGAAAACATCAGGCTTTTGGTCATAATCAACATGATTACCCGAAGACGTATCCCTCCATTTTGAAGCTGAAATGTTTATTTTCAATGGATGTTTATAAACTTCATCTCACATACATCTAAAACACAAACTTTACATGAAAAAATAGAAATATATACCTAAACCAAGATCAACCAAATACAGTTTTTTCTCGTTCACTGTCCCAGGTTGACCAAGTAAGAAATTTTCTGGCTTTATGTCTCCATGAACAAAACTGAGAAAGAAGATATATTAAGGACCGCATATTATAAAAAAATGTTAAATATGAGCATCTGGTGGGTTGGGTTTAGGTCAAAATAGGTAAATTATGTTGGGCTGTGTCTATGCAAACCAAAAAAACTAATTCGTCCAGAACTTTAACATTTGTATAGATAATTACAAATCAAATATAAGTAAAATTATTTTATTAAATTTAATAATAATCTATTTTGAAATAAAACTATTTGGTATGTATTATGCATTAAAGATACACTTTGAGGGACTTTCAGCCAATTTAATACATGTCTTAGTATGCAAACTGTTTTTTACCCATTTCACGTCTGACCCGCTAAGAGATTAAACACAATCTGAATTGGCAAATTTATGTAAAAAGTAGGAGAAACTATTTGGACGTACCCTCTTAAATGAAGCTGCTCTAATATAGATAAAGATTCTACTGCTATACATGCAACCATTTCTTCCGAGAGACTGCCAAAGAATTAAAAATACAATTTATGTGCAATTACAAACACAAAATACTTTTGGAAACATAGTTAAAACATATAAACTTTATCGTACGCTTGGTTGCTAGAGTTCCAAACATCCCACAAACTCGGGCCTAGCTTGTCCATAACCTAAAAACAAGAAGTAGAGAATTCTCAAAGGCGTTTAGAGAATGCAAAGAATAAAAAACAGGAAAACAAAAAAGGGTGGAGAACTCACGAGGATATAATAGTCTCCGTGGCGCCCTTTGTGATGCACCATTGGAAGTCCATAACAACCATTGAGAGCACTTCATGAGAAACAAAACATCAAAAAGAAATTAGGTTTGTTGTGCTGAATAATGTTCAAGAATTGTAAAATAAATACTATATGTGGCAATGATCCATTTGCTTATGAATGGGTTGATTTGCATAAACAGGTCAAACATGTAAATCAAAACATGAGATTAATAGAAATGGTAGAATAAATTAAAAGTCGTCCAAAGTGTTCAATTAATTAAAATAGATTATATTATTAGTAGACTAATATTTTTTTGTAGTCATATTTGACACCCTAATTATTTATTAAAAGTTTAAGACCTATTTTCGGGCCAATCCAACAAAAGATTCCCGATTTGACCCATTACCCAACCACCCTGACCCGATCATTTTGCACCTTTGATAAATTAATGTTTCCTACCTATAAACTTGCCACTCGTAAGGAGGACCATAATTGCATCCCTTACCATTCCGATGCTCCAACTTCAGAGCAACCTACAGTCATGTCCCATACAAAATATACTTAAACAAGATAAAAAAACCACGATAACAACAAAATCAAAAACAAAAAAACTGATATTTGTGTTTTTGAGAAAATATGAGAAAAAGGTATTATGTACCTCAAGAGCATCGGGTCCCATGTTTCCCGAGCCACCTGTCAACCTTCTACCAACATAAACTTGACCAAAGCCTCCTTTGCCTAACTTTCTTTCTAAAATGTAGGTAGGAGAACTGCCAACCTGTACCTGAAAGAGCAAAATAAATAAATTCTAATATTCCTACAAAAAAATATTTTCCATGCATACCCTGGTTTCCTGTACAAGGCTCAAATTAGAGATGACGAACACAGGTTGCCAAGTTAGTTAACAAGTCAAAACATATGAGGGTACAGGTTGGAGCGACTAATACATTGTTGTATATTTGTAGATAATTGTTAAATATGATTTACAAAACAATACTGTTTATTAAAAAGATAAGTTTTTTAATAAAATTTCTTACATGGTGGACATTTGAATACATGTTAACCCATTGGATCTGTTTTATTTATAGCCAATTTTCTATATCTGACATGCATAAAACAACCTGAATTTACCTACTTCCATATATGTTTATAAATGAAAATATTTCCACCTCTACCACAATACATCAATGCCATGATCAACAAGGATTCAAGTTCATCCACTTGTACAAGATGCTTTCTTACCTAATAACATTTTAGGATTTTAATTCTTTTTCCTCTAGTTTCATTAACATCTCAAAATCTTAATTCAAATTAATCAACAAAAGGTCAAAAATAGCAAGCATATCTTCTAACATTTAACAAAACTTTTTATACTTTAAAGGCATTTAAAACAAAATTGAATACATAAAGCATGAAAAAAATAATATATCAAGCATATCATAAAAACAATAAACGACAAGTATTGTACGACGTCAAGAAATACCAACATAAGAACATGTCAATTTGGGTTGTTAGTCGTCTCAAATGTGTCATAAAATATTTTTGCTAAAAATGGAACCAAAGTATACTTTTGTTGCATACAACCTCATAAATTGGCTATTCAAAAAACTAGATCATCATTATAATAGTAGTATAGCATAGATTTTGTCATTATATTTAACACTTTAGTTATAAAGATAGATAATGAACAAATTAACTTGCATGTTAACTCAATCCACCGCGTACTAAGATTATGACCTTTTATTTAAACCCATTTTGACCGGTTACTCACTCTGTCCATTTTGCCACCTCTATTTCATCAAAGCAAATATATATAGATATAGAACAAGAAAATAATACCCTTTCAGGAACCGGGCTCGTGCTTCCTTCCTCCTCACCATTCGCCGCCATATTTTCAACACCTTTACCCACAACCAATTGATCACGAAGTGCCACATCCAAATTTAGTTGGGGCCCACGTCCACCAAATAATTCAACATTTTTATCTTGATTAGCCATAGCTCTACCCCCTCTACCTCTGCCAGTTGGCCTCGGCATTGGTGCTTTTGGTGCCTGAGCTTTACCTCTACGGGTCCCACGACGAGGAGTTGGGGCTACAATGACATCATCATTATTAGCATTAATGGTTTTTTTAGATTGGCGAACTCCACGTCTCAAATCCGGCATCTTTTCCCATGCACAAATAAATACTCTCCAGGCTCAAAAAGATCTAGACAATATATCTACAAAACAACATCAAGCAACTTTTTAAGTGGCCAGAACTCAATATTGAGATAAATGTGAAATTGCCAAATCATCCCTAAATATAAGCAATGGTTAATACAAGTAAATATTCTCTAATCTAATGAAGCTTTAGACAACATATCTAAGTGAAGAAAAAAAGCAACTTTTAAAGCAAGTTAATCAATGATTTATGAGATAAATGTAAAATTCCTAAATATCCCTAGATATAAGCAATGGTTGAAATATATAAATATTCTCCAACCTCCAAAGCTTTAGACAATGATAAAACAAACAAAAAAATAAAGCAATTTTTTGAACAACTTAAAAACTTATTATCATGATACATAAACAGTCTCCAACCTCAAAAAGGTTAGATAACATATCCACACAACGAACAACAAAAATTAAGCAACTATTTAAGCAATTTAAAACTTATTATTGAGATAAATGAAAAATTACCAAAATATCCAAGGTATAAGCAAAGGTCATTATTAAGAAATCAAGAAAAAAAATAAGAAAAAAACAACTTTTTGAGTGAGTTGAAAGTCATTATTAAGATGAAAGTTAAATTATCAACTTCTCCATAGATATAATCAATGATAGATACAAGATTAATGACTTCCTATGCTCCACCATAACAAAAATTGTCACAAGGTGCAAAATAAAGTAGCAAATGTTGTACACTACATAAAACATAGTTTTTGGGAGATCCATGTAAGTCCACTGCATATCAAATGTAGAAAATTTATAACTAGACCAACACTTTTAAGTTTATTATGCATTGTCCTAAGACAACTTCTTTGACTTTTGATAATGCTTGTGTTAGGACTTGTAAAAAGAAAGGATAAAAATGGAACACAAGGATTTATAAGGGTTTGGTCGGTGTGACCTAAGTACACTTGCTGCAACTAGGGTTTACTATTAATATGTGCTCAAGGAATTACAAGTATATATGATCTATATATATAAACTACATAAGATTAAAGTAAACTAACGAACTGGTCGGGCTAGGGCCGGCTGCCCTTGCCTACACCCTTGCCTAGGGTCGGGCCTCGGCTGCCCTAAGTGTAGTCAAAGCCTACACATCACAATAGCTTGCAGAAGAAGACAATTCCACAAATGATTTTCTACGTATAGGGTTTACCAATTTACATCATTTACCTCCATGTCTCATTTTGTAGGCCCCATCTCAATTCTTCTTGTATATGACATCATGAAATTTTGAAAATTTAAATGAGTAAATGAGACTTATGGGTGTTTGAATGTGCATTTAAGCCGATTGTAACGCTTTTGAAGTCTGGCATTAATCTTTAGGGTGTGGGTAAACTAATTATGAGTTCTTATTATTTAGGATTAAAATAATCAACTTCAAATAATCATGTAAGGAATTATGAGTGTTGATATAAATGAGAATTTACCAAATTATCCCTTGGTAAGACAAGGTGTTGTCAGGACAGGTTGGGTAATTTCACACACATAAACGTACTGTAAAACGAAAGCAGTAAAAGACACGAGAGATATATAGTTGTTTGGTCGGTGTGACCTATGTCCACTAGCTGCAACTAGGGTTTGTATTTTATTAGGTGCTCAAAGAATAACAAGTACATAGACATCTATTCATAATGATAGAGCTAGGGTAAACATCTTGGTGAACAAAAAAACCTTAATAATGGAAACGCTCCATAATTACCACCGAGTAGAGATTAGGGTCGGGCCCTATTCCAAAGTCTCCATACTCGACAGGCGTATGGCATATTATGTGTTTTGTCGACAAGTTCCGTGATAACTATTAAATACGATCAAAATCTTTGAAAGGAAAACGTTGTAAGGACGTCCTCAAATAACCTCCGCAAATAATTATTTTCCACAATCACCTTTTCATTCATTCTTACTTACTATTCAAGATTCGCTATTATTTGTAGACCTTTTGTATTGATACCACATTTATAATATTTCAAAAGGCATAATGTTGGTTTCAAATTTTCGTAACGAGTTGGAAGATCCAACTCAATGAGATGGTATCAAATACTTTGATCTTAACAATTTCAGCACATTATGATGCCATAATGTATTTCAATATCAAAACTTACGATACTTATGCACGCGTTTCATAAAATCCTACCATGCCAAAGCTAAAAACTGCATTTATACAACGCAAGCACACTAATGAGAGCATGATCATGAACGTATATTCACGCAAACAAAACATCTAACACCTGGCGTGCAGAATTCAGATTCATCCAGAAAAACCCACAAACCAATCATCAAAACAAAAAAACAACAACTGATCTTCAATCAGCAAACACCTCTATTTTCACATAATCAAAAACCAACTGCAAATTTACTCATACAAAGTTAACTTCATATAATATCGTATAAAACACACCCCAACAACCACCTGTTTCAAAATCACTTGCAGAAACCATCTAAAACTTCAAGAAATCAAGATAGAGATCAAATTAAACCCAAATCAAGAACGATCGCCCAAAAAAAGCACAAACTTGAATCACAAAAAGATGATCGGATGCACAGAGCATCAATGCACAAACATCAGTATCGGAACACACACAAACAGTAGAATCATCAAGAACACAAAAGGGGTGGATAAAGATTGTACCTTGGATTGAAGAATTGTGTGTGTGGATGATTGATCGATGTGGGTATGATAAGATTGTGAAGAAATGGACCAAAAAGAGGAAATTGACGGTGAAAGATTGAGTATTGATGAAATGGGGGTTGGTTTATTTGTATTTGTATATGTATACGGATGAGTAAATAAGAGGTGGTGTGTGCGGTCGATGTGTGGGAGACATGGCGCATGAAAAGACGTGAGGCGTAGGATAGTAACGCTCGATTACAAGCATCTAGCGCACCCACACACACACACAATTCTAGCAGCACATGTTTTCAGGATTTCTTGGGCTTTCTGGATCTGATTGATTTTGCTATGGAAATGGGCTTCTGTGGGCTGCTTAGAACTACACTTTGTGTGAAAGACTTGACTCAAGCCCAATATTTCTAGGCCCAACATGGCCTACCTATTGACTATTGTGAGGGTTTGTTGGTAGAGGTGCCGGTTTGTATTTTATTTTATTTTATTTTTTCAAACTGATTCGTATAGGTACGGGTTTCAAGTCAAACTGGTTTGGGTTAAAACCTTTCCTATGGTTTGGGTTGTTGACTGTTTTTTATCGGTTTTTGTTCGATTTCTTCCTAGTTTGAGTGGTTTTGTCTAGTCGGTTTTGGTTTGGTTTCGAACCGCTGTCTTGCTGACGAATACAAACTGGTTACCTGCAGTTTGTATAGGTTCCGAATCGGCTCTTTGAGGTACTGACTCAGGTCTAATTTTAGTTATCAGTTCTAGTTCCGAAACCGGTTTTTTGTACCTCTCTTCGATAGTACAAGACTTTCTAAGTCTAACCATGAACTTGAACAAGTGAGGTCTTCATGTTTTCTTAATATCTTTTTTGGTGAAATATCCTTATTTTTTTTTAAACAGCTCACGCACATACTAATCTACTTTTAAACTATGGTGAGATATCATGTGTAGAGACATACCAAGGAAGCCGTTTGAATTTGTGTGGATGAAAAACTGTATAGAAAGTGCTTATCACTTTTTCAATAGTAAGTGATCGATCCATCAATAGTAACCAAATATTTATCATTAATAACATATTATCGGTAGTAAATTATCCTTAGTGGCATATAATCATCACTACTAGTATACCACTAATGAGCAACGACTTGGACCTTAGTGGTAACTGATGCCAATAGGGATGTTTAGCGTTTGAATCAAACTAAAAAAAAATCAAAATTTAATTTTAATTGAATTCAAATTCCATTCTCCAATTTGATTTTTTGATTTTTGACTCGAAATCAAATTCAAATTATATATAATGTTTGTTTATAGCTTTATTTTTATATACATACATATACACAAAAGTTATAAAAGGCACGATTGCCGTCCCTAAAAACTAAGTTTTATCTGATCAAAAGGAAGGCACAATAGTGGGTGCTTTTGTGAGAAAACTCTCCAGAATTGCTTTCAAATCAGTCATCCTTGGATCTCCAATCGATGAAGCAGCCCTGGTCAGAAAAACTTTTGACCAGTATGCCTGACAGTGTCATAAACATGGTGGCAACACTAAAACAGCTGGTTGATCTTAAAAATAGCCAAACTTCAAAAAATTGTTGAAAGATTGAAGGCATATGAGGAAAGAACTAATACCAAGACCAATAACAGTAGCCACAACCAACTTCTATTAACCAATCAAGAATGGAAAACAAAAAAAAACAAGAAAAAAGCTATGGTCGAGGCCGGGGGAGTGGCCAAGACACCCAGGGTAGGGGTCGAGGTTGCGGACGCTCAAGTGGTCAAGGTAGAGGGTCAAACTGTGGTCAGAATACTCAAGAAGGAAACCAAACTTTAAAAAACTTAAAAAAAGATTAATCCAAACTGTAGTTTACAAATTAACATAAGCTCTAGATTAATGATTTGGGTTCATTCTCCTATTATCTCAAGCTAGAAGTGATGCAAATAAAGGATAACTTGATCAGGTAGTTTAAAACATTATCTTAGATGAATTTGAGATAAGCCTTGATAATATAAAATTATCTTAAAAGGGCCTAAAATAAAGCCTAATTTGTAAGAGCTTGATTAAACTTGGTGGGCAAAATCGATCAACTATAAATTAAGAGTTTTTTTCTTAATTCTTTGCAAGTTATTCTATCAATTAATTGGAGTTCCTCAATTGTTCATGTCTTTTTTTTATTTCTTTTATTTCTTTTTATTTCTTTTTTTTTGCTTCTGGTACCAATATACTTTGGATCATACACAACTCAAAAAGTTCTCCCAAGTCTATTTAAAAATACATCTCATATGCATTCAATTACATAATTTTCATCTCGTTCAAGGATATTAACACATTTACTCTTCTCTCACATTACACTTCATAACTTTTAAATTTTCTGTTTCAATGGCCAGATATCAAGCCGTTTTATGCGTCAGCAGTGCTATTTCGGAACCATCATCCTCTATCATAGACCCAAACAACAAAAGACCACCTGTTTATTGCCAGATCAAAGACGTTTCTATGAAGTCATGGACGGTTTATTATAAACATATAACAAAAACAGAGAAAATTGGTGTCTAAAGATACACTACGACGACTCACTCAACTATGGCACACTAAATACTCACTTGCAAACACTCTTGTTTGGTCAACAAAATCGGAGACTGCTCATGGTCAATGACCATGGCGGTTCTCGGGTTGTTCCTTGTCAGTATCCTCCTCCTCTTCCTCTTTGTTTTCTTCCTCCTCCTCTTCTTCTTCTGGCGGGGGGTCATATGGTGATGGGGGTGGTAATGGTGTTTTCATAGGGCTGAATTGAGGAAATATATCAGGCCTTCTACCGGGCTTAGGTCTCTCCCATTCCTGCCATACACCATGAATCAGTAAAATGTTTTGACTTTTGACATAACATGTTATCATCCACAAAACCACGATTGCAGCTAGAACTAGATGACGGTTCACTTCATTATACAGTATAAAACGAAAGTTTGGAAACGCAACATGTCAATTTACTTGCATTTATAGTCGTCCTTGGTTTATCACACACATTACAAGTGAGAATAATGACCAATTTACACATGCATTGGTCACTTTGCGCTATGTTTGATTTCTGATGAGTAAACTTAGAAAAATTACTTAAAAAGAAACGGGTCAAGTGAGTTCAAAGTTGGCCAAAGTGTAATTTTTTAGCATACAACCAACCATCTAATAGCTAAATTCAATAATTTAGATTAATGTTTATTGTGTAGCTATTGTAGTCATGTTTAAACCTTCAAAATTATTTAAATTAATGTACAAAAAGGTGGTCACTTTGCCACTTCCAAATGCAAGTAATAATCAAGAGGAATCGCTGTCATTAACAATAATAACCACCCAATATCGTTGAAACATATAAGTCAACTAAAAGTGTAGGCTCCCTCACTTGAACATGTGTGTGTATTTACTGATAGGTGGAGAGAGTTGAAAAATGGGGCAGGTTCAACCTAGGGGTGTAAACGAGTCAAGCCGGCTCATGAGCTACTCGAGATTGACTCGCTAAAAGCTTGAATAATCTGAGCTTAAACGACCCCGAGCTTGAGCTTATATCGTGGCTCATTTAATAAACGAGCTCAAGCATGAGCTTCACATATCAAGCTCGAGCCGACTCTTGGGCCTAGATGAGCTCGTAGCTCGGCTCGTCTACAGCCCTAGTCCAACCAAAAGACTAATGGGAAAGGGGGAAAAAGTGTCTGGGAAACAACTTATGCTTATAAGCAGAAGTGGATACTCAACTTACTGAAAATCGTTCTTTCACCTTAAGGCTAAACTTGTAAATTTGAATCCACCAAGAAAGATCAGTTTAAACAAGCAATAACTAGCTGCTTATTGAAAAATGAGAACAACTTATTTCAATAAAAAATATGCAAATAAGCATTAACAGTTATTCATCTAACACTCAAAAGGGCTTGTCTGCTTCTGAAAAACACAATAAGCAAACAAACAGTTTAAATCAGCAATCCCAAACACTCTTTGCTTTTCCATGTTGCAGTAACCTACTACTAGTGATAACAAGATATGCTCTTTAAATGTTAATACAAAGTTAAAACTTGGAAAGTGCCATGATTCAATTTTTTATGCAACGGACATCATCACCACAAATGATAATATAAGCAAAGTAGCAAGCCAAAGGAGAAGAATTCATTCACCAAAGTAAGCGTTTCAAAATTAACAGAGAAGTATATTTTGCAAACATGGAGTAGAAGAACATTATGTTTACCTTTAAGCTTTATGAGAGTAAACCTTTTACCTGCTATCATGGTTAACGGTTGAAAGTTAAGAGCCATCTGGTCACACATTTGTTTTTTAAACCAAGATTAGCAATTTCAGGATTTGGCCACTAAAACTGAGGTTTCTATAGTTATATGGCTACATCAATAAATCTTATTTTCTAAGGCCTTTTGCTAAATGATAAATATTGATGCTTTATGATTGGGTTTACTTGGTTATAATAGACTAAATATGATTATCATGCTGATAGTAATAACAAACAAGAGAATCTGCACATATATATTCTTCATTCCTTACAAAAATCATCCTTTTCAATGAGGTGTTCCACATTGCACTTGAAAAAGGAACATCTAAACACAGAAAATCAATTTCAAGTGTTCGGACAAAACTTTAAAAGTAAAATAATCACGTTTCAATAACAAATTTGAAATTAGCTTATCCAAAGCGATTATTACAAATTCATAACCACTTTAAAACACAATCTCAAATAAACCCAAAGAAATCTTTAAATTTAGCTTCTTTAACCCTGATAGCACAATTGTCTGAACTCTAAGCAACAATACTAGTTCCAGAGACATCTAGCCTTAATTAACATGTTACTCAAACACAGAAGTCTTACAATCAATAGCTAGAAGCCTAGAATAGTGTCCTACTGTAGATAAATAATACCTAAATTGAACACTGGTAGCTAAAAACTTGAGAAGATTGAGATTGCAGATGTCAGATTCCCCTTTTATATGAAAAAAGAGTGCACCCAATGATGGCTCGTGATGTAAGCAGTCTTACCCTATACTTTGTTCTCACGGGTTGAACCCAACGAACCATGACCTCAAGACAACGCAGCTAAACTTACCGGTTGTTCCAAGACCCGCCCTTCCTTTTAACATGAACAATAGTACTGAATCCTACACTAAGTTCTACAACTATTCACAGAATTAGGTGTAGCTAATCAGCAATTAATCGTCTAAAATCAAACTAATCGATCTTAACATCATAAAAACACAATCAATAACAACACATCACCAGTCAACTAAAACCCTAGATCTCAATCTCAACACAAATAACGAACAACTGAACAACAGAGACTTACAACGGGGAAATCGAGAGGGTTACGGCGAGTGAGCTTTTCTTCATCGGGAGCCATACAAACAACCACCGCAGACGACGGCGTTTTCAATTTCATCCTCCGATGAGTAGTAAAACGTCGTGAAACTGAAGATGAAGGAGATGAAGATAATCTGGAGGTGACTACTACAAGTGGTGATGGTGGTTTTGATGATGAAGAAGGTGAGAAAAGATGCACGGTGGTGCATATCGTCGCCATGTGTTACCGGGGTTTCTTTAAGGGTTATCGTCGGCGAAATGAAACCTAAGGGGTTCAGCCGGAGCTACCGGCGGTACCGACCGCCTTAGAAGTTAGAATAATGCAACCAAAATGGCATGTTGTTTTCTTTCTTTTTAATAAAAGGTAAATTTGTCGATCTCTTCTCCTTCCTTGTTAATACATAACTTATATAATTTTCTCTTTAAAATCAACCCGTAGAATTCCCCTTTTTTATAAAATTAAGAATAAAAATAAAAATAAACAAAACAAAAATAACCTGCATAATAGAAACATGATTTACCATGTTTAAACAAAAGAATTTAGACCAATAGTCCATAAAACATCACCCAATATACCATAGATACTAAACCAAAAAACTTAAACCAAAACAAGAAAAGACTACTATGGACCATCGTGACCCTTGCATGATCGTTTATTGTGATCTGTTTTTTTGCATATACCACAAGTCACCGTGTTTCCAACTTTCGTCATTTTGCCATTTCTTGCAATGCCTTGATTCAATTCATCAGCAGATTTCATCCTCTTTTTCTTAGGCCTCCCTGTTTGTTTGTGACGTTTTGGAGGTATGATGATTGTTGGGCAAGGAGATGGCGACCACATATCTCTACCATTTATAGGATCAATTGTATGTTGATATACCCTCTTCCAAGTTTCTAGCCAATAAACTTCAGAGACCCAACTTTCGGGAATGCCAACCTCAATGCCATGTAGTGCCATATTCCAGTTAATTGCCACTGCATGCTTGCATGGCATACCGGTCAACTCCCATCTTCTACATGTACAAGTCTTTTGTTCAACATCAACTACACACTGATCCAACCAAGGTCCACTAACTTGATATTTATTGACTGCATTCCAAAGAACTATGTAATCAGATGTCTCAGATTTGATAATACTAAAGACCTTAGTTGCATTAGGTGTTAATGGCCCATCACACTTGGAAATTAACTTATGCACAACCACTATTCTTTTCATCATCTACTCTTTGATGTACTCCAAGCATATGATAGGCTTCTTTCTTGCTTCAACAAGTTGTTTATTGAAGACCTCACATAAGTTGTTCAAAAGTACATCACATTTAGCTCTTCCTATATTGGTAAGTTAGTTAGTGGTGCATCACAATTTGTAGGTTAAAAGCATCAAATAAGTTAGTTAATTATACCGGTAAAGTGAGCTCTAGACCAATGCTTGGGTGGAATATGTTTTAACCAATCATACAAAGCTTGATCTTGGGTTCGTACTTCTGCCATTGCCCTCTCAAATTGTGTCATTGTTGTTGCATTTGCACACTTCCAAAGCAAGTTTTTATACAATTGCCCCCTCCACTTTTGTTTCATGTTTTCATGAATGTGCCTCAAACAATACCTATGTTCAGCACTTGGAAACACCTTAATTATAGCAAGAATTATACCCTAACATGAAAAACAACTTTTAGTAAATAATGTTGGGATATGATATAAAGAAAGAGAGCAAAAGAAAATCACATGAACATGATAACAAAAAAGAAGCAGAGATGCAATTATTTTAGATTTAGCTAAATAAATTTATAGTTTTAGTTTAATATTCATTTTTCTTGCCAAAATTAAAATCCTTTGAATCACAATTTAGAATAATTATATATAACAAATTAAAATCCTTTAAATTTATAGTTTTAGTTTAATACCTTTTGCCTATCACTTATAAAAGTGAAATTAGAGTTGGAAGCTAGATGAAGATCGTCTCCTAAACACTCCAAGAACCATGTCCAAGAAGCACAACTTTCGGCTTTGACTATAGCATATGCAACCGGGTAGATACCGTTGTTTGAATCCACCCCCACAGCGGTTAGAACCTGTCCCGGATATGGGCCTTTGATAAAACAACCATCTAAACTAATTATATCCCTACCACACAGCTTGAATCCAACCTTCATAGCACCAAGACAAATGTAGATCCTCCTAAACTGTCTAGTTAAACTTATAGGGTTAGGCTCCCTCTCCACATCAATCTTAGCAGTTGTACTAGGGTTAGATCTAATAAGCTCATCACAATAATCCCTTAGAAGTACGTATTGTCCTTTATAATCTCCTTGAATGTTTTGATTCGCCAACACCTTTGCTCTAAAAAGCTTATTTGTTGACACTTGAATCTGGAACTTTTTTTGTAATTGTTCTTGTAAGGCTTTTAATGGTATGGTAGGATTAAGTTGAAGAATTGGTTGAACTTTCTTGGCAAGAAAACTAATATTGCATAGTTTTACCTCTCTGGTATGAAGACAATGATGCTCATCCTTGAAGGTTTTCACAACCCATGAATCCTCATTTAATTGCTTTGATATATGTAATGTCCAAGGGCAAGTGGGCTTTGGAAACCTTGGCTTTTTTGTTAAAGTGTTTGACCCACCCCTTGTGAGGTTACACTCGTACCCTCTTGGGACCCACTTCCCTGAAAAACTGGAATCTTGACATAACAAACAACACGAAATCTTAATTTATCATTCTTACTATGCAAAGTTGTCTTCGACTATCAACACCATGCCTTTTTACCAAATCTTTTACTTCATTCATATTGCTAAAAGCTTGGCCAACATAAAAGGGAACTACCACATTATCATTCTTGTGTTTCTTCTTGTGTTTTCTAAGTTTTTTCAAAGCTTTTTTTAGAGGGGGTTCATTCTCTTCATCACTTAGACTATCAAAGTCACCAAACTCAAGTTCTATCTGCAATATCATCAATATCTTCATTTACCTCCAAGTTCATCTCAACTAATGCTCTAAACGCCTCCATGTCAACTGCAACATCCTCAACCATGTTGTCTTCATCAATTAAAAAAGCAGAACCCTCGAACTCAGAATCATCGTTATCACTTGCATTGTTAACAAGTGTGAATTCATCATCAATAACATTGTTATCAGGTGCAACTTTATCATCAAAAACATTGTTATCATGTGCAACTTCATTATCAAAAGCATTGTTATTTGACTTATGCTCAGTGTATATTTCAATGATCTTGTTATGTTCAACATATTTCAACAAATTGAGCACATCAGTATCGTCTAGAAGAGCTTTTAAACCGAGATCTAAATCATGACCTGGAACCCTAAAATGGCAATAGATTATATCTTCTTTCGGGTAACCTATCTTCTCGACCGTATCAGTAATCTCATGTACCGAAAATTCATCGGAATCAATCATATGAACAAAGTTTATTTTACCATTCACATATCTCCTTCCCGGCAACCTTGTGAATTCACCTCCATGGAAAAACTTGATTGAGAATATGTTAGGCTTATCACCTGTTTAATCAGCGTTGCAAGAAAAAAATCATTATTAATTCATGTACTAAAATTGTTATTAAATCATTTGAATAACTTGAACCAATGTGCTAAATTATAAGTGATTGAATCAATGTATTAAAATAATATTAAATACTTGCAACAGAATGGAGGTCTAATAGAAAACAATTAAATCCTTATGAATATGTATATTAAATATCGTCAAGAATTGCGTCTGCGAGTTCTTGAATCAATATACTACATTGATTAAATCAACAACATTGTTATCAACTTGAACAAATAACCCAATAGAATAATATTTCTAAGTGAAGAATTGTTGTCAGCGATGCAGACTAAATCAACTGAAAAACCTAACCCATATTTGTGATCATGATTAAACACCTGGGAGGTGAAGGATGAACTTAACGTATAACACGTTTGGATCGAAATCATCATTAGTGCCATGAATAAACCAGAGTTGTTCAAACATCGCTGTGAATCAAGGGTTCCAAAATAGTTAGGGATTAGTTTTTGGGGAAAAAGAAGATGCGTCTTTTGGAATTAAATCAAGAATTATAAGAGTCTGACAGATATACCCCTCACGCAAATTACAAATATACCCCTCATGCAAACAAGATTGACAAATTAGATAATGGTGTTAATCAGTTGGAGTCAAATGGCAATTTTTTTGAAACCATAGCTTACGTCAGGTAAAATTTAAGCATTTGGACTCAAATGACAATTTTTATCAAACCACAGGGAGACAAAAAGCAATTAACTCTTTTAATAATTACCGTTCTATTTCGAATAGTAAATGTTATTTTAATAGTATTTATTTATTCGTTCTCTATCTGGACCATACCCGGAACCTCTTCAAGAGAAAACATACAACTAGAAAAACTCCGACTTAACTCAAAGCATTTTTTTTCTAATCAAGATTCAAATTCAAGACCTCCCCCCTTTTTAATTATTTTCTGTTATTTCACAATAACCACTTGGACTAAATATGACACATTGTTTGATAATAATTCACTTAATCAATGATAATTTAACTTCTCTTAGGTTATTAAAACTTAAAGTGATCCTAATAAAATAATTGATATATATTTACATGTGATTTCCCCATGATTTCACTTATAATGGTAATTATGAACGAGATGAAAAAAGTTAGCGGGGTGGGGCCGCCCACGCCGTAGAGCCACGGCAGAGATCGGCGCCGCGCGGCAACATCGTCGCTGGTCCCCCACGCCGCAAAGGTTGCACACCACATGACAGGTACACGCCGTGCACACCACCTCCCCACACCACAATATTAAATACTTGCAACATAATGGAGGTCTAATAGAAAACAATTAAATCCTTATGAATATATATTAAATATCGTCAAGGATTGCGTCTACGAGTTCTTGAATCAATATACTACATTGATTAAATCAACAACATTGTTATCAACTTGAACAAATAACCCAATAGAATAATATTTCTAAGTGAAGAATTGTTGTCAGCGATGCAGACTAAATCAATTGAAAAACCTAACCCATATTTGTGATCATGATTAAACACCTGGGAGGTGAAGGATGAACTTACCGTATAACTCGTTTGGATCGAAATCATCATTAGTGCCATGAATAAACCAGAGTTGTTCAAACATCGCTGTGAATCAAGGGTTCCAAAATAGTTAAGGATTAGTTTTTGGGGAAAAAGAAGATGCGTCTTTTGGAATTAAATCAAGAATTATAAGAGTCTGACAGATATACCCCTCACGCAAATTACAAATATACCCCTCATGCAAACGAGATTGACAAATTAGATAACGGTGTTAATCAGTTGGAGTCAAATGGCAATTTTTTTGAAACCATAGCTTACGTCAGGTAAAATTTAAGCATTTGGACTCAAATGACAATTTTTATCAAACCACAGGGAGACAAAAAGCAATTAACTCTTTTAATAATTACCGTTCTATTTCGAATAGTAAATGTTATTTTAATAGTATTTATTTATTCGTTCTCTATCTGGACCATACCCGGAACCTCTTCACGAGAAAACATACAACTAAAAAACTCCGACTTAACTCAAAGCATTTTTTTTCTAATCAAGATTCAAATCAAGACCTCCCCCCTTTTTAATTGTTTTCTGTTATTTCACAATAACCACTTGAACTAAATATGACACATTGTTTGATAATAATTCACTTAATCAATGATAATTTAACTTCTCTTAGGTTATTAAAACTTAAAGTGATCCTAATAAAATAATTGATATATATTTACATGTGATTTTCCCATGATTTCACTTATAATGGTAATTATAAACGAGATGAAAAAAGTTAGCGGGGTGGGGCCGCCCACGCCGTAGAGCCACGACAGAGGCCGGCGCCGCGCGGCAACATCGTCGCTGGTCCCCCACGCCGCAAGGGTTGCACACCACATGACTGGTACACGCCGTGCACACCACCTCCCCACGCCACAATTTTGACCGTTCCAAACCCCCCCCCCCCCCCCCCC
Organism: Flaveria sonorensis; assembly: GCA_025506505.1. NCBI lineage: Eukaryota > Viridiplantae > Streptophyta > Magnoliopsida > Asterales > Asteraceae > Flaveria > Flaveria sonorensis. The sequence goes on along the minus strand of CM046426.1, from coordinate 47,998,168 downwards.
CCCAGCGGCTATATGCATCAAAAAAAAATTACACTATAAATACTAACCTTTAATTCAAATTTTTTACAAAATTCTCAAACATTTCTCATCTACTTTTTCATAAATATACACTCTTCTTTCAAAAATATGGATTCGAACAAAAAAATCCATAAAATCCTGAGCTCAAACCAAACATAGACCAAAGGTGTGTTCGGGTCCAAGTGCCACCACCGCCTACAACCAATTGGTTTCAAAATTCTTACAAGTCCTCCCAACAATCGGTCTGCCACCCAACTATGCCAACGTTTCAACCATCACAATTTTTTTTACTACCATAACATGCCAAACTCTTTTCAAAACCCACCTCAACACGTACAAGAAGAAGATGATGAAGAAAATGAAGAAGGCTAGATCGAATCATTCGATTATCTTCAAGTTTACGAAAGTGAAGATGAAGAGATTCGTGTGGAAGAAACACCCCCACCGAAATCTAAGTCGAAAGATAAATCGACAACCCGGGCTAAGAGATTAGTAAGAATCAAGGTAACTTGGTTACTAAGATGGTGAATGATTATTGTTGAAATATATGGATAGTTCAATTCAGTAACAAACATATTAATATGTTATTGGTTCTATACTTAAATGATGTTATTATTTTTTTGGTTGATTACATGTATTTGGAATGTTGGGCTACATTCATGCATTGGGCTTACTACTGGTGGACCGGTGAACCGTTGGGCTCGTGGATATCATTTTAAAGCTGAGCTTGGGCATAGGATTAGATCTGGATTTTACATACAAAAGAGAGAATAACGTTGGTTACTTTAGTTCATGACCTCTGTTGTTCTATCTAGGGTTTTAACCCTTAACCCTCCTAATCCAAATCAAGATTACATGATTTGGATCAGCTTTTTGGTCTTCATCAGTTTGTTGTATTCGTCATCTTGGATATATGATCCTGAAATCGTCTTGCATGATCGATGATATGATTTAGTCTTCATCCTCTCTGTTGGCTCGCTCATTTGATTAGAGATTATTATATCTTCTGTGTTCTTTTTCATCCTCATCTTTGTTTGTATTAGTCCAGATTTTGAGTTTGTACAGTTTGTTTGAAATATAATGTTGAAATTCTGTTTTCTTGACATGGTATCAGAGCTTTAGGCTCTCGATTCCAAGCTTTTTCATCGAATGTGTTCAATTCTGTTCTTCTAGTTCGATTAGGATTCTAGCAAACGAACCCTAGATCCGGTAAACGATCTTCTGCTGATTACTATCTTAGCTTCAATCTTGATCTATGCATTCAGTTTTATTAAAGTCTTATTGGGTTTAGATACCATATCTAAGTTTCTTTTGTCTACGGTTGTTAGGGTTTTCTCATCGTGAAACCCTTGTTCTTGGGGTTCTTTTTCTTCATCATATTACTATGTCGATTCTCCTAACATCCTAGACCTGGTTTTTTCTTATGGAAAAATAGCTATTCTGGGTATTTTTTATTAATAGTGATTGAGAGTAAAACCATCGAATAGCTTGTTTTCTTTCATAGTGTTCTTAGTCATTTGAGCATTTGATCTGTCAGTGTAGCCTGTTTGGAGAAATTCTATTGAGGGTTCATCGTTGTTGATATATATTCTACTGGTGGTGATTCGTGAGATTGTTCTTGGGCTAGTTTTCCATATCAGAGTTCTGTTAGAATCTCTAAGTGTGGAGAGTTTATTCGTTTTCCACTGGCTTCTTTAGTTTAATCAATATGTATTTCCCAACCATTTTTGACATCAACCATCAGATGAAGTTGTGCCACTATCTTCATGGTGGGTTGAATAAGTTGGCTGAGTTACTGGAAGTTGAAAGAATTGAGGCTGCATTTAGCACAATCGTTCCTCATGGTTCTAATCATGTCTTTGAGTTGTCTCATAGAACTGGGAATTGTGTAGCTAAAGAAGCTGTCTAGGACAAGAAGAGGATCTATGTGCAGAATGAAGATGGAACAAAGATCGTGTGCAGAGTATGGGGTTTGTTCAGATTAAAGTTGGCTTATGCTATTCTTGATGGAGTTGCAAAAGGAGGTTGTCAGGCTAATCAAGTTGTGGTTTCCTAAACTCCTAAAGCAATGTGAGGTTTTTATTACCCTTGTAATTTACGTGTTTTCGACACATTATATTTCTTTAGGCATTTTATGGCCAGGTTAGGAGGACCGGCAATGAAAAATTTTGATATTCGATTATGGACCACAGGTTTTTGTGTGTTCTTGTTTTTGGTGGTGTGTTGGTTCTATTGTTTGTATGGTTATAGGTGCATCTGAATTAGTCATAATATTTTAGAATCATAAATATAGCTTGGATATTTTTTGTTGGCATTGGTTCTTGAATGATGTTGTACGTAAAGGTTTTTTTTAGAGCTGCACATTTGCAATAGTTGGGTCCTAGTTATTTTTTGCCAATCTATTTTCTTTCATTCAACAATTTTGTAATGTGTGAGAACATAAAAAAAACTATACACACAACTCTTCAAGTGTTGCTATGGGGGATATGAATCCTAATGACACCAGATAGTTGTAGGAAGTATAGTAGAATTGTTGTTGTCAAATTGATCTTTCTTTGATTGTATTTGCTAAAGTGTGTAAAGGATCTGTAAGTAGATGACATTGGCAGGCAATATTCTAATGCATGAGGTGTAAGTTGTGTTTTTAAATGGTATAATTTTAAAAAAAATAATAATAATAGAAATAATACTCAATACTAACAAGTTAAAGTTCCTTTAAACGAGGATACCCAATTCTGTTGAGAAATGGTTACGACAGCTTTTGTGATTTTGTATTTTGATGGAATTTCTGTTGTTGGGTTTTTCTAACTGGTTGATGCATTAAAGGTTCGTATTCATATTCTATTTAGTTTTTTTGTGATAAAAACTAAACTACTTGTGATTTAATTAAAAACAAAATATATATTAGTCTGGTATGTCTAAAACTAATACCTAATTCAGGTTTACAAGTATGATTTTTTAAAAAATAATAATGTAATCATGGGTTATGTGTTAGAAGGTTGCTTAACTAGGTATATATTGTGCTTTTTTGTCTGTGACTTTATTTCTTAAAAATAGAAGAGATTTTGGTTTGTGTGTATGCTATTTTAAGGTCATCTCTCCGGAATTAAATCTATATTCATCTAATATGCTTTCTTGTGAGAGGGTGGATGCTTAATGTCTATGGTCATAGTTTTTTTTTAACTATGTTTTTTTACAGTCTAGCTTGATTGTTTTCATGGTGGTTTGTTTTACCCGTGATTCTTATCATGTTATTTGGTTAGTTGAACCGTGTGGTTCGTTGATTCTCAACCAGTCATATTATCAAGAGTGTCTTGATTCTTTGACAGCCTTGTATGTTATTTCTCTTGTGTAAGAGATATTATCAATCTGTTTGGCTGTGTCTTCTAGTCTGGTATAGCTTATGTTTTTCTCATTGTTACCAGTCTTGTCTTTTGAATCTTGTGATTCGGTATTGTTGTGAAGTTGTAAAAGTTTTTGCTTGGTTCAGTTAGTCTTTATGTTCTTTACAAGCCCTCTTATGGCATATTTCTTGTAAAGTTGTAAAAGTTTTGAACAAGTCAAATTAGTCTTTAGGTTCTTCACAAATTATGGCTTCAGACGTGGCTCTAAGTTCAAAAAAGCTGTATGGCTTTTCTCTTATCAGATATGTTTCTGATTTCTTTCTTTCCTGCTGTTACAGGAATTTGATATATGTCTTGTGACATATTCTGTTTTGTCTTTGTAAGTTCTAAAAGTCGTGTGACTTGGGTTTCTAGACTTGTTGTTCTCATTTGGTTATTGAATCTTGTGATTCATTGTTTGATCAGAATAGTTTTCTGATTTGTCTCTTTGTTCAATAGCTATGTTATGGTTCATTATATCATAGTATTGGTTTCTTTTTGTCTTAATCAAATGTTGTTCTTTTCTGTGATAATTCCAGAAAAGTATGATGTGTTTTTTTGGCATTTTTTGTGGTTATTCTTTGTCAATGGTGAATCCAAAATTTATTGTTGATTAAGAATATATTTGAATAGACTTTGTCAGGAGAAAGTTAAAGTTAGGTTTTACAGCTTGTGTTATTTTTTGGTTGGTGATTTTTACACAGTAGTTTTTATGAGTTGATTTCTTGTGAGGACTATAGGCTATGTAAGATTCGTTTGCTAAAATCAAGCTGTAATTCGGTGTTGTTCTTATGTGCTAAATTCCTTTCTCTCTGACATTATTATTCATATTTTCAATACTTGAAAGTTGTGTTAAAAAAATATAACATTACCACTTTTAAGTGTTGTATCTTCAACCATTATTGTTGTTTGTTTGATTCTAATTTGATTTGGTAATTGATTTGAGTTATACTTTATGAATCATTTTGTTAACCAGAAGTTAGGTTGTTTGTTGAGTGTTGTGAAATCATTCATGCATAGTGGTTTTAAGGTGATGTGTATTTGATTAGCTTATTGCTTACTTGCAAATTCAATCAGCATTCATGCTTCTACATTTTCTGGTTGCTTTTGTTTGGTTTACATAAAGTTGTTTTGGTTATTGGCATATAGTGCTTGTGAATCTAGAAAAATTTTCAAAGTTTATGATCTTTCAGTGGTTTTTGATTAAGTAGACAAATCAGTTGAAACTTATAGAAATGAATATATGTTTTAAAAAGAGAAGAGTTTCAAGTTTTTTGTGAAGTGTAACATTGGTTTGCCATGAAACAGTATATTAATTTTTAATTTTGATGAAATTGTTACGTTGTCAAATTTCAATGTGGTGTTTAGGTTAGAATAACCGAAAAACCTTAATGAACAAAACTAAAGGTGTTTCTGCTATTAATCAATGAACATTTCTTTCTTGGTTTTTCATATACATTGCTCAAGTTATGTTGTTCATATTGTTCGTAAGGTACATATTTACGAAACGGTTGTAAGGCATGTTAAACTGAGAAAAGTGAACACCATTAGTTGTTTTGTTTACACTATGTTTTATGCTGCCTAGTTAATATTTGTGAAGTTTTTTTTTTTTTTTTTTAATTTTTTTGAGATATGAGTTGTATATGTGCTACAAGACTAAATGGCTAAATTTGGTTATGTTTGCAATCGAATTTGGGGGGTTGTTGAAATATATGGATAGTTCAATTCTATAACAAACATTAATATGTTATTGGTTCTACACTTGTATGATGTTATCATTTTTTTGGTTAATTGCATATTTGCATGTATTTGGGATGATGGGCTACATTCATGCATTGGGCTTACTACTCATGGACCGGTGGATTGTTGGGCTCGTGGATATCATTTTAAAGCTGAGTTTGGGCATAGGATTAGATCTGGATTTTACATACAAAAGAGAGAATAATGTTGGCTACTTTATTAGTTCATGACCTCTATTGTTCTATATGGGGTTTTAACCCTTAACCCTCCTAATCCAAATCAAGATTAAATGATTCTTGCCTGCACACTGTTGGATCAGCTTTTTGGTCTTCATCAGTTTGTTGTATTCGTCATCTTGGATATGTGATCCTGAAATCATCTCGCACATGATCGATGATATGATTCAGTCTTCATCCTCACTGTCGTCTTGCTCATTTGATTAGAGATTATTATATCTTCTGTGTTTCTGTTTTCTTGACAATTATGCACATTTTATCCTATAGTACTTTAGTGTGTGTTGGTTCTTTGATGTTTTTCTTCTTCTTAATGTGATGTTGTTAATACCCCAGTCACTTTAAATATGGTTGCATTTCTTCTTATATTAGGTGTTGTCTTCGACATCGTGATTGCTTTTTTTATTGTATTAAATAGTGATCTTTGTGTTTCATTACTTATTCTTTTTGCTTATTGTTTTTAGTTTAGATTCACATATATTTCGTCTTTACAGGTGAAAAAAATTTATATGTATTATGATCATTATCACAAGGTGATCTGATTATGTTTTAGTAGAAACTTATTGTTACCTATTATATATGAACTTTCATGTAACTTATTTTAGCATCTTGCAAAGACTGAAAGGAGCAAGAATGAGTTGACTTTTTAAAGATCTTAAAGCTGCCAAGATGGTTAAAGATAAACTGTCATTAATGGACATCACTTAAAGAAATTGATAAGCTTTCTGGGTATAGCTAAATACATGACTGACTTAATAAAAGAGTTTCAAAATTCATGATTTATGGATTGAATAAATTCTAAAGTTCGATAACTTGGAAAGAGAGATTGCTTCTTCGATTGCAGTTATCAATCTGGCAAAACTAACCATTGGCTGACAAGCGAATGCCTAGAAAAGGTTTGCCCCAACCCATATGACTGTCAAATGTTTCTAATTCTATTCAGTTTTTTCTTTTGCTTTATGATTACCTTTATGTATTCTTATAGATGTTTCCGATATCCACCTATGACAAAATCAATGAAACGAATTTGATTTTGAGTTAAAAAATAGAGTAGCACCTTGGCTTTGAACTAGGTGGTTTCAGTAAAACGAGTGAGAAAATTCATTTGTTTCATGGCAATAAGAACTATTTAGCAAAGTATATTTACATTGTTGCATGACTGGTTTGTCTCAGACTAATGAGAATCCATTGCCATCATAAAACTTAATACGTAAAGTGAATTTATACTAATGCTTGATCTTACTTGTATGTAAAGTTCATGACTTTGGTTTAGTATACAGGAATTTGTCATGTTCAATATGATAAGTTTTTTTTTAGCATTGTCAGTGTAGGGTTTAACCTTTTTAATTTTAGAGATTTTTACATATATCCCCTTACTAAGATTAAAAATTACATATTTCCCCAACTCCTAAAATTAATTACATATTTTCTCTTTTCTAATAAATTACCCATTTACCTTTTTTTTAATTTTCAATACATACAAACTCTAAACCTATGTATTCTCCTTTGCTCAAACCCTAAACGACGGCTCTGCTTCTCGAAGACATTTTCTTTGCAATTGGGTGAAAATAAAGCTTCTAGTAAGTCGATATTAAATTTGTTACATGCGTTAAACAAATTCTAAAGATTTTGTTTGATTTTGTTTTTGGTTTCATGCATGCATTGCTTAAATAGTATATGTATTTTTTAATCAAATTTACTTGTTTCTATGCATGTTTAAACGATCTTTGATTTTTTTTTCATGTGTAGCAAGAAAAAAGTTTAGAGTTTTATGTCTTTTTGTTTAACTGTTTGTTTTTTTGGTCTATTCAAATTAGATTGATTTACAATGAAAGATGAGAATATAGATGTTATTGAAAACCACTCATTTACACCAATATGGGAGAATTGGGATCAATCACCAACACCCGAGAATGTTGTTGTCCAAAGATTTTCTAAGTATAAGATAGAGTTAAAATATGAAGGCTATTTTCGGTTAACTAAGAAATCATCTACAAAACAATATTGTTTTCACTTTCAAAAATACATTTACATTGACATATGCATATACGACTTTGATGAAGGTTGCCATTCATTATCATTCGGATATGGAACTCATTTTCTCACTTTGTTTCATTGATAGAAACGCCACTAAGCAATCATTTATTAAGGTTGATTCTCATGACAACCTTAAATTGGTGATTACAATGTATAAGGTTGAAAAAGAAGTAACCATTTATGTGACTACGAATAACAATGTTAAGACAACTTCGGTGCAACAAAGGTAAATGTTTGTTTTAATACACTCTGAATATCATGTACAAATGGTTGTTTTAATGAGAATTGTACATCTTTAAAGGGGTAGGGATGATGTTCATGATGAAAAAGATGGTGAGGAAAAATCATGTATTCATTAAGTGATGAGAGTTACCATAGCCACTATAGTATAGACAATGAAGTTGAGCAGTAGAATTTTCAACCGGTGACTCATAGCAAGAAAGTCAAACTATTAAAGTGAACTCAACGTTTGAAAATGTGATAGAATTTAGAAGAATCGTTGGCACATTACGCAAACATGAATGCATTTGCATACTTCACTGAGAAAAGTGAATCTACACAAGATGTCTCAACATAGAATGCAAATGGAGAATACATGCATTTGTTATGCAAGACAGAATGTTCACGTTGTGATGGGTACTAGGCGCTTCCGTGGTTCGCTGTATGGACACCGTGAAAAAACGTCCAAAAATCCAACATCTTAAGATTCTATTTAACATCAAGCCTCAACATGTAAAAGTGAACGGAAAGACAAAAGATCGTGAAATAATTAGTCAGAGAGGAGCAATTGCTTTTTTGTTTTTTTTTGTAACTGTCCAGAAGTTTAGGTTTCATAAGTCATAATGTCTCGAAGAGGTTTTTTTTGGAGCAATTAACATTTTGGAATTTAAATTATAAAAAATATTATCGGCTCATATTTCTATAGTTTGTAGTTTCGCCCTTTAGTTTTTCTTATTATAAGGAGCTTTTTGGCTCATATTCGATCAACTTTTAGTTTCATTCTCTAGTTTTTTTGAATCGTGAAAAATGTGTCAACTAAATCAAGAACCTTTTGATAAAAGAAGTCCATCACGTAATAAAAATCATCTTCTAGTATTAGCGTGAGTGCAAAAATAAGTGAAAAATATAAATAGTCAAATAGAGGGCTTGGTGAAATATGTTATTTATTGTCTTAGAAAGGGGAAATATATAAATAATTATTCAAAAAGTTCATTAAAGGTAAAATTCATTAAGTTAATTTTAGTGTAATATACAATTATGTAATATATACATTTCAGGAAGGAGAAATATATAATTAAAATTTTAACTTGAGGAAATATGTAACAAAAGATCTTAATAAAAAAAAAAACGCAAATGCCCCATTGTTTATTGTTGGGTTGGAAAAATAGCCACAACCTAAGGCACAACTTTTACAAACCCTATCACTACATGTTTGTTAAAAAGAATAATAGTAGTCGGTTTGTAATCTGCCGCAACGCGCGAGCTAACCAAGTAGTTAATATTAAATGGCAACTTTTTTGTGCGAGTGCAAATACTGTAGCTAAAGTTACAATCATTTAAGCGTCCGGTACAACCCCTTAACTTTTTAAGCCAACACCACCTTGGTTCATGCTTATGTGGGTACGTGCATCTATTTAACAGATTTTATGAACGGTGTTAGCTTCAGGGACCAGAATAGTTACGATAGACAAACCACAAGTCATAATTTGACAAAAGATTATTTTTTAAACTGAACTAGTTAAAACCCCAAAACCAATATAACTTTACTCTTATAAAAAATATGAAGGTAATAACGGGCCCACATTGGCAAATCTATAACCTCTAATAAAGCAATATTTTTTTACCACTTGTCATTCTCTTATTTTATTTTTTTGCCACTTGTTATTCTTCTAGACATGCACATATCAATTTTCCCTTCAAATAGGTATTATAGTAATTTAAATATCAAACAAATTTCTCTCTCTTATTAAAAATAAATTATATTAATTGCTATATTTCTCTCTCTTATTAAAATCAAACTATCCTTTTTAAAAATAGATTTTATTAAGAAAATGGAAATCACATCTTTTAATTAAAATCTAAATAATAAAAATCTAAAATTTTATATAATATGAAATTTTCTAACATACTAAACCTTTTTTAAACAAAATATTTTAAATCATTTTGTTTTTAAAAAAAGTTATAAACAGGAGAATTTTTTAAAAAAACTGTCTTATTGAAACAACAAAAATCATTAAAAACCAGCATTTTTAAAAAACAAGACTTTTATAAAAAAATATTTAAAAAAAACTTAAAACGAATGTTTAAATATGAAACTTTTTAGATAAGAGAGTTAAAATTAGTATAATTATTTTATTTCTTGAACTATTACGTTTATATAACTATAATTATATTTTATATTAAAATATTATACTGTAACCATTCGTGTTTATTACTAAGTATAATCTGTTTAATTAATGGTTTTAACCTATCCATCTATCTATAAAAAAAAACTAAAGTAAGCGTGACACAATTGTAAGACTTATTATTCTTATTTTATTATTTCTCTATGTTGTTAATAATAATACTGAATACTAATAATATTACTCGTACCATATTCAAATTAAAAATATATAATTTAATAAATTAAAAATCTGTTTTTTATTCAAAACACACTTTTTAAAAACAGAAATTTTATAAAATACAGAATACAACAAACTTTTTTTTATCATTTTTCTTAAAACAAAATATTTAAAAATCACAATTTTTTTAAAACAAAAGTGTAAAAAAATACATAATTGTTTATTTACTTAAAATAGTTATTTGTACATAATTATAAACATATATTTTCTTCAATCATGATCTTATAATGCATAATTTTTTAATACTAATTATTTAATATTTTATTTATTCAATCCGTGTAATACACGAGACTAACCTAGTGACTGATAATTTATGGATGATAATTCAATCCAAATTCTTATCCTAAATTGTAGAGACGGTTTACCTATAGAAGTCCTATTGGCATTGTGATCCCTTTAAAAAACCAAAACTGTACACTTTCATACAAACAGTTTTGTTAATAACAGTCTTTTAGCCAGTGATTACCAATGGATTGCCGACAGTGTGTTAATTTAGATTTTTTGTATGGATGTGTTCCAATTGAGTTCGTCGATTATTATCCATCATTAGGTAAACATCTGTAGGTGATGTTAATTTCTTTAGTAGTGATTTTTTATAATTATATATTAGAAATTCGGAATTTGCTTTCGTAACCTAGTGTTTGTGAAACTAGAATAATAATTATGAAATACTGAATTTTTAAATACATTCTGTAATAAAAAATTAAAAGTGATAAAAAGAGTGTTACGTAAAATGAAGTGATTGGTTAGAAAAAGAAGGAAGTGAAAATAAAAGACAAAGAATGAAGAAAAATACTAATGGATATTCTTTACCATTGCTGTTGTTTGATTGCTGAAAAAAAAATTTTATATCATCTTTTTTAATAATTACTACACGTAAACTCTTAAGTAAGACGAAGTTGTAAATAAATTTATAATTCTCGGTTTAAAATAAAATTAAGATAGATATGTAGATAAAATGAGCAACACCGTAACAATATATTCAAAATTTTGTAAAATGTGAAGAATAAACATGTCACTCTATATATTAAAAAAAACAAAACTGTAAATTATTATTGATAAATTTGATGTAAACTTATGATAAGAGAGTTTAAAAATATTTCTATATTATAAGTTTTATTAATATTGAGAAAAAACTCAATTATTAATTTTATAAAATGAAAAGGATAAACATATCACTTTATTAGGGAGTAAACCATTTACCGCAAAACTATCTTCGTTATAAAATGAAAAAGATAAACATATCACTTTCCATCCATATTATTATCTGCAACAATATCATTCGAACAACTATCTAACTTCAATCATTAAATTAAAAAAAATAAAAACTCAAAAAAGACTTTATACACTTTCCATCCATATTATTATCTAGAGCACTATCATTCTAACAACGATCAAGCTTCAATTATTAAATTAAGAGAAAATCATATAAATGGTTCCTTTGGGTTAACTAGATTGTATGTTTGGTTTCTCAACCTTAAAAAATTACAAAATTAGTTCATGACATTAAATTCATTTAGTTTTCATGCATTTCATAAAGTTTAGATTAACTTTTAGGGATCAAAAGTGCAACATTCATATAAAAGTTGGGGGACTAATTCTACAATTTTTTTTTTTTAAAATTTTGAAGACCAAACTTGTTATGGTTACACAAAATGGCTAACTTTACTATTTTTAAAGTCTGGAGACCAAACGTGCAATTTGATTAAACCACAAGTATCATTTATACAGTTTTTTCTTTGATTAAATATAAACACAAAAAAACCCCTTGATCTAGAAAGGGATCATGCTCGAAATATCATATTGTTTTTGTCTAGTTTGGTATTGATACAATATCGGTTTTGAGCCGGTTTAATCCCATATTGTATCATCCGTATCGAAACTTTAAGTTAGTAAGTTAAACCTTAATTTTTCATCAAACCGTCATCTTTTTAAGAGAAGAATCACTTGCTTGAACTAAACGGAACAAGTTATGATTTGTGGTTTTGTCTTGAGTTCTACACATTGCTAGTTCTAGGTAACGTTTTGTTATTGACTAGATATATTTAACTTAGAATTACCCAAATATATTATATAATAAATAGTCGGTTTGTAGTCCATTTGGAGTCTACTTGGTTGGTGAAATTTGATAGCTATTTGTATACCTTCTAGAATATGGACGAAATAATCACATCATCCTGTGAATAGTTTTTAACTTCCGATATAATGGGTTAGTCATAGTTGAGTTACATTTTTAAACAAAAGACGAAAACAGAAAATGTGTCATTTTCATGTGGATGCCAATATAGATTTTGCAACAATTTCCCATGTCATTTTCCTAGTAAATTAGAAATTTCTTCCCGTGATTCAGTGGGTAACTTGTTTATATATATTAAAAAACTAGTTTTAGTAAACTGTGTATTATATGAGTTAAATAAATAAAATATTAAATAGAATAAAAATTTATGAATTATAAAATGATATTTTAATATAAGATATGATTAAAGTTATGCATGATTAATAACTATAAACAATAAAGCAATTACATCAACTTTGTAAACTATATTTTTTTCAAAATAAAATAAACATTATATTTCAAAACAAACTATTTCAAAAGAATGACATTTAATTTTTTTTATTAGAACTCCCAGTATTAATTATTTTTGGCTTATAAAAGTTTTACTTTTTAAAGATACACATTTAAAATATTTCGTAAAAAAGTTTGATGTTTAGAAAATTTATTATTTTATAAAATTTTTTTCTTTAGAAATAAAATTATTAAATAGATCTCTTTTAATTTATTAAAAAACTATTTGTAATCTAAAAAAGAACTAATAATATTATTAGTAATTAGTGTTTATATCTATAGGAAAGAAAAACGGGGTGTTTTGATGAGAAGGAATGTGCTGCTGTCACGTATACCCTTAGTTGCCCCTTTATTATATACTAGCACTCATTTCCCGCGCGTTGCTGGGCCTCGTTTTTCCTAAAATTTATATCATAATGTAATCACGTCTTGGGAAATTTAACGGTAATTTGGGAAATTTAAAAAACATTACGTTGGTGAAAAAAATTAAAATTATTATATTTGATTGGGGTATATTTTGAATAATATTTATATCGAAATATAAATAAAAATATGCACGTTATAATAGTGTAATAGTGATTTTTTGAAAACGTTATGCTTTAAAAGCAAAGAGAAAAGCCAACTTTAGAAACTTACTATTCACATGATTAACATTAACCTTAATTAAAAATAAATTAAATGATTGGTTATCTAATATAAAAACATAAAGTATGCATAAATGCATCTTAAGCCGCACAATAAAAAAATACTAAATGTAATAAGCCATGTTGCCACTCTAATTTATTTACTAAAATTGATTGGATTTATGGCAAGAGGACTCTTGGTATGATGACGGTTTCCATTGATTAACATTTAAAAACCATAAGGGTACCACTGTTAGAAGCACGAACTTGAATAGGAGGGGTAGAAATGATAAAAGTTTCATAACAAAATTAGATTTAAGCATTAATCTCTTGGACTACCGTCTTATAATTTAGATCAAATTATCAAATTAACTTAAGTTTATGTATTATATAGTAGTAAAGATAGAAGATAAAAGTAGTTCATATATTGCTTAAAAGAATTTAAATAATCCAAACCTACCTGATAAATATGGGATGTTATCTAGGAATCATGTCTCACTTAAGATGTTATCCGGCGTTTTAAATTGAACTTGTAAAACTCGTTTATTGTTCTAATTATATATTTTATTCAATTGGTTTGAGATACTCATGGTTTTTCAAAATAATGTCATGCATTCAAGTCTTTTGGTACAATATGCTTCAAGTGGATCAAATGTTATATCACGATAAACATTTAGGTGGTGGGTTTTTTCTAGAATGATGGGTGGGCCGTGTCACCAGCGTTGGCTTTGTTAGCAGATGTGAGTGGATTTTCGCCAATAGATTCTCTAGGGACTGGGTTTAAAGTATTCGTTGATCATTTAATAAAAACTATTTTTTTTTTATTTCATTGAACAATAAATGACTATTTATTTTATTACTTAATAGTCAAGAAGTGGACCCTTTTCCTTTTTATATCATTTAAAAAATATTTTTTAATTTAAAACTGACGTATTGCATTGTCACATATACAAGAAACGAATTATTTTCTTATGAACGACAAATTGTCACATATATAACTTTAAAAAGCCAAATCGACATATACTAAAGTATTATATTTTATTAGTGAAAACTAAGTTAACAATAAAAAAGATATTAATTTTATTTGAAAAAATAAACTCACGAGCTAACTGTTGACTACAATGACCTGATTTTGCTTATCTTTATGATTGTGACTAATTCATGATATTGAAATATTGTTCTTTTTAAGTTTATAACGTTATACATTTAAAACTTTGTTATCATAAGATAAATAAGATTAAAAGTAACCAAATTATCAACCTTTGTTTACCGCGACTAATGAGAAAAATAGCTTTTTGGTATATATATATATTCTTTTATGTATAAAAAGAGTGCTCTTAATATGTTTGATTCTGGCGTTTAGAACTATACTTCTTATATAGACATTACAAAACATAAGCGATGACCGGATTAATCAGAAGTCCCTCGACCCTCGGTGAAAGGAGGAACTGTTAGTAATCTATCGATGAAACTTCACCGAAAACATCACCTGAGTAAACAAATTACTTAGAAAGCCTTTTTAGAATGTGAAAATTTTCACAAGTACAAAATAAGTTTTGCAATATTATGTGATACTAGGCACAATACCATCAAAGGGCCATTGTCCTACCAGTATCAAAATGTTTAATAAGAAGTCACTTTGCATAAGATTATGGGTTTAAATCTCATATTGCACAAAAGGTGTAGATTTAAAAGTAAGATTAAAATGTGTATGAGTTATCTGTTCCAAAAACAATTAAAATAGTTGGTGCAAATACATCATTACATTTCGCTATATCGTGTGTTGTTTTATCGTGGTGGGGGGTTATTATGATGGGTTTTAAATAATTAAAAAGTGTGTAGTACACCATCCATGGTGATTCGCAACAATTGTGGCGTGGATAGAACTAAGGGGGGATTTGCAGAACCGAGGCAGTCGCGATTTGCAATACCGAGGCTGGCTGACAACACTGGTGGTGGCGTAGGTATTTAACCGAGGGAGCAGCGATCACACAAACAGTCACTGTAAATAAACTTTTAAACAAAAAATCTATAATAGTTTTCTTAAAAGGTATTTTAATCATTTTACATGAATCTAAAAGAAACTTTAACAAAATTTAGCTTTCAACCTCAAACTCATTAATACAATTAAAATCACAAGCCCCAGGTTTGTTACTTAAAAATATTAGTATCCAAATTAACATGATATTAACACTAAACCACTTAAACTATTTGTGTAAGTAACTCAATAATTAAACTTTTAGAAACTAGGATACGGACATCATGAAAGGTGAATAAAACATGAAAAATCTTCAAGTGGACCCAACTTTATTTCGTTACCTTTGAGTATATAAACGAACAACAGGCCTTTTGAGTCCCCAATAAGCCTTAACATATTATATCCAATTTCAGCTAATTATCTATCTCCTACGTCATGGATACTTATTCCTTCTTAATCCGATCATCGTCGGATTATCGCCGGAAAATTCGCCGAAAAGCCACTTTTCAAAAACGGTGTTTAAAGATGGCGAAACAGCATAGAACGAGGTTCTACATACTCCGACGATGCGTCTCTATGCTGCTGTGCTGGAACAATCACTCTGTTTCCGATTGATCATTTTAGCTAATGAATATTCATCAAATATGCAGAGGATTTTCATTGATGTGAACTATGTAGAGATTTTGATTTGATCGTAGGTGGGTGTGAGGTCTTGTATAGAGGGAGAATAAATTCCGGCAATGAGGTGGCGGTGGCGGAGATCAAAGATGAAGTGTTACTTGTTGTTTCTGAATTGTATGGAACAAATTTGCGAAATTAATGGGTGTTTCATTGTGAAAAGTACTATTGTTTTTTGTTTGTTACTTTAGACATTCACATCTAGTTTCTTAATATTTATATTAAGTATTAATTTTATATTATACTAGGCTATATATCCGTCTGTTATACGTGTTGAAAAAATATTATACAATAGATATATATATATATATATATATATATAATATAATATATATTATAAATAATATATCAATGAAATTATTATGTATTATTAGCATTGATAACAAACATATTCAAGTTATAAAAATAGTATAAAAACGAAAAAAAAATTATTATTTATAAATATTCATAAAACTCTTTATATACATTTTTAAGGTATTATATTTTTAACAATGATTAGCTACAAATTAATTTGTATTTTAATAAAAATTAAGTCCCATTAAAGTACTTTTTTTAAATAGTATTAAATAAGCATTTATTAAGTAAACTTTTTTGAAATCAATATTTTTACCAAAAATAGTGAATGTATTGTGATGAAAACACGTAGATAATCCTAGGTGAGGCATATGTGAAGATGATATGAACGTGCAATAAAATAACCATGTGAATGATATTTATTTTGCTTTATTAATATAAATGCTATGATTGATGGTAGTTATGAGTGGATAAAATAGAAAATATTACTGTTTATATGTAAATTTGAGGAATCACTATTCAACATTTGTAATTTTTTTTATATATTAAGAGTGGTTGATAGTGAAGGAGAGATAAAAAATAATTATAAAGGTATAAAAAATATTATTTAATTGAAAAAAAGAGTAGAGAAATAATTATTTTTAGTATAATTATAAAGATCAAAGCTTCTAAAATGTTAAAATCATTTGAATCCCTTATTTAAAAAGTACCTCACTTTACTACCTTGGTATGTTCGATTGTTTTTATTTGTGTAAGGAGTTATTTGTCAGTCCATAAGTTTTGATTTATTTTGTTTATTTTTCTTAAAAAAGGCTTTTTTCCCTTACTGGATCATGGAATTTTTAAAAAGTTGTTATTTGTATTTATTTTCGTTAACTTGTTTAATAGTGTTTGTCAAGTGAGGGATATTAAGTCATTATACAGTTAATTGAGGAGTTTAATAATTTGTGTAATGACTTAAATGTCTATAACTTAAAAACACAATTAACTGAGTTAAGAAAAATAGATGAAAATAATATTTTTTTAAAAAAAAATCAAGGACCAGAAGAAATAAAAACTTTTTTTGATAGAAATAACAAAACAGATTAAAACTCAGGAACAAAAATGATAATCAGCTCTTGTATCAACTTTTAGTTTTTTGAATATTTATTTATCTTTTATTTTCATCATTTCTCTAGTATTCTAAAAATTGAATAATATTTGATCAATTTTATTCCTGTAATAAAAATTTAAAAATAGAATATAGTCAATTATTAACTCTCTAAACATAACAATTCCGAAGTTTAAATATATCGATCACAAAAATAATAATTTGAGCATGAAATAAGTTTTGAACTTAAAACCAAAATCTTGTGAGAAATGTCGGTTAAACATGAAAAATATAAGAGTTAAACTCTTGTCAACTCATAACTAAGGTTTTTATAACTGGACAAGTTATCAAACCAATCATTTTACTAGACTGGAAATCTATAATTATATCTAGTATAATAAAACAAAATAACTATTATACATCTTGTTATTTTCTAGTATGTACACGTCATCTTCACCTAGACTCCATCTAGAATTTTTCATGTGTCAATACCAAAATAAATTTATAAATTTGGTAAATATTTTGACTTCAAAAAAGTTTCATTAATAACTCTCATTTAATACTATACTAATCAAGATAATTTGTTTCTAGAAATGAATAACATTTTATTAAATATACTTTAATAAGACTTAAGTTTGTTAAAATATTGTTTAATTTGTAGTTATTCATTGCTAAAACCAAAATACTTTAAAAGAGATATATAAAGAGGTTTATGAATATTTATGAATAATAAAATCTTTTTTCTTTTAATAAAATTATTATAAAACTTAAATATGTTTGTTATATATAATTTCATTGATATGTTTGTCACACCCTTAAATTTCACAGACGAAGTATAACCGCGAGAGTGTGATAAACCAGGATCTCAACCATTAGTCACACCAAACGTCTATATATGAGTTTAGAGAAAAACCAAATGAAAAGGAAACCATAAGCCAAATCAAAGTTCAAGATTTAAGAAATGCGAAAGCAAAATAAAAATGCAATTAAAACACAAACAGTTATCTCATAGTAATGACTGAACAAAACACACATGCAAAACAAAACTTTAAAAGCATGTAAAAATTAAATGTCTTTCCAAAAACTAAGGATGCCATGAGTTGCGCTACATGCTCTTAATCTTGATAACTTGTGAGAAAAATGCTAAAGTGTGTCAACGTAAAGTTGGTGAGTTCACAAGTTTTTAAAACCATAAAATAAAGTTTATGCAGATTTAGTAAACAAAGTACATCGAGTAGTTAGCTAGACTACTATACATGTTACACTAGTGTGCGAATCATTCGTGACCGAAGCTGACAATAATATATGTACGGTGTGCCTTGGCCAATGCCTCCCAGGCATGGTAAAGATAGGACAATTAATCACCCGTTTGACTTCCGTAGTGCTGGCATGACCAGCCCGGGCGTGGTTTGTCAGACCCAGTAGCACTACTAAAAATTTCCTCGCTAAGTAATGTAATTAACGGTCCGGATAGTAAGGCAGGAAAGTGACACTAGGTACCCATGTGATCATACAGTTTTACTAATCCATTAATGAAAATACAACATGTTATCCCTCCCTAAGGAGTAAGTTTAAGTAAAGTAATGACACTCACCTTAGGGTGCACAGTAGAGTAATTCAATAAGCAATGGTAATCAGACTCAACCTATCATGCAAATAGGTTCATAAGTATGTGATCATGCAGGTTTAGAAATCCTAAGTATCCAAACAATCCCATTGTTCATGTGCATTAAGAAAGGTTTGACCCATTGACTAGCTTTGACTAAGTTTGACCTTGATTGACTAAGATTGATCCAATGACTCGTTGGTGACCCGTTAAATATATTATTGTTCCACTAGGAACATATAATCACATTAAGCAAGTAAATCACATCACATAACATACATAGTCCCCAATCTAAACTTTATTACCAATAAAGTTTCTTTTATTAGCAGTCATGATCAAGAACCAATATTTTTAGTAAACCAACTTGGCTAACATGTTTAAGTAGCTAAGCTCATATACCCTAGATTATCACATCTCGTGTAGCACGCCTAAGTCACATTATGCAATTTACACATCTAATAAAGTTACTAACTTTAGAAAGCCATAATCATAAAATCTAAGTTTTTATGTCATAAGAGCATTCACAGCTAGTTCTTTATCTTTATCCATATAATTACACTAAAAACACTACTTTTTCTCTCATCTTTTTAATTAAATAATATTTTTTATACATTTATCATTACATTTTCTCTCTCCTACACTCACAACAGCTTTTAAAAATATTAAAAAATTATAAAGGTTTGAACAGTAATTCCTTAAATTTACAGATTGAACAGTAACATTTCTCTCTCCTCCACTCACAACCACTTACAACCATTCCATATAATTTAAGGAATACACTCGCATAAATATACCAAACGTGCTGTGAATGCTCTAATATATCTATTGATGGAAAATTAACATTCTTAGATGCTTAGGTAATAATTAAAAGATAAATTCAATCATCATCTTTCATGGAATACATATTGGTTTTCCTTTACACATGTCAAAGTCCATAAAATGTTCTCTTTGGGTAAGTTAAATCCACTTGACCCGTTTACTACCAATTATGACTATTATCACATAGATATGTCATCACTAACATGTCATCATCCCTAACATTATCATGCAAACTTAATGTTTAATATATACAATTCATCATTTCCAATAACATTTCTATATATCTAGAAACTCTAAGCAATCCTTAACCATCGAAGTTGGTTTATAAGATTCAACTCAATAGATTACTTCCATAATACTTAACCAACATGTTCGTAACAATACAATCTCCTAACCTAGTCTATCATGCAAATTCAAAGCTAACAAAGTTTCTATTTTTGGCCAACAACTAGAAATGAGCTATGTTTTTCACGTTTGATCAATTCGAATATGTTATTGTAACAACCGGCAATTTCAGGTCAATACCCGGCCTTGACGTGGTTATAATTACACTTGTACTACTTGATTTTCAATTTAATTACAATTATTGAAGTCGTTTTATGCATTGCAAACTTTCGCTCATAACATTTCATGCATTGGTAATTCGGCGTAATTACCACTTTTACACGCGATACGAGCACACACGAACGTTGGTGATAATAATATATATATATATATATATATATATATATATATATATATATATATATATATATATATATGTGTGTGTGTGTGTGTGTGTGTGTGTGTGTCAATAAATACTTTAAAGTGTTTCAAAGTATTTTAAATTCCAAAATAAATACATTGGAAAAGCTTAAACTTATAAATAAACCTAATCGCGTAAATTGATATTTTACCCAGAACGAATCCTTCTAACGCACCTACTAACTACATGATGCATCATTAACATATCATCAATATTTATATAAATAATATTATACGAGTTCTTACAATATCCTAATGTATTTTAAAAAGTAAAAAAGTAAAAATATAAAAATATGTAAAAATACCAATAGTGCAACAAATACCACCCAAATATCCAATATTACTCAAAATTTGAAAAAATCAACCCTTTCCCCCATCACCTAGCCGTCCAAACCACCCCCTCCCCAACACAATCTCTTTTCTTTTCTTTTCATTCAACCCATGAAGATCACCTTTTAACTTTTACAACTTTTGAAATTTGCCTTTTTGGTGAATAACATGAGTTAATGATCAAAGTGAGAAGCCTCCCTACCTCATTTGGAATGCCTTCTCCCAAGGATTGACCAATGTTCCCATGTGATTTGATTGATCATTAATGAAAGAGTTATATATGCTATCAACCAACACAAATCACAAACACCAACCAACACATTGCTTTCCTTCTCCTTCTTCCTTCAAAATTCGGCCAAGACAACCTCACCACCACTTCATTTGATCTCCAACTCATTTTCTACTAATCTTGGGTGATTCAAGTGCTATTGTTGAAGACCAAGTGATTTTTGAAGCTTCCAAGCATCCTACAACAACCCTTCCACCTTTACTTGCTTGTTTTTAGTAAGAACACTCTCTTTTTGTTTATATAATTTTCATTTCAATATATTATTCACCTACTAGATCATATGTAACAACATTCATCCACAAAAGTCATTCTTGTTAAAAATGATGTTTTCACCAATAAGGTGTTTCAAGGATAATACTTCACAAAATATTTTAATATGATCTAAGTAATGACTTTTGTTTATAAGAAGTAAATGTTCATAAATACATGTTTGACAAAATTACTAGTTGAAGATTTTATATAAAGTCATAAAAGTATGTTAAAACTCAAGAAGAGTTCAAATGGGTTACTTTATGCTTAAGAGATTTTTAATGTGTTGCAAGTATTATTATGACCAATTGTAAAATTTACAAGTATGGTTAAGTATATATATACATGAGACCTTTAAATGGAGAATATGAGCTTCATGACTAAATATTATGTTAGTTTAAAGGAGATGTTAAAATGCTTAGTAGATGACTTTTAACAAATATGACACATGACTTTGTTATCTTGACATGGGACTTAAAATATAAAATTTAAGGACTTTATGATGTTAGCTACTAGTCATTAAAAATATGGATTAAAACAAGTTGATAAAGTGACTAATTAATTCATTAAAGATATTTTACATTATAATATAATGTAATTAAAAAAAAAGTTTATAAATAATTTAAAGAAACCCTAATTTCATAAAGGTAAGTTCATAAAAGTTAAATAAAATAAAATAATAAATCTACTAAGAAAATGATTAAATAATTATTCTATGGACAAATATATCTATATATTTATGCATGGGTTGTAAAATATTAAAGTTGGTAATTTTACTTGGATGTAAATGTTTTAAAATTTCATTTCATTAAAATAATACAAGTATTATTTTACTGAGGAAAATAAGATTTCTCTAAAACCCTAATTTCTATACATTACATATGAAAAATATATAAATAATTACAAGACACTCGAGTCGCATCTCGGGTCGAGTCGAAATGATATTTAGTTACCCAAATAATATGTCAATTTTAAAATACAAAGGTTTTTGAACATTTTCAAGCAAAATATTATTTATTAATATTTTCTAAGTAATATATATATCACCAACGGGTCGTCAAGCCAAACACTTTGTTACCAAGTTATGTGGATGATATGATTACATGCTCATATTACATGTAGGAGCAATTACTTAGACATAAGTTGCTTTAATTATTCTAGGGCGAGCTTAGGTTGGTTTCCCCGAGCACTTTGGATATTTACAAGCTTACATACTCGTTTACCTCTGTCAGGTGAGTTTCACGACTCCCACTTTTACTTGTTTTTATTTTGGGGGAGATTACATGCAAATTACTATTTTCATGGATACATTTACTTGTTAATGATTTCACATGTTATATAAGTTGTTTACTTACCGTATAAAGTCCCCTGTTATCGGACCGTTAGTTTATTTCCCAAAGCGAGGTAATCATGGATAGTACTACTGGGTTTGACTACCCCCACTCGGGTTAATTACCCTAACCTTGACTGGAGATCTAAACGGGTGCATTATTAGCCTGTTCACCCTTGTGCTTATGGTAGGCACGGGTAGGGGCAATCTAATACATTTACAGTCTAGCTTCGGTTGCGGTGCTTATATAATATTGTAGTATTGTATGATCGACAATCAAATCATAGAAAGTCTTGTGGTCCATTACACTGATTACTGTTATTAAAACCTGTGAGCTCACCAACTTTATGTTGACATACTTCATGCATGTTTTCTTAGGAAATTTAGGTTTGCACGAGGATAGGCTTGTTTGGAGCTTATCGCATTCTAGGATTCACGCATGCTTTTGGGACATTATTTCTAAATTGTATTGTTTGAAAAACAATTTATATTTTGCTACTACTTCCGCTATGTAACTCTGAAAACAATTATGTATCTTTCAACGTGATTGCAACGTATGTTTTATCAGATCATGTAGTGGTCGATCAATGACTATGGTTTCCATGATGATCACGCCCCGCGGGAAACCGCTGTGGTTGGGGTGTGACAGATTGGTATCAGAGCCATTGGTTATAAGGAATTAGGTTGCATTTAGTTGACCTAGACTATAACTGTAGTTCATTACATGTATTTAACACTTTATACATTAACTTAACTTATATCAATTCTACTTGTGTGTTGCCTTGTCATAGAGATGTCGTCTGCATCAATGCCGATATTCGTTTTTGACTCAGATGAGGAGTATGAGCCGACATCTCCGACCTCATCCACAGGATCTACATCAGCCATCCCGACCCCTAACGTCCGATGCCGTGCTCCAGCCTACCGGCCCCACTGAGGCCGAGATCCCTGCACCTCCTCTTACTCCTATCCTCGCTCCCACTCCGAACCCCATTCCTGACACCACTAGGGTCTTAACCATAACCCGATATTCCGGGTTACCCCCTCCCCCTCCAGGCGCGTATTGGTGGGCGTCAACACCTGAGATTCATGCCGACCTCCCAGAGGAGCTCATCCCGGGAGTCGTGCGTATCATCGGCCCACAGCTGCCAATGGCCGTTCCATTGACTATGTCTCACATCTTCGTTGAGCCATCCCTAGGGTCTGCCCCTGTGGCTACTGATCCTCGGCCAGTTGACCCCACTCCCGAGGCAACAGATTCCCCCTCTCAGCCTGCTGACACCGAGGTAGTTGACCTAGATTCGAGTCTATTGACCTAGTTTCTCAGACGGCCGATACTGACCAGGTCGATTCCGATCCGGAGCCCTTCGAGGCCACCCTCCAGTCTAGTGACCCCACCTCTCCCTTTGTTGATCCTGTTACTCAGCCCATTGACCCGATCCCTCATCCCTCTGACCCGACTCCGCTAGCAGACCCTGACCCCCTCCACCTCGTCCCGAGCCTGCTGACCCCACCCCTATAGCTGCTAGTCCCGAGCTGGTGGCTGTGGACACCCACCGTATCTTTGGTCCGGGTGTACCACCGCCTTCTTTCCGTCGCTATCGGGCTCGCCCCGGGAGTGTGCTTCTTGCACAAAATCCTAGGAAGCGGGTTCATGTCCCGATTCGCCCTCCCACACCCGCTCGAGACTGTACTGTTGAGCCTGATCCTGCGCCCAAAAGGCGCAGAATCGACATTCGTCGGTGGGATTGGATGCCTAGCCGACTGGACGAGTGGAGAGGCATCGAGGGTATTCCATCTATATTTGAGGTGGGAGAGTCATCACGTGCCCCTGGCTCGATACCACTCACTCGAGAGCCAGTGGAGCTCACCGTGCCTTTACTGGTGGCACGTTCTGCAAGGCACGATCAGCAACTACATGAGATACGGGCCGAACTTACAGGAGTTCAGGAGACCATCGATATGGAGGATATGGAGTGCCGACTGTTAGCGATCGAGGAGAGCAGATACCTTGATGATGAGGCCCTGCACACGATGCATGACCGACTCACTAGCGTACAAGAGGACATGGCAGCTATGACGCAGAGAGTGGAGGCAGCGGAGCAGAGAGCTACTCAAGCAGAGCAGCGCGTGACAGTGGCTGAAGAAAGAGTGATGGTGATAGAAGAGCGCCTGGCGTCCTCTACTGCATTGGCAGCCGTGTGTATGCTCATGGCCATGGTAGCTGTGCAGACAGCGCATTCACTCATTTATTCCATTGATTGCCTATCGTGAGCGGGCTGTGCTCACGTAATATTGGATATTAACTTGTTGTAGGAGTGTGTACTCTTAAAATATTTTGTAATCTGTACAATTTATTATCAAGTTATGTTATCTTCTATATATTGCGTGGTTGCTTGGTTGTTATGATTGTTTACTTTTGGTGCACATGTGTTGGACATTATTAAATATTGTCTTATCTTGCTTATCATTATGATTTGAATAAACATGCCACCGCGAAGGAGAAACGTCAGAACCAATATGGGAAGCGGTACACCCATGACAGCAGAGGCCATCGAACAGCTTGTGGTGCAACGAGTGGCGGATGCAATCGCACATCACGAGGCGAATCGCAGCGCAGGAGGATCTGAAGTAAATGGAGGCAATGCCAGTGGTACAGGAGTTATTATAATGTCTGGCGTAACTAAAGACCTAAGATACAAAGGTCATTGTTAATGTTTAACTATTATTAATATGATTAAACCTTCAACACAGGATCTGATGCTAACAACAAAGGTTGCTCCTACAAGACGTTCCTAAACTGTAAACCGTTTAACTTTCGCGGTAATGAAGGAGCTGTTGGTTTGGTCCGTTGGATAGAGAAGATGGAGTCAGTCCAGTGAATCAGTAACTGTGCTGAGGAGAATAAGACGAAATTCGTCACTTGTACCTTTAAAGGTCAAGCACTCACTTGGTGGAATGCTCATGCCCAGACTTTGGGTATTGACGCTGCCTATCAAATCACTTGGGATGAGTTGAAACAAATGCTGACTGATGAGTATTGCCCCCGAAATGAATTGCAAAAACTTGAGGTTGAATTCTGGAACCATACCATGAAGGGTGCAGAAGTTACAAGCTACACCACCCAATTTCATGACCTTGCTCGTCTATGCCCTCACATGGTTAACCCAGAGTTCAAGCGTGTGGAAAGGTACATTTGGGGCCTTGCACCCCAAATTCAAAGCATGCTGACCTCATCCAAGCCAGCCACCATCTAAGAGGCTGTCAGAATTGCTCATGACCTGACTGATCAAGCTGTACATCAGGGAGTATTTGTGAAGAAGACGTTAGTGGAAAAGAACTATGACAACAAGAGGAAGTGGGACAACAATCATGGCCGAAATGCCCCGCATCAAAACCAAAACAAACAAGTGGTTGTTAGGGCTTTCACTGCTGGCCCATCTGAGAAGAAGACAAAAGGTGGGTATGTGGAAACCTACCTAAGTGCGACAAGTGTAACTTTCATCATCTAGGTGAATGTAGGGATTCCATGTGCCAGAAGTGCAAATGTTTTGGCCATGCGACTAAGGACTACCGAAAGCTCAACCCTGCTCCTAAAACAGGAAACAATCGTGCGTGTTTCGAATGTGGTGTTACTGGGCACTTTCGCAAGGTTTGTCCAAACTCGAAGCAAATTGGTGGAAACAATGCACGTGGACGAGCTTTTGTAATTGGAGCTGGAGAAGCTCGACAGGACCCGAACATTGTTACCGGGTACGTTTCTTGTAAATAATATCTATGCATCTATCCTATTCGATAAGGGTGCCGACAGGAGTTTCATGTCTAGCGAATTTAGTCCATTGCTTGAAATTACTCCTACCTGTTTGACTTCCAAGTATACAATAGAGTTAGCCGATGGTAAGTTGATTGAAACTAGCAAAATCATACGAGGATGCACTCTTAGCTTGGCGGATCACACGTTCGATATAGATTTGCTACCTGTAACCCTAGGGAGTTTCGACATTGTTATTGGCATGGATTGGTTGTCGGAAAACCGAGCGGAAATCGTTTGTCGTGAGAAGATCGTTCGCATTCCACTTCCGAGCGGAGAGACCATATCGATTCAAGGAGAAAAGCATGGTACGGTGTTAAGGATCATTTCATGTATGAAGGCCCGAAGTACTTACGAAAAGGCTATCATGCAATCTTGGCGCACGTAGTGGAGAAGCAAACCGAGGAGAAAAGAATCGAGAACATACCCATCATGCGAGACTACCCAGAAGTCTTTCCGAGGACTTGCCCGGACTTCCACCTCAAAGGCAAGTCGAATTTCGAATTGACTTGGTACCTGGAGCTGCTCCAGTAGCACGATCCCCATACCGGCTAGCACCATCAGAGATGCAAGAGTTGTCTAATCAATTACAAGAATTATTAGATAAAGGATTCATAAGACCAAGTTTCTCACCCTGGGGAGCCCCGGTCTTGTTTGTCAAGAAGAAGGATGGATTTTTCGAATGTGCATCGACTACCAAGAGTTAAACAAACTCACCATTAAGAACCGGTATCCTCTCCCTCTAATCGATGACTTATTCGACCAACTTCAGGGATCTAGTTACTACTCGAAGATTGACTTACGTTCGGGATATCACCAATTACGAATCCAGAAGGAAGATATCCCCAAGACCGCATTTCGAACACGTTATGGCCACTATGAGTTCATGGTCATGCCATTTGGGTTAACCAATGCACCAGCTGTATTCATGGACCTCATGAATAGAGTGTGCAAACCTTACTTGGATAAATTCATGATCGTCTTCATCGATGATATCTTAATATACTCGCGAACCAAGGATGAGCACGAGCAACATCTAAGGTTAATCTTGGAACTACTCAAAAATGAGAAGTTGTACGCCAAAATTTCAAAATGCGACTTCTGGATTCGAGAAGTGCAATTTCTCGGTCATATAGTCAATGAGAAAGGCATACATGTTGACCCCTCCAAGATAGAGGCCATTAAGAACTGGGAAGCACCTAAGACCCCGACTGAGGTGCGATAATTCCTGGGATTGGCAGGTTATTACCGACGCTTTATCAAAATTTCTCCAAAATAGCCCAACCGTTGACAACCCTGACTCAGAAAGACAAGAAGTTCGATTGGGGTGATAAACAAGAAGCAGCGTTTCAATTAAAGCAGAAACTGTGTTGCGCGCCAATTCTGTCCTACCGAGGGAACTGATGGTTTTGTGGTGTACTACGACGCATCACGACAAGGACTTGGCTGTGTCCTGATGCAACACAACAAGGTTATTGCTTACGCATCTCGACAATTGAAAGTGCATGAGAAAAATTACACCACTCACGACCTCGAATTGGGAGCTGTTGTTTTTGCACTAAAGATTTGGCGACACTACTTGTATGGTACCAAGTGTACTATATTCACCGATCACAAAAGCCTGCAACACATCTTCGATCAGAAGGAATTAAACATGAGACAACGCAGGTGGGTCGAGTTACTAAACGATTATGACTGTGAGATTCGTTATCATCCTAGAAAAGCGAATGTTGTAGCAGACGCTCTGAGTAGGAAAGAACGAACCAAAACTTTACGGGTGCGAGCGTTGGGAATGACGATCCATACGAGTTTAACTACTCAAATTCGAGATGCTCAGTCCAAAGCACAGAAGGAATAGAATTTGAAAAATGAATCACTTCGCGGCATGGATAAGCAATTTGAGATCAAGTCCGATGGAGCTTGATACTTTATGAACCGAATTTGGGTGCCAAATTGGAAACTTAAGGGAACTTGTGATGAACGAGGCACACAAATCAAGATACTCCATCCACCCGGGCTCTGATAAGATGTATCAGGACCTGAAGGAGTTATACTGGTGGCCTAACATGAAAGCTGACATAGCCACCTACGTTAGCAAGTGCCTCACATGTTCAAAGGTTAAGGCAGAATATCAGAAACCATCTGGATTACTGCACCAACCGGAGATTCCTCAATGGAAATGGGAGCAGATTTCCATGGACTTCATCACAAAACTACCCAAGACATCCACCGGTTGTGATACGATTTGGGTAATTGTGGATCGACTGACAAAGTCTGCTCACTTCCTACCAATTAAGGAAACTGATAAAATGGAAAAGTTGATGAGCGTTTATCTCAAGGAGGTTGTTTCGAGACATGGAGTACCGATCTCCATTATCTCCGATCTAGACAGTCGATTTACCTCGAGATTTTGGCAATCATTACAAAAGGCCTTGGGTACACGGTTGGATATGAGTACCGCATATCACCCTCAAACGGATGGTCAGAGTGAACGGACCATTCAGACATTGGAAGACATGCTTAGAGCTTATGTGATAGACTTTGGAAACCATTGGGATACTCATCTACCCTTAGCTGAGTTTTCTTACAATAACAGTTATCACACTAGTATCAAAGCTGCACCATTTGAAGCACTATACGGAAGGAAGTGTCGATCACCACTGTGTTGGATAGAGGTTGGCGATAATCAACTCACTGGTCCTGAGATCATACACGAGACCACATAAAAGATCGCTCGGATTCAGAACCGACTAAAAGCCGCGCGTGACCGTCAGAAAAGCTACGCTGACGTGAGACGTAAACCATTGGAATTCCAAGTGGGAGATAAAGTCCTACTTAAAGTCTCACCTTGGAAGGGAGTTATTCGTTGTGGTAAACATGGTAAGCTAATCCCCAGATACATTGGACCATTTGAAATCCTAGCAAGGATTGGTCCCGTAGCTTACAAACTCAAACTACCTTAAGAACTTAGTAGTGTTCATGACACTTTCCACGTGTCAAATCTGAAGAAGTGCTTGTCAGATGAAACTCTAGTTATACCACTCAATGAGGTTCAGATTATGAACAACTTTTTTTATTGAGAAACCTGTGGAGATCCTAGATCGAGAGGTAAAGAAGATGAAACGAAGCCGCATTCCCATAGTGAAGGTCCGATGGAATTCCAGGCGAGGACCCGAATTTACTTGGGAACGCGAAGACCAAATGAAGCTCAACTACCCTTACTTGTTTGAAACCCTGGCATCTGCAGACAACCCTAACAGAATTTCAGGACGAAATTCTTTCTAACATGGGGAGTATGTAACAACCGCCAATTTCAGGTCAATACCCGGCCTTGACGTGGTTATAATTACACTTGTACTACTTGATTTTCAATTAATTACATTTATTGAAGTCGTTTTATGCATTGCAAACTTTCGCGCATAACATTTCATGCATCGGTAATTCGGCGTAATTACCACTTTTACACGCGATACGAGCACACACGAACATTGGTGATAATTAATATATATATATATATATATATATATATATATATATGTGTGTGTGTGTGTGTGTGTGTGTGTGTCAATAAATACTTTAAAGTGTTTCAAAGTATTTTAAATTCCAAATAAATACATTGGAAAAGCTTAAACTTATAAATAAACCTAATCGCGTAAATTGATATTTTACCTAGAACGAATCCTTCTAACGCACCTACTAACTACATGATGCATCATTAACATATCATCAATATTTATATATAAATATTATACAAGTTCTTACAATATCCTAATGTATTTTAAAAAGTAAAAAAGTAAAAATATAAAAATATGAAAAAATACCAATAGTGCAACAAATACCACCCAAATACCCAATATTACTCAAAATTTGAAAAAATCAACCCTTTCCCCCATCACCTAGCCGTACAAACCACCCCCTCCCCCAACAAAATCTCTTTTCTTTTCTTTTCATTCAACCCATGAAGATCACCTTTTAACTTTTACAACTTTTGAAATTTGCCTTTTTGGTGATTAACATGAGTTAATGATCAAAGTGAGAAGCCTCCCTACCTCATTTGGAATGCCTTCTCCCAAGGATTGACCAATATTCCCATGTGATTTGATTGAAAGAGTTATATATGCTATCAACCAACACAAATCACCAACACCAACCAACACATTGCTTTCCTTCTCCTTCTTCCTTCAAAATTCGGCCAAGACAACCTCACCACCACTTCATTTGATCTCCAACTCTATTTCTACTAATCTTGGGTGATTCAAGTGCTATTGTTGATGACCAAGTGATTTTTGAAGCTTCCAAGCATCCTACAACAACCCTTCCACCTTTACTTGCTGTTTTTAGTAAGAACACTCTCTTTTTGTTTATATAATTTTCATTTCATATATTATTCACCTACTAGATCATATGTAACAACATTCATCCACAAAAGTCATTCTTGTTAAAAATGATGTTTTCACCAACAAGGTGTTTCAAGGATAATACTTCACAAAATATTTTAACATGATCTAAGTAATGAATTTTGTTTATAAGAAGTAAATGTTCATAAATCCATGTTTGACAAAATTACTAGTTGAAGATTTATATAAAGTCATAAAAGTATGTTAAAACTCAAGAAGAGTTCAAATGGGTTACTTTATGCTTAAGAGATTTTTAATGTGTTGCAAGTATTATTATGACCAATTGTAAAATTTACAAGTATGGTTAAGTATATATATACATGAGACCTTAAATGGAGAATATGAGCTTCATGACTAAATATTATGTTAGTTTAAAGGAGATGTTAAAATGCTTAGTAGATGACTTTTAACAAATATGACACATGACTTTGTTATCTTGACATGGGACTTAAAATATAAAATTTAAGGACTTTATGATGTTAGCTACTAGTCATTAAAAATATGGATTAAAAAAGTTGATAAAGTGACTAATTAATTCATTAAAGATATTTTACATTATAATATAATGTAATTAAAAAAAAAGTTTATAAATAATTTAAAGAAACCCTAATTTCATAAAGGTAAGTTCATAAAAGTTAAATAAAATAAAATAATAAATCTACTAAGAAAATGATTAAATAATTATTCTATGGACAAATATATCTATATATTTATGCTTGGGTTGTAAAATATTAAAGTTGGTAATTTTACTTGGATGTAAATGTTTTAAAATTTTATTTCATTAAAATAATACAAGTATTATTTTACCGAGGAAAATAAGATTTCTCCAAAACCCTAATTTCTATACATTACATATGAAAAATATATAAATAATTACAAGACACTCGAGTCGCATCTCGGGTCGAGTTGAAATGATATTTAGTTACCAAAATAATATGTCAATTTTAAAATACAAAGGTTTTTGAACATTTTCAAGCAAAATATAATTTATTAATATTTTCTAAGTAATATATATTTTTCACAAATTATCATCCTATATCACCAACTGGTCGTCAAGCCAAACACTTTGTTACCAAGTTATATGGATGATATGGTTACATGCTCACATTACATGTAGGAGCAATTACTTAGACATAAGTTGCTTTAATTATTCTAGGGTGAGCTTAAGTTGGTTTTCCCCGAGCACTTTGGATATTTACAAGCTTACATACTCGTTTACCTCTGTCAGGTGAGTTTCACGACCCCCACTTTTACTTGTTTTTATTTTGGGGGAGATTACATGCAAATTACTATTTTCATGGATACATTTACTTGTCAATGATGTCACATGTTATATAAGTTGTTTACTTACTGTATAAAGTCCCCTGTTATCGGACCATTAGTTTATTTCCCAAAGCGAGGTAATCATGGATAGTACTATTGGGTTTGACTACCCCCACACGGGTTAATTACCCTAACCTTGACTGGAGGTCTAAACGGGTGCATTATTAGCCTGTTCGCCCCTGTGCTTACGGTAGGCACGGGTATGGGCAATCTATTACATTTACAGTTTAGCTTCGGTTGCAGTGCTTATATAATATTATAGTATTGTATGATCGATAATCAAATCATAGAAAGTCTTGTTGTACATTACACTGATTACTGTTACTTAAAACTGTGAGCTCACCAACTTTATGTTGACATACTTCATGCATGTTTTCTTAGGAAATTAAGGTTTGCACGAGGATAGGCTTGTTTGGAGCTTATCGCATTCTAGGATTCACGCATGCTTTTGGGACATTATTTCTAAATTGTCTTGTTTGAAAAACAATTTACATTTTGCTACTACTTCCGCTATGTAACTCTGAAAATAATTATGTATCTTTCAACGTGATTGCAACGTATGTTTTATCAGATCATGTAGTGGTCGATCAATGACTATGGTTTCCATGATGATCATGCCCCGCGGGAAACCGCTGTGGTTGGGGTGTGACAGTTATACACCAAAATTGACCCACTAACATCATCCCAAATTGTCATGCATGCACAAACTCGCATTACAAAATACTAACCCAATAAAGTTTCCTTTATTGGAAACATATGAACAAATCATGCACAAGATCTCACACTAACACCCAATTCATTTATTCATGCATGCCACAACATACAAACACCATTAGATCACTCTAATGTACCAAATTATGCAACCTAGCAAGCAATTCTAAATTAAAGTTACTAACACTATTAACGTATAAACAATTCCACATATCATGGTTCCGCCTAATCACCAATATTATCTAATTAACATACAATCACTCAAGCGTTCATAAAGTTGCATCTTTATCATTAATTTTTGTTGTTTGGATGAACCTAGGGTTTTATTACCATAGGGTCAAACAATACATAAAACCTAAAAGAATTCTTACTTTCTTGCCTCAATTTTCGTTAAGTAGTGATTCCTCGATGCTAGAAACATCCACGAATCATACTTGAATTGAACCAAATACGAATGGAGGTCGAAACCATATCAAACGACCTTGGAATTGAGTGATTCAAG
Source organism: Flaveria sonorensis (assembly GCA_025506505.1). Lineage (NCBI taxonomy): Eukaryota > Viridiplantae > Streptophyta > Magnoliopsida > Asterales > Asteraceae > Flaveria > Flaveria sonorensis. Next base: position 47,964,796 of record CM046426.1, on the reverse strand, counting down.
TGCCCATGCGTCCATCTCACTGAGCTCTACCATCGGCACTACTTTCAGGCACCGGACACCGCCGGAACTGTCGCAAGGAAGCCGAGCAGTCGCCGGAAACTCCCCGGAGCACTGTTCAGCTCGGAAAAATAATAACCTGATTTCTAGGGTTTGAAATCAAAATCCCAACGGAGAAAACCTTCGTATATGTGTCTAGAATCTCCTGTAAACATTTTGCATCGATCCAACGGTTAGATCTTCGGAGATCGTCCGATCTATGCTATAAGTTTCTTCAAAAACGGGAATTGAGGTTGGGGTGAACGATTTATGGGTGAACGGGGGTTAGGGTTGGCTAGTTTTTATTAGGTAGTGTAATTAGAAAGTTTGGTGGGGTTTTAGTGGGCTTTGGGTTGGGTTTTTTGCTATTTTACAGGTGTTTTCGTGCAAAAATTCCAACTAACGAAGCGAAACTCTGTAAATTATAAAAATAAACATTCACGCATTTTATATATCAATTTTTATATATCTATCTAGTGCATAACTATATAACTACCATGTATCGTATAATCGCGTAACACATAGCTTCACAGAAACAGGTAGCATATAAATTCACAAAATTTATATTTATTTATTTGCTCAAAATATTTATTATTAATTTTGATCACCAATGTTCGGGTACAGACTCATGTGTGTGAAATCACGTGACTTGCATCCATAACTTAACTGGATAACGAGATGTTACTAACGAAGTTAATGTAATTAACCTGAAAATATCGGGTGTGACATAATCCCATTGTTGAAAGAATTTTCGTATCGAAAATTTAAGTAAAGATGATACAGGTCTTAATAAAAAAGAAAATTTTAGATTTATGACAAGGTTATCTATAATATATATTAGATTATATATCTCTATAACCTGTTATATAATTTTTTTATTACAACTCGTGTAACACACGATATTTTAAACTAGTATCTAAATAAATATCTATATAAATCTATATAAATCTTCTCTAATAAAATAAAATAAAATTTGACACATGTTATCTTCTCACACTTATTCTGTCACTTGTCATATTCTTACACTCATTTTGCCACATGGCACTAAAATAACAAATAAAACATTTACTGATAATATTAAATGCTGATAATATAATTTATATAGTTTCCAAATTTAATAACTTAAAAACCTGTTTGTTTTTAATAAAAACTGTAATTTTTAATAACATAATTTTATGAAATATAAAGTTTTTTTTAACAAAATGAACTCTTTTTTAAAAATGACATTTTTAAAGACAAAAATTTAATAAAAATGTAGTAATTGTTTTATTAATTAAGATAGTTAATTATACGTAATTTCGATCATATTTTATCTTAAAATTTATTTTAATATTTTTTTAAAATATTAATTAGTAACTGTCAATTTAATATATTCATTCAACCAGTGTAATACAGTGGTTTTTAAACTAGTAAATATTAATAAATGACTAACTTAAGTGCCGCATGTCACCTTCTTAGGGTGTTGATATGTTCTAGATTAAATATATATATTATACAAATATTTCCTACATTTTAAATAACTTTTGGTTAGTTTTTATTAAATATTACTCATTATTAGCTCATATTCATATTTTATAGGTTTTGAGAGAATTATGAGCGGAAATGATGAATTTTAACTAAACTTTAGACATGCAAGTGTACCTCAAACCAATTTTAAATATTATAATTATCAATTTTCTTAGAGTGAGTTTTGTACAACAAAACTATTTACTTAATAAAAAGAAACATACACTTTAAGCATGAATTATGTCATTCATATATTGAAATATATATATATATATATATATATATTCAAATCAAAATTTGGCTACACTTTAAGCATGAATTAATCATTCATATATATATATATATATATATATATATATATATATATATATATATATTCAAATCAAAATTTGGCATGTGAAAGTTCATTGAAGGAGACCACGTGAAATGAAGATAAAAATTAAAAGAAGTGATTTAATGGATCTGAATGTGCACTTAAGTGAAGCCCACATGAGAATAATTTTTAAAGTCCATGTAAATAATATGTATCCATCTTATTATTTCATTAAACAAAAAAAAAAGAACTATAATTGAAGCCCACAACTAGATTAAAAGGAGATACAAAAAGTCAAGCAAAAAGAGGAGAAACCTAATTCTAAAATAACAAACGGCTCTGCAAAAGAATAGACATTTTAATTTCATTCAACTTTGAAGTTTGGTAACGATTCTAGAGCAAATCTTAATCAGAGAACAAAATCTAGGAGTAAGGATTGATTCAAGCATCGAAGATTATTTGATTTTGTCTCGTTTTTAATTATTTTCCTTTGTATCATCGTTTCTCTAGTTAATGTTTCTAAATTTGCTACTTTATTATCGTTCTTAATGTTTTTGAATATTATGAGTAGCTAACTGTTTAGTACTAACTAGGTTATATTGAAAACTAGTATGTTTTGAATAAATATTTTGTTTTTTATATCGTATGTTTGTTTATTAATCCTAGAACTTGATTATAAATATGGATATGTGTACTATTTAATGTTTAAAAATTGTTGCCATGCTCGTGTGTGCCGGATCTTGATTGATTGCGTGACATCTAGATTAGATTTTACATTTTAAAATTAATTACTTGATATTTTTCATTTTAAACTTTGATTAGAGATAATCTTAGAAGTTTTGATTGTGATTTTGATTCTATTTTTCAGTGCATTACCTTGTCTAAAACCTAGGGATGATAGATATTGGTTAAAACCTCCTACCCACTGCTTGTTAGGTTTAGATTTCATGAGAGTTTTTTTGTCTTTCATTCGTGGTGTTAGTGTTTTAGGGTATTTAATTAGTTTTGATTAAGTTGTCCTTTATCTTAGGGTTGAAAAATATAATCTTAAAGATATTGTGGTATAACACCTAGGGGTGATATTTCATTAGATATTTTAATAAACCTATCTTGTACGTCACTCGTGTCTTTGATTATTTTAGTGAGTAGCAACATACCTAGTTAACCTTAGATTCATATTTTTGGAGGTCGTCATACGAGTCATTGACTTTGTGTCATTGTATGTTAGTTGGATTTCTATCTTGGTAGTTATTTCACATATTTTATCATATTAAAGTTTTCAAGTGTTTGAATTATTGATTTGTTTATTTCAATCGCCGCGTTTAGATTAATTAGTTAAATTTTTGATTTTTTTTATTAATATTAATTACTTAAAATAATCTAATTAATTGGATTAGAAGCCAATAGAGGTTTAGTAACGAAAGCCGCCAAAAGTGTCCACGGATTCGATATCCGGACTTGCCTATATGTAATTCCATTTTTAAAACTGATCGTGTGAAGTTTATTAGGTAATTTCATTTTTAAAACTGATTTGTGAAAAAAATATTTTCTTAATAAAATAATATGTTTATTTTCACAAATCAAGTTTTTGGCGCCATTGACGGGGACACGTTTTTGGCGATTTTGAGAACGATCCGAGTCGGGGATATAGTCATTTGTGTTTGTTTTTCATTGTTGAGTTTAGTTTGTTTTTCTAGGTTTAGTTTTTGATTTAGGTTATTAAGTTTTATTTTATTATAATATTATTTTTTTCATTTTTTTTCTTATTATCTTTGTTATTATCTCATCTACTACTTTGAGCAAAATTTACAGACAACAGGTTAACCAGTACATAGAACCTTGGTACGAGCTCTGTGGTGGACACCATTGGTCATGTGATTGTTGTTTGCAAGACTACTCCACTAAATGGCTTAAAGTGGACAGTGAACAGAAGAAGAGATAAATAAAGGTAATGATCGCTCAGATAGAATCTACGCATCAGAAAAACCGAACTCGTAGGGTTTACAATATTATAGGGAATTTTTAAGGTTATAAAGATTTATTTGGAAATATGATAAAGCAAACCCCACAATGTTGACAATGATGGACGATGTACAACGGTCATTTGACCCCTACTGGATAATTAACTATGAGCTAAATGTTGAGGGAGCGTATTTATCTAGCCTTAGGTCGGTTCCACATTGTATGTCATACTTGTTTTTGTAATGATGACATGATGCAAGATTTAGTGGTAGAGGACATGCATAAGGATGATATTAGTGAAGAGATGGAAGTCGTTCTACTGAGCCTTACCGAAGGGGAAGCTCCGAGTCATGTTATTTCATCATGGGAAGATGAGTTTGGTGATGAGTTGGTGTATTTACCAATTACTACAGAAGGAGCGTTTGACCCACTTGGTGATCTTGAGGAGTTAGAATCACTTTTATACGAAGAGCCAATTATGGGAATTAGAGAAGAGCCACATCAGGAGGTTGAGGAAAAAGTGGTTATGGCATTAGAGATAGCTGACCTGCCACTTACAAGTTGTGATAGCCAACTTGTGGGAGAGAGTGACGGTGGATCACCACCCTAATCAAAAACACATCGGGAGAAGGCAAGAAAACATGTGGACCAACACGTGGTAAGAATGCAAAGACTGTCCATTAGTGAGCATGTAAGTATATCGTATTGTAGAAATGACCGTGACCATCCTTACATGCCTCGAATCAAGTTTGGTCCAGGTGGATTTAAGTCTTGGTGGCCTAACTCGAGTATATATTTTAGAGCTTCGAATAGTTCTGTCGCTGGATTCTTCCCAACCAACGAAAAACAAAAGATATTAAATGGAACAAGTGGGAAGAGGATAAAGGAGAAGCCACCTGATTGAGAATATATACGGGCTCGAGTCTGGCTGAAGACTTGCAAATAAACCAAGTGCTTTCGGGAGGTAACCTGAGGGTTTGTTTTTATTTTTTTGCATTTTTAGTTTCCTCTCTATTTTTAATTTTTTATACCAGATGCTTCTGTATTTGTCTTTGATTTCAGGCTGTTGCTCGGAGCTAGATGATTGTATACTTGAGGTTCTTCATCAGTTGAAGTGTGGGGATGCCATTTACATTAGCAGTGGACTTTTTGTTATTGCACGTTACATATCAGAGGAGTTTCGGTTTTCCTGTTTCTTACACTTTTATTATCTTAATTGCTTATATTTATTGGTTCAAACATTTGGGATAATGTTTGATTTAAATGAGAGGATGTTGTATTTGGCAAAAATGAAACATTTTGGGTCGATAATATATATTAATTGATAAATCCCTGAAATTAAAAAAATAATCAGAGAAAAAAGGCACTAAGTACCTCTCATCCACTCATATAAAACTCGAGTTGCACGAATCATGGTGTGATACCGATTAATTTTAACTAATAAAACCTAGAGCATGAGTTACTTATTTAAGTTACATGATTAAGTTAACTTAACAAGTGGTTTTCAAAATAAAATTGCATAGACATCTAATTAAGTGAGGTAAAACGTGAGATGATAAACATATAATTTCCACAACTTAAACCCTTATTACCTCTGTTTTCATGTGATATTGAGCCTTTAATTCTTGATTATTCACATTCACATGCATTTGTTTGTTTGAGCATTTATATCACACGATTACAAGCATTTTAGAACTTGTCTAGGTTATACACGTCGAGACCATGAACTTTGGACTTGCACAAAAGTGATAGAGGCACCTAGGATTTAACCTTGTGTTTAGCTTGTGATTACCTTACCTTGAAATTCTCCTCTAGTTAGCCACTTTGAGCCATTTATTTCCTGTTTTCCTTTGTTTACACCCATGTTAGCCTAGCCTTTATTCGTTTAAGCCTTTTGTGTTAACCCGTGTGCTTAGAAAATCCGACTAAGTTAGTGTTTAAATAATGTGATTCATTTGTTATGTTTGATAAGGTAGTCTCAGTTCCTATATTTGGTTGAGAATGTGTTATTATGTTCGTTCAAAAAAATAAAGAAAAAAACAATAAAAAATATTAATAATAATAATAGAATAAGAAAAAGATTGAAAAAACTGAAAAAATAAAAGAGGGTAAAAAATTGTCCCCACAAAAAAAATTGCCTATTAGTAGTTTGTTTGTTAAAGGATTCAAGTTTGATTCTTTCTTTTTGTTTATCATTGCGTATTATGTTCGTGTTTAATTAGCCTAGCAAGATCGGATTTCTCTATCACCTTAGTCTTGTTTTTCCCCTTGATTATTCCTACCCATCGCCCTAGCCACGTTACAGCCCATGTTGACACCTACTTGATTTGTGCAAAGTTTAATTGTTAGTTGGTGTAGATGTGATACCTCTACAAGCTTATGATAATATTGTGTCGTGGTGATATTGAGAGTACCACATATATAAACTAGTACATCTTATACTAGTCCACTAAATAAACCGAGAGGACAGAACATTATGAGAAGTTGTTGATCTTTATGTGTTTAGAGTCTTTAAAGTGAACTGAACTCAGTTAGTGCGTCTATTTTTCAAAATTAGTATCACGGTTGCTTGTTAAGTAGTAAATATATTGATTGTGACTATATAGTTAATTGTGTCTTTAGGGAAAATATGTGGCGTCAAATTGGTTTTATGTTTATGTATTTAGACTTGTTGATGTTACATATGTCATGGGATGAGTTTTGCTTAGGGACAAGCAAAGTTTAAGAGTATGGATATTTGAATGGTCTAGATTAAATATATATATTATACAAATATTTCCTACATTTTAAATAACTTTTGGTTAGTTTTTATTATATATTACTCATTATTAGCTCATATTCATATTTTTTAGGTTTAAGGGAATTATGAGCGAAAATAATAAATTTTAACTAAACTTTAGACATGCAAGTGTACCTCAAATCAATTTTCAATATTATAATTATCAATTTTCTTAGAGTGAGTTTTGTACAACAAAATTATTTACGTAAAAAAAAGAAACATACATTTTAAACATGAATTAAGTGATCAATATATTGAAATATATATATATATATATATATATATATATATATATATATATATATATAAATCAAAATTTTACTTGTGAAAGCTCATTGCAGGAGGCCACGTGGAATGACGATAAAAATTAAAAGAAGTGATTTAATGGATCGCCCACATGAGAAGAATTTTTGAAGTTCATGTAAATAATATGTATCCATCTTATTATTTTATTAAACAAAAAAAAATTATAATCGAAGCCCACACACTAGATTAAAAAAAGGTACAAAAAGTCAAGCAAAAAGAGGAGAAACCTAATTCTAAAAGAACAAACGATGCAAAAGAATATGCATTTTAATTTCATTCAATTTTGTAGTCTGAGAACTATTAGAGAGTAAATCTTAAGCAGAGAACAAAATCTGGGAGTAAGGATTGATTCAAGCATTGAAAATTATTCGGTTTTGTCTCGTTTTTTTATTATTTTCCTTTGTTTCATCGTTTCTCTCGTTGATGTTTCTAAAGTTTGCTACTTTATAATCGTTCTTAATGTTTTTGAATATTATGACTAGATAACTTTTTAGTACTACCTAGGTTGGATTGAAATCTAGTATGTTTTGACTAAATATTTGCTTTTTTATCTCGTATGTTTGTTTATTAATCTTAAAACTTGATTATTTTCTCAACTAAATATGAATATGTGTACTGTTTAATGTTTAAAAATTGTTGCCATGCTCATGTGTGCCGGACCTTGATTGATTACGTAACATCTAGATTAGATTTTACACGTTAAAATTAATTACTTAGTGTTTTTAATTTTAAACTTTGATTATAGATAATCTTAGGAGTTTCGGCTGTGACTTTGATTCTATTTTTCAGTGTGCTACCCATTGATTGCTAAACTTTGATTAGAGATAATCTTAAAGATAATTATTTGATGTCTAAAAGCTAGGGGTGATAGATATTGCTTAAAACCTTCTACCAATTGCTTGTTAGGTTTATATTTCGCGAAAGCTTGTTTTGTCTTTCATTTGTGGTGTTAGAATTTTAGGGTATTTAATTAGATTTGATTAAGTTGTCTGTTATTTTAGGGTTGGAAAATATGAAAAGGGTTCAAATACAAAGTATTCTAAAACTAAAAAGTGTCAGAAGTAATCTTAATCATCCATATTATAATAAATGGTTGACATCAAAATTGAAAAGAAAAGTTTGTTAGAGGGGTATTTTAGAAATAGTCACTTTTGTTGACTTTTTGCAAGTTTTCTTATTTTTTTAAAACGTTCATAACTTTGTAGACATTATTTTTTTTATAAAAATTACACCAAAAAAACGTGCGTTTTTTATCTTTAAAACAAGTAAAGTATTGTTATATAAAAAGATTAAAAAAATTTACGTTATTATGCTTATATCTCTTCATTGCGTCTTTAGTGCAGTTTATTGTGTATTTTTGTTAGTTATTGTGTTTTGCTGAATACTATTGTGTTCTTATAAAATGATGAATTTTAAAAAATATAATGATGGAATAAGATTGTTATGTATCTCTAATATATAAAACACAATAATAAATTAACAACTAATTAATCTACTATATTAAAAACAATGACCAAATAACACAATGTATCATTGTGTCTTTTGATCGTTATTGTGTTATATTGAACACTATGAGTTTTGAAAAATAAATAGATGAAATAACATCATTATGTACTTCTAATAGTAAAACACAATGATAGATAATAAGTTTATATAATCTATTAAAAACAAATAACAAAAATAACACATTATGTTATTTTCAATACTATAAGTTCTGAAAAATACATTGGTGAAAGTATGTCATTGTGTATTTCTTAATGTGAAACATAATGGTAGATAACAAGTTTATAATCTATAAAAATCAATGATAAAAATAACATAAAATGATCTATAACATAAAACACAAATGATTAACACACACAACAAATGATGTAAAATATATGACACAATGAACGTATAAGACACAATGAGCTGATGTATTTGACATAATGACCAAAATACCCTTCTCTTTAAAATAATAAAAGGACACATGTAAGCTCATAATTCTTTTTAGATTAAACATCCTTTTTAGTATAACCCTACCTGGAAAATATAATCTTAAAGATATTATGGTAGAGGTGATCTTCCATTAGACATTTTAATAAAACTATCTTGTGCTTCACACGTGTCTTTGGTTCTCTTAAGGAGTAGCAACATATCTAGTTAACCATAGATTCGTATTTTTGGAGGTTGTCATACGAGTCATTGCTTTTGTGTCATTGCATGTTAGTTGGATTCCTATATAGCTAATTATTTGACATAGTTGATCGTATTCAAGTATTCAAGTGTTTGAATTCTTAATTTGTTCGTTTCAATCGCCGCGTTTAGATTAATTAATTTTAGTTAAATTGTTTGTTTTGTTTATTAATAAATTACTTAAAATAATCTAATTAATTGGATTAGAAGCCGATAGAGGTTTAGTGATGAAAGCTGCCAAAAGTGTTCACGGATTCGATATCCGGGCTTGCCTATACTTTGTTGGGAACGGTCTGCCCAAGACACATATTGAATTGATGTGGCTAGTACGTTATGATCCAAGTCGGGTCATACCCAATAACAAGCTAGACAAACACCTACATAATTTATTTTATGATATGATCATGTAAATAATATTGACACTTGAAGTATTTAGATATTGGGTTTCTAAATATTTGTACTAGTGTTGTGAATAAATTATATGGATAATTTATTCTAGGGAGAGAGTATTTTGTATTGTTATTCAAATAGTTGAACAACAATACAAGTCCTTTTGTCCGCATTTCTTTAGTACTCATCCGCATTTACTAATGCGGATGTGTTTTTGAGGAAATGCGGATGAATGTTCCTCATCCGCATTTACTAATGCGGATGTGCATTTGTGGAAATGCCGAAGGAATTTTGTCATCCACATTTACTAATGCAGATGAACATTTAAGGAAATACTGATGAAACTGTTCGTCCGCATTAATAAATGCGGATGTGCATTTGTGGAAATGCTGATAGAACTACTTATCCATATTTACAAATACGGATGTACATTTGGGAAATGCAGATGAAATTTCTTCATCCGCATTTACAAATGCGGTTAGAGGTTGTTCATCCGCATTTACTAATGTAGATGAATATTAAAGAAATGCGGATGGGTTAAAGGGATGGGTCCCGCCCACTTTTCTCTCTCTCTGAAATTCAGTTTCACAAGACATGAAATATATGATTGCATTCAACCACTCTCTCTGATAACTTACAACAACACACACAAAAGGTGCAGATCGGTGTTCCTGTTGGTGCTCTCTCGATCGGTTGAAGAGAATAGTGAACAGAAACTCGTTCAAGTGAAAATCCTAGCAGCTTGGTGTTTGTTGGATGCTTGGGGGTAGACAAGCTTGAGGCCTCCTACTTTGGAAGCCGCCGATCAAAGATCATCTTCCTCTGACCCATTCGAGAGGTAGAATTCTAAACACCCTATGGTTGTTTCTAAGCATGTTTTTCATATAACGATCCATTACGAGTTTTAACAGATATATAAATTGGTTTATATATATTAACTGTAACAAGTTTTTCATCCTAATTCCGCTGCGTTTTTCATTTTATAAAGATAAAATGACTCTGATAAACTTGTGAAAACCCCAACAATGGCATCAAGAGCCGGTTATATGGATACATGCTTCATCTGGACTGAAATCTCGGTTTCTTGATGTTAATTCAACAACAGACCGAGAATTCTAGTCTGTGTTTCCCCTGAATTTTTCAAGATTCTACTTTACATGCATATTGTAATCTTGAAAAATTTAATCATTTGGATGGTTTAGTTGTTTGGACAAGAATCATGATATTCGGTCTTTACATTAACTGAAAATCAGTGGTTCAAGAGGAAAGCTTTCGAATTTTTGCTTACATATTTGGATATGTATCTTGGTGTTCATAACCTAGCCGAGACCTTGTGTTTGGTTGTGTTGTGATTTGTATTTGATTATTTAAGTGGTTGTAATAATTAAATGTATTTTTTCTTCCTATTGGCTATGTAATTTATTTATTTTCATTTGGTATGTAAAATAAATAGATTAGTTGCATTTCACTTTTACTAGAAAAATGTATATAGGATATATAATTTTATAAAAGAAGATGGAACAAGGATGTTTTTCAGTAGCTCTTAATGGGATTTAAGCCCAATAACCAAAAATATATTTTGAAGGCCCAGAGGAGTTTGGTGCAGAAATTTAAGCCTATTTGGAAGCTCAAATCGAATGGGAGATTCACAACACAAAATGGACACTTGAAGCATTTGGATGCGGGATCAAGTGGGAGTTCACCGACACAAGTGTTACCCTTAGGAAGGACCTAATAACTCACTTGTTTCGGTCAATAAGTGATGTTAAATTAGTTGGCTATGGTTATGAACTTGTTGTTGTATGTGTTGCTTGTATGGTTGATTTAATTTATTGTTCATGTGATATTAGATATGCACTGTTAAAAAATTTCAAATCAACAATAACGGTTCTTTTGGAAACATCAACATGGGTAATAAAATGGTTTTATTAAAGGTTAATGTTTTCGCAATAAAATTGGGTTTTACTAAAAGAACCTTGAAAATTGGTTTCACTAGTGTACCACGTATTTGAATGCATGCAAATGTAAGATAAAAAATGTTTTCATAACTAGAATTAATGGAAACAAAATCCCTTTTAAACAAGTTTAACACCATCCTTTTATACAACACTCGAATCACTTGGGAACTATTTATGAGATAAAGGTCACCTAACCACATTTAGGGAACTTATGTGTTTAAGATAGGCTTAACATATATGTGGGATAAAGGTCACCTAACCACCTGTATGTGTAAACTCACACGTGTGCGTAAGTAGGACGACTTGAGTTGGAAACCATGTGAATAGGGTCACCAAAGCATGGCGTATAATTGTGTTGATGGGATTAAACATGCTGACTAAACATAAAGATGTTTAACCGATCCCATAAACCAGAAGTTGCAAAGGGTTTCAATTGTCAAAAGTTGACTACCTTGTTAATTTAAATAATAGGATAAAGGTCACCTAACCATTATATGAATGTAACGTTGAATTCTAGATTTTAATTATTAATTGTCTATGAGACATGAAAGGGTATTAATAATTAAAATTTCTTTTTTTTGAAAATACTAAAATTGAACTTTGTTTATATTGTAGTAATGGCTGCAAATAATAACAACGCTACCTCCCCGACCGTCCATAACCTGTCACTAAGAACTATCCTGGAAAATGATCGTCTCAACCATATTAATTTCATGGATTGGTTTCGAAACTTGAGAATTGTTCTCAAGCAAGAAAAGAAATCATATGTGTTGGACGATCCTATTCCCGATGAACCCAACGCTGATGATGTTGATGCCTACGAGGATTGGTTAAGCACACTGAGGATTCTATGCAAGTTTCTTGCCTCATGTTAGGAACCATGATTCCCAAGCTTCAAAAGGATTGTGAACATCACGGGGCATACGACATGATTACCCAGCTGAAGGAAATGTTCCTTCAACAAGCGAGGGTAGAGCGCTTCGAAACGGTTCGAGCATTTCATGCATGTCGAATGGAAGAAACCCAATCTATGTCATCTTATGTGATGAAGATGAAAAGCAACATTGATTGCCTTGAAAGGCTGAATTTTCCCATCTTAAAAGAGTTGGCCACGGATTTGATCCTCAATGGTCTAACCAAGAAGTTTGAGACATTTATCATGAGTTATAACATGAATGGTTGGGACAAAAGCATTGGGGAACTTCATGCAATGCTCAAAACAGCCGAGGCAGGGATGGGTAAAAGGGTTTTACCGGTTCTCACGATCAATGAGGGTGGCAACAAGAAAAGGCATCACCCCGAACCCAAGGCAAATTTTGCCAAAGGCAAGGGATACGTCAAAGGAAAGGGTAAGGGAAAGACTAAAGCGGGACCACCAAAACTGAGGCTTAAGAAACCAAAGGTTACGGAGAACGATCCATGCTTTGAGTATGGTGAGATAGGACATTGGAAAAGGAACTGTCCAATCTATCTTAAAGAGTTGAGAAATAAGAGGGATGCTGGGCAGACCTAAGGTACAACTTTCATGGTCCATATTAAACTTAATGTTATTACTTCAAACACATGGGTATTGGATACAGGATGTGGAACTCATATTTGCAATTTGGTGCAGGGGTTCAAAAGAAATAAACATTTTAAGAAGGGGGATACTAGTCTCTACATGGGCAATGGAGCAAAGGTTGATGTCGAAGCCCAAGGAGACTATATCTTGAAGCTTCCAAGTGGTTTGGAAGTCATTTTGAGAATATTTTGTATGCTCCTAGTTTGACTAGGAATATAATTTCTGTTTCCCTTCTGAAACAATATGGTTATGTATTAAAGTTTGTAAACGATGGTATTTGTGTTTTTATGGATGATATATTTTATTTTAAGGCTATGCCTTTTAATGGTATTTAGGAATTGGTTCATGATGACTCATCCTTTAATAACTCGTTATACCAATCAAGCACCAAGAAACTTAAAATGGGTTTAAGTGAATTATATCTTTGGCATTGTCATCTTGGTCACATAAACAAGAATCGCATTCAAACACTTCAAGAATGGTCTTTTGGAAGCAAATGAAGAGGGTTCATTTGATAAGTGTGAATCTTGTATACAAGGAAAGATGACCAAGGAACCCTTTAGTGGTACTAACCAAAGGGAAAAAGATTTATTGGGAATTATACATTCGGATGTATGTGGTTCTTTTAAAGCAATGACAAGGAATGATGAAAGATACTTCATTACCTTCATCGACGATTGTAGTCATTATGGTTATGTGTGCTTGTTCAGACACAAAGATGAAGCTTTTGAAACGTTCAAAATCTTCAAAAATGAAGTAAAGAATCAACTTAACAAAATAATCAAAGTTCTTCATTCGGATAGAGGAGGTGAATACCTTAATGATGCTTTTCAAGATCATCTTAGGAGTTGTAGGATTGTCTCACAGCTTGCTCCACCCGGAACACCACAGCATAATAGTGTGTCTGAAAGGAGAAACCAAACCCTATTGGATATGGTTTGATCTATGATGGCTAGAAGCACACTACCTCTGTCATTTTGGGGTTTCGCATTGCTCTCCGCGGCCCGTATTCTGAATATGGCCCCAACCAAGAAAGTGGATAAGACACCTTTTGAAATATGGCATGGAAGGGTTCCATCGTTATCATATTTAAAGGTATAGGGTTGTTAAGCTTTTGTTAAGCAGAACACCCCAACCAAGTTAGAAAGCCGATCCACTAAGTGTATCTTTGTAGGATATCCCAAAGACTCGATGGGATATTACTTCTACAATCCAATAGAGAAAAAGGTATTTATTGCTCGAAAGGTTGAGTTCTTGAAAACTAAGTTCCTTATGGAAGGAACTACCGATAGAACAATGGAACTTGATGAGGATCGAGAACCACAAGCCGATACACGTTTGGTTGATACTAGCAATCAACAAGAGGTTGTTGATAATGATCAAGTGGTTGACCAATACACACAAAACGTTCGCAGATCTGGTAGAACTAGCTATCCACTAGGAAGATATGAATTTTTCATGAATGGATGCTATGTAGTTGATTCGGATGAACCAACTACGTACCATGATGTAATGTCCAATTCGGATTGTGACAAGTGGCTTGAAGCCATGAACGTAGAGATGCAATCCATGTATGACAACCAAGTGTGGGAATTAGTTGTGCCACCGCTTAACTCCAAACCGGTTGGATGTAAGTGGGTTTTCAAGAAGAAAATCGATATGCATGGAAACTTGGATACTTATAAAGCAAGACTTGTAGCAAAAGGTTTCACTCAGACTCAAGGGGCTGATTATGATGAGACTTTCTCGCCTGTGGTAATGCTAAAGTCAATTAGGATATTATTTGCCATAGCTGCATATTATGACTATGAAATTTGGCAAATGGATGCAAAACTACTTTCCTTAATGGACATCTCGAAGAGAATGTTTATATGGTTTAGCCCGAAGGTTTTGTCAATCCAAAATATCCTAATAAAGTATGCAAGTTAAAGAAATCAATCTATGGATTGTAACAAGCATCGAGAAGTTGGAATCAATGTTTTGATGAAGAGATCAAAAAATTTGGATTCATCAAGAACGCTGATTAAGCTTGTGTGATAAGAAAACTAGTGGGAGCATCATCACATTCCTAGTATTGTATGTTGATGATATACTACTGTTTGGAAATGACATTCCAACCATGATAGGTGTTAAAACCTGGCTTGGAAGTTGTTTTTCCATCAAAGATCTTAGTGAAGTCGCCTATATTTTAGTAATAAAGATCTATAGGGATAGATCAAGGCGGTTGATAGGTTTAAACCAAAGTGCATACATTGATAAAATCTTGAAAAGGTTCAAGATGGAGAACTCTAAGAAAGGTTTGGTACCTATTCAAAGAGGGACAATATTGAGTGCATCTTAATGTCCAAGCTCAAAGGATGAGCAAGAAAGGATGAAGGAATTCCTATATGCATCTGCTATAGGATCCATCATGTATGCAATGATATGCATTAGACCGGACGTGTCATGCACTTTAAGCATGACGATAGATATCAGCTGAATCCAGAAAATAACCATTGGATGGCTGTTAAGAGTATATTAAAATACCTTATGAGGACTAAGGATATGTTTCTAATATACGGATCTGGTGAAGAGGAACTCATTGTAAAGGGTTACATGGATGCGAGTTTCCAAACTGATCGAGATGATTCTCGATCACAATAGGGGTATGTCTTCATTATGAATGAAGGGACAGTGTCCTGGATGAGTTCAAAGCAGGATGTGGTAGTATTGTCCACTACAAAATCAAAATACATCGCCGCTTCATTGACAGCACAGGAAGCTATATGGTTAAAGAAATTCATTACCGATCTAGGGGTAGTCTCTACCATTCAAGATCCCCTAGAGATCTTTTATGACAACGAGGGTGCGATTGCTCAAATCAAGGAACCTCGTGTACATCAAAAGACAAGGCACATTGAGCGGAGATTCAACTACATAAGGGATGAAGTTGAAAAAGAAAAGATATGCATTCGCAAAGTTCACACCGATCAAAATATTGCGGATCCACTCACGAAGCTCCTTGAAAGGCCAAAGCATGAGAGTCTTAGGACTTCGATATTATAGTGATTGGATTTGATCTATTTAGTATTTAAATATCGGAACAATTGTTATTTTGACTCATATATATATATATATATATAAATATGATACTATGAGTTATGTTCCATTTTAGCATGTTTAGATCCATGAATATGTTTATTATTCTAAATGTCCGTAGTCGGTCATATTTTTGAGAACAAATATGAAGGTAAGACTATTTTGAACTTGGATTGGTGGATAATCATAAGATATGAATATAGAGCAAGAGGTTGCTACCAAGGTTCATAGATATTTGTGGGATACAAATATTAGACTGACCCGCTCTCAAATTTTACTGCATGAAATTATGTAATTGATCATAAGTAAAATTGAGTAAAGGCGAATATCATAGTATCCTCCGACCTGAGATACATATTGGGTTTCAATATTCATCAAATATTATACTTTGATCTAATTCTTCGCTGTTCTGAAATATAGGCAGTATATAAGGCTAGTTTCAGGTGTGATACAAGGTGATTGTGAGAAACGTATGTAGTCAAGATGGGATTTGTTCCTCTTATTCGTTGAGAGTATGATGTCTAAGGCCTGATAAAGTTAAATCAACAGGGAATGATCATTCTGTGTCTTTGGATTTAACATGACATCTGTAACAAAAGGATAAATAATAGATTCACCTAAATCATTTTCAAATAAGGGACTTGAGGAAGATGATGTTATTGAATGGCACTTCGTCATGGGTATTAGGGGTAGTAAACCGTTGTTAGGCGGTATTTACTACTTGCATCAATTCTCTATGTATCTTGTGTAAGGGGGAGATTGTTGGGAATGGTATGCCCAAGACACATATTGAATTGATGTGACTAGTACGTTATGATCCAAGTCGGGTCATATCCTATAACAAGCTAGACAAACACCTACAATATTTATTTTATGATATGATCATGTAAATAAGTATTGACACTTGAAGTATTTAGAAATTTGATTTCTAAATATTTGCACTAGTATTGTGAATAAATTATATGGATAATTTATTCTAGAGATAGAGTATTTTGTATTGTTATTCAAATAGTTTAACAACAATACAAGTCCTTTTGTCTGTATTTTTTTAGTACTCATCCGCATTTACTAATGTAGATGTGTTTTTGAGGAAATGCGGATGAATGTTCCTCATCCGCATTTACTAATGCAGATGTGAATTTGTGGAAATGCCGAAGGAATTTCTTCATCCGTATTTACTAATGCGGATGAGCATCTAAGAAAATGCTGATGAAACTGTTCGTCCGTATTAACAAATACGGATGTGCATTTGTGGAAATACTGATGGAACTACTTATCCGCATTTACAAATGCGGATGTATATTTGGGAAATGCGGATGAAATTTCTTCATCCACATTTACAAATACGGATGAATATTAGAGAAATGCGGATGGGTTAAAGGGATGGGTCCGGCCCACTTTTCTCTCTCTCTGAAATTCAGTTTCACAGGATGTGCAATATATGATTACATTCAACCACTCTCTCTGATAACTTACAACAACACACACAAAAGGTGCAGATCGGTGTTCCTGTTGGTGCTCTCTAGATCGGTCAAATAGAACAGTGAACAGAAACTCGTTCAAGTGAAAATCCTAGCAGCTTGGTGTTTGTTGGAAGCTTGGGGTAGACAAGCTTGAGGCCTCCTACTTTGGAAGCTGTCGATCAAAGATCATCTTCCTCTGACTCATTCGAGAGGTAGAATTCTAAACACCCTATGGTTGTTTGTAAGCATGTTTTTCATATAAGGATCCATAAATTGGTTTATATATATTAACTGTAACAAGTTTTTCATCCTAATTCCGCTGCGTTTTTCATTTTATAAAGATAAAATGAATCTAATAAACTTATGAAAATCCCAACATACGTTATTATATCCATCCAGTACACTTGCTGATTGTGTGAAGTTTATTAGGTAATTCCATTTTTAAAACTAATTTTTGAAAAAAAGAAATTTTTTTAATAAAATAATTTATATTTTTTAAAATATCAGGTGTACATCTAGGATTTATCCATGTGTTATTATCTCAATAAACCTATTATTTTAAATAAAAAATCCATCATGTTAAACATTCCAAATTTAATTCCAAAATTCAAGTATTTATTTTAGGATTATTAATGGAAAATCAATTATGTCAACCTTTATAAATTTATTTAATATTTTTTAAATAAATAAAACTTAATTATTAAAGTAATATCTTGAAATATTATATTTTTTAATAATCACAACTCAATTTTTAAAGTTTGCATATAATTTTTAATATGATAAAAAATTTCTTGATTAAAATTTTAAAAATGATTTTTTAAAAATAAAATATTTAGACCTTAAGATTATGGGGTTAAATCTTATACTTTCCAAATGAGTTAGATTATATTATGAGATAATCTAGAAAGTAAAACACATAATTAAAAATGATAATAATTATGTTTTCTTTATATATCACTACGAGTTTCTGCGTGGTATATAAATTTATTTTTTAAAAGTATTTGTAAATTAATGTAATATATGTGTTTTTGTTTATTTTTAATAACGAACGTTTATCTTATAGGAACATATTTTGTGACATATGTTTCATATTTGATTTGCATAATACTGATAAAATATAGTTATTTTTTTGTGTTGACATAAATAATTTATTATCTCAGTAAATTACATCATATTATCAATATATTTTATTTAAAATTTTATTTTTTATTTAACTTGTGTAATACACCGTTAACTAATAATAGATAAAATATAAAGACCGAAGTAGTAAACAGTGCTTAATGAGACTAGAAAGGGGAAAAATCAGTAAAAAATATTGAACATTGTCCGATACGTTCATCGGCTTAACTACCGGATACAATCTGGTTTTGAACATTCTCATGGCACCCGAATCAAGCCATCAAGACTACTGGTTTGTGGTCTGGTGGGTTTATTTTTCAATTTCTTTTTGATCATAAAGCATGGATATCGATTAGTGATTTTAATGTAAACTTTTTTTGGTTGTTAGCCTTTGGTTGAATTGATAAATTAGAGGAAAAGTACTTTAGTGAAAGGATATCACTTTCGTGTTAGATTTTAAAAAACGACGTATTTACATATTTTCACTTCATAAAATTATTAATTACATATTTTTTTCAATTAAAAGTAAATTACTTATTTCGATTCTTAAGACAATCAATTACATATTTTAAGTGTTTTATATAAATGAAAATAACAAAATTACATCTTCAAATTCAAATGTTTAAAATTAATTTCAAAACAATAATCACTGATAAACAGAGTTACATTTCAAATACAAAAAACATTTGTAAAAAATATAAGCAATTAAAATAATAAAAAATAAATATCTGAAAATTCCTTAAAAATAATAGTAAAATAGTCATTTAATAAGGTAATATATATATATATATATATATATATATATATATATATATATATATATATATATATATATATATATATATATATAGGTTTTATGGCTTGAGGAAAATGTAATTTAGTGGTCTCAGAAGGAAAAATATGTAAAAATCTTTTTAAAATATGACTCAATGAAACTTTTTTCTTTTATAAAGTTTTATATAGTTTCACATTGTTCGATAAAAATGATAAGATGACTATCCTACGTATCAGATATCAAGAGTTAATATCTTACAAATACCAACTACCATTGTCACAATCTATTCTCCGGGCGCGACTAGTTGTATCACATCATAATAATAAATACTAACGGAAGACTTAACATACAAGACCACAAAACTATGCTGGATTAAGAGTACTTCTATGGTATTCGCGCGTCCAATATGTTCAAAATACAAAATATAATAGACAATTCTAATCCAACTGTCACACCCTCAATTTCCACAAACGAGTTTTACCGTTATGCGCGTGACATGCCAGGATCTCAGACTTTCGTACACCAAACGACACAATAATTACAAAACATAATTGTGCAATATTATTAAAAAATCCCAAAAACATAATTAACAATGAATTCATGAAAACATTTGCGGAAGTGTAAATAGTTAATAGTTAATCATTTATAATTTGACTAGTGCAAAACACACGCAACCCAATTAAATGTAAAAGTGCCAAAACTGGCGTTTAAACTATTTGAAAAGCAATCAGAATATGATAGAAGTGATGCAATACTCCTATACGTGCACACCTTATGAACCTGAAAGAAACATTCTAAAGTGTCAACACAGGGTTGGTGAGTTCACAGGTTTTGATAAACAGTAATATAATCGAAAGCAGATCCAACAAACAAAGTAATATCAGTAGACAGCTAGTCTACACAACAAGTTATATAGTGTATGAAGTTCGTAACAGAAGCTGACAATGTAAATGTATGCCTCTGCTGTGGCTACCAGACCACTGCAACAGAAATTAGGTCAATTAAACACCCGTTTGACTTGCAGTGGTGCTAGCGCGACTAGCTCGGGTGGGGTTTGTCAAACCCAGTAGATCTACTCACAATTACCTCGCTAAAATACATAAATTAACTGTTCAAAAGTGAGGACTTAAATTGGTACAACACTAGTAAACATGTGATAATACAGTAATACTGATCAAACGAAGAACATTTTAAAAAGAACATGTTTCTCTTCCCCAAAAGAGATGTCGTAAACTCACCTTTAATGTATAACAATAAATAATGCAAGCACGAAAAAAATAGGGTTCTGATTAACCTGAATTTCAATTAATATATAATTAACATTAATAATTAAATATTAACATCAGGATTGTATGGCTTCGCGTCTCATGACCCGGTTACGATGCGGACTATCAATACATTTGCCATACACATGCAGGCACCAATTCACACAAGCATGGAACCCAATCATTCACACATATGCCGACTCAAACATAAAAAATACTCTTTTTGCACATTAAATTTTAATACTTTTTATTATGGAACTCATATGTTCAAGAGTACACACCCCAAATATTTTCAGCACGAACGACCTAAGCGTTACACTCATGATAAACAATGATTATATACATATTAATTTGTATACTCCAATGCATAACATACCTGCACACATACCACCACACACCGAGTACATACATGAAATCACTCTACACCACATCCAAACATACACACTCATGTAACCCACACACAAGGACACACACCAAGGAACACACACAAAACTCACACCAGAAAACACACACACAGGACACACCCATGACAGCAAGGAAACACACACACCACTTATACATACATGCTAGAACACATCCATTCATGGATAAAATATACATGGGTTTATATACATATAGTACATCTAAGGAAATCATGCTCGATACATGAAAGCAACATACACACAGAACATATGAAGTAGCATAACCACATACCCCACGAGCACCCACAGAAACCGGTCACCAACCCGCAACCCCATACTAACTCCCATGAACGCAAAACGGCAGAATACACACAACACAAATATGAATACCTATATATATACATACGCGACAGCACACCCATACAACAAGCACACCTATGCACACACGACATGGCACACACACACACTCGCCAGACAACACCGAGCACCACCCGAAACCACTTAAGACCAAAAAACCCAACCGGGTCGCACCGAAACCGAACACAAATATAACCATATATATATATACACACCACATTCATACATACATGATAATTCCGCACCCGAAACTCGTAACCGTACCGAAACAAATGCAAAACCATTACGTGAGAAGAGCGTACCGTATTGGGTTGCAATGATCCACACTAGCGATCGCCGAAGAAACACTCGCACTGAGGAGAGGTTAACGCCAGCAAGTGGTTTTCGAAGAGGGGAGACGGCAGCAGCAAGTAGGGTTACGGAGGTTGAATGAGGTGGGTATGATGGTTATAGAATTTAAGTTTGAGGAATTGACTCTTAAACCCCATCAAATTCACTTAATCAGCTTTTATGGAATGGCACTCGAGGCCCCTCAAGTTGATATAGTTAACTTAAACCCAATATACTTTAACTAATTTAATTACATAACAAAGTTAAATAATTAAATAAGTCACGGGAAAACGTCGAGGTAACGAAGGTTAAATTGACGGCGTTAACCTGGAAATACGGGGTGTCACATCATCCCCTTGTTTAAGGAATTTTCGTCCAGAAAATTAGAAAATAAGGTCTACGAAGAACATCGGGTTTAATGGTCTGCAAACAAAAAGAATAAGGTTTTCTGAGAATTCAGAATCAACTCGAAAGAAAAGAATTTTGGAGATGTCCGGCTGTGACATCATCCCCTTGTTGAAGGGAATTTTGTCTCGAAATTTAAATAAAAGATATCTTAAGAAGGATACCTTAAGAAGTGGATGCTTGATCTTTGAACAATTGCTGGTACTTCTTCTTCATCTGATCTTCATGTTCCCGAGTAAACTTTGGTCCAAGCTTTGAATTCCATATGACGCGCACAATAGGAATCTTGCTACGCTTTAAGGTCTTGACTTCTCGATCCATAATCTCAACTGGTTCTTCAATGAAACAAAGCTGTTCATTAATCTCCAGTTCCTCCAATGGAACGATAAGTGATTCATCGGCTAGAGACTTCTTCAGGTTTGAATGTGGAACACGTTATGAACACCATCGAGTTCCTCAGGCAAGTCTAGCTGATACGCTACTGGACCGATCCTTTTGACAATCTCAAACTATCTAACGTATCTAGGGTTTAATTTACCACGCTTCCTAAAGCGTATCACTCCTTTCGGTGAAACCTTTAACAATACCTTATCACCGACTTGAAATTTCAAAGGCTTTCTCCTTTGATCTGCATAACTTTACTGGTCTCGAGCTGCAACCATACGGTTACGTATCTGAAAAATCTTCTCTGTGGTTTCATGAACAAGCTCAGGACTAGTTAGCTGACTATCACTAACCTTTGTCCAACAGAGTGGTGATCTACACTTTCTACCATAAAATGCATCAAATGGTGCAGCCTTAACACTCATATGGTAACTGTTGTTGTACGAGAATTCAACTAAAGGTAGATGGGTTCCCCAATTGTTCCTAAAGTTATAACACACGCCCTAAGCATATCTTCTAGGGTTTGAATCGTGCGTTCTATCTGACCATCTATATGTGGATGATAAGCCGTGCTCATATTTTCTAAAGTTATAACACACGCCCTAAGCATATCTTCTAGGGCTTCTGTAAGGAGTGAACCTAGTCCGGGGTCGACGTTCAGGAGGAAGAGGTACACGCTTCTCCTGAATCAACCAAGTCATGTACTATGGATAATGCTCCCACTTATGGATTGGAGGAAAATGAGGCAAAGCAAAAGGCCGGTCGTAATCGAACTCATCCGCATCATTAAGGCGCATAGGCCACTCGTCCGATTCTGGGATGAAGGCGGGGAATCAAGGCGAACAAGCCTTTTTCCCATAAAAGAAGGGGGTGCAGAAGAAGATGCCAATCCTGCAATAAACCGCTCATAAGAATGAGCAAAAGCAAGCAATCCAGCAAAGCAAAGCAAACAAGGCCAGCAAACAAAACTAAATGTGTCTATATATGTGTAACTAAGGCATTAGGTTATAGTCTAAATGCAATGCAAATGAAATGCAAATTTATTTTAGTTCGTTATAACCATTGGCTCTGATACCAATCTGTCACACCCTTAATTTCCACAAAAGGGGTTTTACCGTTAGGCGCGTGACATACCAGGATCTCAGCCGTTAGTTACACCAAACGACATAATAATTACAAAATATAATTGTGTAATATTATTAGAAAATCCCAAAAACATAATTAACAATGAATTCATGAAAACATTTGCGGAAGCGTAAATAGTTAATAGTTAATCATTTATAATTTGACTAGCACAAAACACACGCAACCCAATTAAATGTAAACATGCCAAAACAGACGTTTAAACTGTTTGAAAAGCAATCAGAATATGCTAGAAGTGATGCAATGCTCCTATATGTGCACACCTTATGAACCTGAAAGAAACATGCTAAAGTGTTAACACAGGGTTGGTGAGTTCACAGGTTTTGATAAACAGTAATATAATCGAAAACAGATCCAACAAACAAAGTAATATCAGTAGATAGCTAGTGTACATAATAAGTTATATAGTGTATGAAGTTCGCAACCGAAGCTAACAATGTAAATATGATTAAATATAGTGTTTAAGAGTACACACCCCAAATATTTCCAACACGAACGACCTAAGCGTTACACTCATGATAAAATATGATTATATACATATTAATTTGTATACTCCAATGCATAACATACCTGCACACATACCACCACATACCGAGTACAAACATGAAATCACTGTACACCACATCCAAACATACACACTCACGCATCCCACACACCAAGGAAGACACACAAAACTCACACCAGAGAAGACACACACACAGGACACACCCATGGCAGCAAGGAAACACACACACCACTTATACATACATGCTAGAACACATCCATTCATGGATAAAATATACATGGGTTTATATACATATGGTACATCTAAGGAAATCATGCTTGATACAAAGCAACATACACACACAGAACATATGGAGTAGCATAACCACACACCCCACGAGCACCCACAGAAACTGGTCACCAACCCACAACTCCATACTAACACCCATGAACACAAAACGGCAGAATACACAAAAACAAAAATATGAATACCTATATAATATATATATATATATATATATATATATATATATATATATATATATATATATATATATATATATATACATACGCGACAGCACACCCATACAGTGAGCACACCTATTCGCACACGCAGGGCACACACACTCGCCCGACAACACCGAGCACCACCCGAAACCACTTAACACCAAAAAACCCAACCGGGTCGCACCGAAACCGGACACAGATATAACCATATATATATACACACCACATTCATACATACACATTCATACATACATGATAATTCCGCACTCGAAACTTGAAACCTTACCAAAACGAATGCAAAACCACTACGTGAGAAGAGCGTATCGTACCGGATTGCAATGATCCACACTAGCGATCGACGAAGAAACACTCGCACTGAGGAGAGGTTGACGGAATGAGATGGGTACGATGGTTATAGAATTTGAGCTTGAGGAATTGACACTTAAACCCCCTCAAATTTACTTAATGAACTTTTATGGAATGGCACTCGAGGCCCCTTAAGTTGATATAGTTAACTTAAACCCAATATACTTTAATTAATTTAATTACATAACAAAGTTAAGTAATTAAATAAGTCACGGGAAAACATCGAGGTAATGAAGGTTGAATTGACGGTGTTAACCTGGAAATACAAAGTGTAACACCAACCACTATCTTCTATTTGAAGATCTTATTTGTTCATTGCCGCTAAGTCTCCTTGTCCTAGCTAGTTCCTCCCAGCACATCAAACTCCTACATCACGAGCTAAAAAAAAGGAAACAACAACGTTATTGGTGAGTCATAACCAGTTACTCTAAACAGTTAAACAATATAACTATGTGTATCTAAGCAAATTGCTTATCAAATCAAATCTCACTAACACCCTCACACTTTAGAAAGTGTCCATCTACAAATATGCAACTTTAGGTTTTACAACATGATGATGGGTAGGTTATAAGCGCCCCGATTCCCTACACGTCATAATTTACGAGTAACAGACAACCCCAGGGATCCGCACTCTCGGGTTGCAGACAGTCCTAGCGATCCTACACTCTCTGGTGAAAAACAACACTAGTGATCCTACACTCTCGACTAATACTGAAGGATTGTAATCTCCATAATTGGTGACTCATTCTGAGCCCATCCTCACACCAAAACCTGCAAGTGAGGCCTTTCGTACCTAGATGAATCCAATTAATCGCACATATGCCCGGAGGTGATCAGTGACTTAGTCTAGAGCCCATCCACTCACGTTAATGATTTGTCCGTGATCGTAGTGATCAACGAGTATGTTAGCCTATAGGGAAAATCTAACTTACCACCACAAACACATAAAACATTTTACTAAAATGTTAACAAACTCAGATACATCCCGAAAAACAATTAAGAAAATGGGACTGTTATACTCACAGCGATAAGCTTTCGAGCATGTTCATACATTGTTTGGAGAGCATCACGAGCGTCTTACAACCCTGATCAGATAAATATTCATGTCAAGACATAATCTCATTGACCGTGAAATTCTGTCGGGACACCCCACTCGATATAGTTACCCGATTTGCTCTTGTCAGGACTGTTGCCTCGAGCTGGAGTTCTCCAACTCACGTCGATATTTTCATCACAACTCTCGACTAAGATGCATATAAGAGTTAGGGTTTACGTACACTCCTGACACACTGACTAGACTTAATCACCATATGAAATCCCTATTGTGTTAACTCTTATGAAATCCTTACGGTTATGAAAGGTCACTATATTACCCGTTTCATACTTGTACCAGATCTTGTCCCGTGATAACTCCGTTTATCAAAACATGAACATTCCCAGATCATAACAATTACATGCATCCTAATCATCATCTACCGATTTGATTTCTTCCTAAAACCCTGGTTTACCCAATAATCCATAACAATGCATAATGTGAAAGTATTAGAACCTTACCATCGTAGACCTGGGTTTATTATTGTTCCTTGACGAATCCATTTCATACTTATAACGGATCTTGTTCAATGACAAATCTGTTTATCAAAACATGATCAATCCAAGATCATAATAATTACATGCATCCTAATCATCATCTACAGGGTTGTTTTTTTTCCCCAAAAACCCCAGTTTACCCAATGATCCATAACGATGTATAATGTGAAGGTACTAGAACCTTACCACACATATCTGGGTTATGATCCGTCCCCAAATACCCCATCAAGCAATCCAACACTACAATGGGGTTCAACACGTCATATACACGCTCATATATAGCCATACTCGTATTCATAAGGGTTTGAGGCTTGCCTAAGAGAATCTAATTGTCGTTTCCGAGCCAAAAACAACATCAACGAACGCAACCACGTGTTCCAATCGTCACCACAAGCCTTCAAAACGCCCAAATTACAGATAGAGGGTTGAGTTCGGTTATAGAGAGAGAGAGAGAGTGCACCGAGACGAGAGAGTGTGTAAATGGTAAAAGTCGTATTCATAAGGGTCACAAGTACAATAGATTAAAATCCTAAACCCTAAAGAAAACTAAAAAATATAATTTAACATTTTAAGCATTAAAAGTAAAACTAAAGCTTTAACAAACACTTACTTATTACTTTTTTTTATGAAACATGCTTTTGAATTTTATTTATTATAAGATAATAAGATAAATATGAAAATATAAAAATTGAGACAATTTTTTATAGTTAATTAAACAATGATCATTATGTAATGTTCATATTAGAGCATTCTTATCTCATACCCATTTCCATTTTCATCCTTATTCACATTTCCATCTTTGATAAAAAAATTATTAAAATATTCACCCCATTGTATATATTATAAAAGTAGTATGTCGGTGTGAACAGTAAAAAAGGGTATCACTGTCTTTTCAGCTTTGCTGCAAAGTTTATTTTGGTATCTTTACTCACCTATCTATTTGAGTGCATCTTCTTCTTCATTGTTACGTAGAGATAGAAGTAGAAATGAAATGGACAGGGCAACAGCTCTTTGTCTCAACGCCACTGGCTGGCTGCCAACGTCTCACCGCTACCGTCGCACTACCACCATCGCGCCTCCGCCGTCATACCATCACCGTTACTGGTGAAGCCGCCTCAAAAGTGGTGGTTTTGCACTCCAATCACCTATTTCTTTTCCGATCTACAACATGCAACAAAAGTTGAGTTATTGTCATCGCTTAACGGGCTTGCTGGGACCATAAAGGTTATGGGGTTCATCTGGGTTTTGGTGTTATGGTTGCTGGTGGGGGTGATGACGGTGAGGGGGCCGTTATGCTATCACTGGGGTGATGTGGTGGTGGGGATGATGACGGTGAGGGAGCCGGTGGTTGGGGTGATGACGGTGTCTGGGTTTTCAATTCATGGATCAATTTTGTCTCTAAGGGTGTTATAGGAATTCCATGTCTTTATGAAATTGGGATGTGTACTTGCTTGTCGGTGGCGACGGAGATGGTGGCTGTTCCGGCCTTGCTGCCATTTCCAGTTGTTAGCAATGTTTGTGACAATGAATGTATACTTGGTGTTCTTAGCTGTTGTCATTTGTAACACGTCGATGATGACGGATTGTTATCCATTTGAGACAGATCGTTAAGATGAGGACCTCTGCTATTTGGAGTTTTGGCGATATTTATGATGATCGATGTATACGGACTCTTTTCCATCTAAGACATAGGTCTGTGTAGTGGTTTTTTTATGTCAATGATGGGATCCGCTGGGCTTTTATATGATTTGACGCAACTTTTCGTGTTGAGAACGCTGTTGTTTGGTTTTCGTTTGTTGATGATGATGAACGACTGATCATCTGAGACATATCGTCTTAATGGTGCATCAGAAATGTTGGAAATACGGTTTTGTAGTTTGCCGCCGCTTATTTTGTGATCTGATTTGGGTTATGTGGTACATATATAAGCCATGATGAAGTTAAAAAAAGTATTTGTTTGTTGGCGTGACATGTCCATTAGGTTGCAGCCATAATGGATTACTTATTCCGAGCCTTAACAGTTTACTTCTTCCACGTTTCAAAACAAGTTTAGCATAAATTTTAACGTTTAAATTTTAGCTCAATACTTTTACATATTTTATAATTTAACCTTTATATATTTTTACTTTCCGTTTTGGTTCCATATACCTTTCATCTTTTAGAAAATTTGCGTTTTACGTTGCGGTTTAAATTTTACGAGTTAACACGTCACAATGTGCGCGTGTGGTTCAACGTGTTTACGACTACCTTTTTTCTCATTTAATGGCCCCTTTACAATGCACGAGTCTTAGATCGACTTAGTTATTGTTTTTAATGTTTTAAGTTTCACGTGCGGGGTTCAACGTTTTTAACTGTACTTTCCATTAAGATTTATTTTTCCGTTTTTTTAATACAAGTTTTTCTAGTGTTGGTGATTGCTAAACCTATAGGTCGGTGTGAACAGTGGTTTTTTTTATACTATTTTTAATTTAGCATAAATTTTTTTAATACTGTTTTTTATTTAGCATAAATTTTTACTTTTAAGTTTTAACTCAATACTTTTACATATTTTATAATTTAACCTTTATATATTTTTAATTTCCATTTTGGTTCCATATACCTTTCATCTTTTAGAAAATTTTCGTTTTACGTTGCGGTTTAAATTTTACGAGTTAACACGCCACAATGTGCGCGTGTGGTTCAACGTGTTTACGACTACCTTTTTCCCACTTAATGGCCCCTTTACAATGCGCGAGACTTAGATCGACTTAGTTATTGTTTTTAATGTTTTACGTTTCACGTGCGGGGTTCAACGTTTTTAAGTTTACTTTCCATTGAGATTTATTTTCCCGTTTTTTTAATACAAGTTTTTCTAGTGTTGGTAATCGCTGTTGATGGCGTTAAATTAGTGCTACTTATCATGATTTTACGCCCCCGCCGCAACGCGAGGGGTGTAATACCAGTTTCATTCAATTCCCAATCCAACACCCTTTACAACTTTAAGGCAAAACAATCTCATCCTTCAAATATAAATATTCACTAGTCATCATCCGTAACTTTTTTTAATATATTTATTAATGGATGTGAGTGGAAGACAAAAAAATAATATTAAAAAAATAACAAATAAGTATTATTTAATTAAGATATGCAAAATCTATGAAGAATGAGATGTGAGAGGTTTTAGAAAAGAGGTAAATTAAAAAAATAGATTTTTTGGTAAATTATAAAGATGAAGACAATGAATGGAATGTGAATGCTCTTATATCTATGCTTACAAACTTTAAGAAATAATAGTTATGGTCCTAATATTTGCCAAATCTAACAATTGTGATCTTTGGAATAGATGGACATTAGTTTTAACGTTAAGTATTTTGAAATGAACATTATATTGTTGTTGTTGTTGTTGTTGTTGCTGCTGCTGCTGATATTGTCATAGTCGTTGTGATTATGGTGGTGGTTGCTGTTGTTGTCATTATGGTTGTCTCTATCGTCATTGTCGTCGTCTTGGGCAACGAGAACACCAAAATCGAACCCTAGATCGCACCCGGAATAGCAAAACAAACCTTACACCCCTCTGTAAATGATTGTCCCACCACCGTACCACCACAATCACCATCATCTAACCACCACCATTACCACCGCCTAACTACAACAATGTGGTTGTGGCGGTGTTTATGTAGCTATTATGATGCTAACCGATGGTAGAGTAAGTTGGGTAGCTGGTTACGTATCTTGATTTATCAGCCATCGAAGAGATGAGATAAAATGGTGGTTTGATTTGGGAAAAGAACAAAGGGGTGGGGGTGGGGGTGGGTTAAGTTGGGTAAAATTAGGAACAATTATTATTATTACCGTTATTATTATTATTATTTTTTATTATAATATTATTACTGTTTGGGTTAAAAATTGTGATATATCTTATGAACATTAAACTTTGCGCTTAACTTAAAAAAAATGTTTACATTGGCTCAAGCTCGACTAGTTACATGCCACGCAAATCGATTAGGCTTGTTTTCGAGAGATCCTTTTCCAAATTTTTGAGTGAGTCTAGAGCCTAGCAACCCAATTTTGAGGTGAAGACACTCATATATAAGGATACACGGGCACACAAATTTACAACTTAAAGATAGGATGAAGTAAGAAGGTTTTACGGGGTTCTCTATAATGTGTTTAGTTAGAAATCAAGAAAATCTTAAACCGTTATTAGCTATATTCCATCTAGAAATCTAGGATTCACCATTGTTATTCGAACCATTCATGAGGATTGAAATTTTTTGTGGATAATTGTCTATCGTATATTAAAATTTCAAGCCAGGCTAGAGTAAACAACAAAACCAAACAGTAACACCATGAGATCAACGAATCAAGTCGTTGGATCTAGTAACACAAAGCTTCCAAAGACAACCAAAACCAAAACTTCTTACCGGTCTAATCGCAGCTCGAGAGGATGGGTAGAAGTGTTCAAGTTGGATATCTGAAAATTCGGATATTCGAATTTTGGACATCCAAAATTTTTGAATATTACAAATCACTATCTGTATTAGAAATTTTATATACAGATACGCATAGTGTTCCGGATATCCAAACTTTACTTTTTTATTCTTTTTTATTTAGTATTTATTATTATTTTTGGATAGTTAAATATGTTATTATAAAAATAATGTAAAAAACCAACATACATTGAAAAAGTCCCAATATATAATATCAAGTCCAAACCTAAAATAAAAAATGTTTAACATTTTAAAAATATCAAAAACTATTTTGAGTTTTTTGATAATCGTATATCCAAATATCCGAAAATTATCAAAATCAATATCCGAATCCGAAATTTCGGATATCTGATTATACAGAAATTTTGAATTAGGATTTTCGAACTGGATTATTAAATTCGAATATTTTTGAAAACTATAATGATTGGCCATGGTTGCATTTTTGTTTTCTCGCTTTTCTCTCTTTGATAACCAATATGAGAGTGGGAATAGTATTATGCCATTTGGTAAAAAAAAGAAATTTTGAAAGATTTAGGAGAATTGGATAGAATCTTTTCTTTGGATGCGGCGTCAAAAGCAAGAATTACTTGGAATGCCGAAAATAACAAGGAATTAGTCGAAGTTCTTTAATGGGATTATAAAAAAATGCATTAACTCTTAGTTAGAGGTATTAAAAATGAGATACGTATGGTCATGTGGAAGTAACAAATCCCCAGACTCGGATGGTTTTTTTAGGTTTCCTAAATGTTGCGGAGACTATAAAAAACCAAATATTATTGACTTTGTATTGAATTTTTTTGAACGGAATTATCCTCAAAGGGTGTAACCATTGATTTTTTTTTTTCAAAAAGGTTTTTTTTTTTTTTTTGGTAAAGATGTTGGTTTTTGGGTTATTTTGGAAGTTTTTTTGAAAAATGGGTATTTCGCCTCTCAGATTTACGGAATCTCCCAAAGAATAATTGAAACCATAAATTGGATTTACGGAAACTTGTTCCCGTTTGTTGGCCGTTTGACCACGTTAGTTTACCACTAATTCCTCAATTGTCATTTACGAAATCCACTTTTTTTCTTTGTTCTTTTTTTTCCTAATTTAATTTCGGTCACCTTTTACGGATTTGAATTAAATTTTTATATTTTGGACACCTATATTAATATCAAATTACAAAGTTTTATATTACAATAAAGTTACAGATTAAAAAATAATATTCGTTTTTAAACTTACCGAGTTTTATATTAATATTAATTTTAATTATATAAATAAAAACTGAATAGTATTTAACAACATTATAAATAACGGAACACATAAAAATTAAAAACAAAATATAAAACAAAATGATATAATATTTATAAAAACTACAAATAACGATATCCTGTCCCGATATTATCTGGTCGTGTAGAATGTTCGTATTGGGAAGAATGTGGGTACTCTATAGTATGACTCATTTGAAGATTTAAATCGAACTCTAGCGGTAACAAAAACTGATGTTCTGATATTTTATTATTATTTTAACCAGACAATTGAAAATTAAAAAAAGGTTGAGACTTGTCTTAAGATATCCTCTGATTCATGTTTCTAATCGGGGTGTAAAAACCTCGTGTTTCAAAATTATCGGTGAATGACATATCTGAGCGATAGTCATAAAGCGAGTGCACAGGAGAACTAAATACGTCCGAAGTGTAGACATCTTCGATGGACCAGATTGAAAATTTACTCGTTCGGTTTGTCTTTGGTTATTTTTTCATCCACGTCTCTGACCATTCCTCCTTTTCCATCGCGGTACGTTTTGTGGCGTGTTGTTCCTTGTAAAATGTAAAAAAAAAAAGGTGAAATATGCAGTAGGTAAGTGAATTATGTGGTAGAAATGTAAAAAGAAATTAGATGTAATATATGGTAGGTGAATTATGTGACAGGTGTGTGGTAGAAATTTCAATTCCGTAAATAGTATTCCCGGAATTAGTGGGTTAAGTAATATGGAATTCAATTTATTTAAAGGATTTTATATGAAGTTTATGTAATTAATAAAATATATGAAAATTATAAGTATTCTGTAAATGAGGGTTGTGTAATTAATAAAATATATGAAAATTAATTAGATACATTGTCAAACAAAAGTAGTCAACAAACGGTAATTATTGTTTGAAAGATTCCGTAAATATGATAGGCGGAACATCCATTTTTCAAACACTCCCAAAACAACCCAATAACCATCACGTTTACAAAAAAAACCAATTTTGAAAAAAAAAATCATAACCCATTCATAACATTGACCCCCAAGGCTTCAAGCCCTCTCTTGAATCCTGATCAATAAAATGAGCCGATCAACTTCTAATCATTCGAATAAGTTAAACAATCCCTATTAAACACACTTAACAAAGAATTAACATTTTGGCAATATGGCAATTTGGCAATTTGGCATTACTATGTATGGAAATACTCTAGCTAGTCGCCCCTACTATTTATTTTCTTGGCTTCATATTGTTAAAAAATTGCCGGATGGAAATATAAATCTATAATCAATTATTTCCATTGCAAATGAATGAATTTTTGTCAAACTTATAAATAAGTTACTATACTATTTATCTACAAAATAATTTTATTTGTCTACCAAATTAATTGATCTTTGTGGTATAAATACCACCTCAATGTAAATGAGAAAATATATATCTTCTATGCACTTTCATAAATTATACATTTCTCTTCTTCTTGTAATTCT
Organism: Flaveria sonorensis; assembly: GCA_025506505.1. Taxonomy (NCBI): domain Eukaryota; kingdom Viridiplantae; phylum Streptophyta; class Magnoliopsida; order Asterales; family Asteraceae; genus Flaveria; species Flaveria sonorensis. The sequence goes on along the minus strand of CM046426.1, from coordinate 47,930,961 downwards.
CTCTAAAGTTCTTAAATTATAACATTAATCTTGCGTTATTTATTGTGATATTATAATATGTTATCAGCACGAGAGCTCATAAACCTTAATCAAGAAGATCAATAAAGCACAAAATAATTCATTAATCAAGATTATCTTTTTTTTATAATTTTATCCAAGGTAATTTTTCAAAGATAATCCACCCGGTTTTAGTGTTGGCAACCATAATACTCATTTTAATTCTTATCCCATTGCTGAACTACCACCTAAAGAATTTGAACTTTTTTTATATTTTTGTATTTGTTTATAGCTCTACCAATTTATTGTACCGCAATGCTTATTGATATATGAATTCTAATAATTATCTTACTATATTTAATTCTTGTTTAGCAAACAAAAATATCGAACATTGCAAAAATCGAATTCCTGACTCTAATATCAGTGGAGAAAACTATATGTTGTGGACGACTCATGTAAAAAGATATCTTAAATCCATGGGTGTCTTAAAAAATATACAAGAGGGAAATTCTTGCTCGGAACAAGAGAAAGCGAAAGCTAATGTCTTTTTTGCATAAGTACATTGATTAAATGTTATAGTTTTGAATATTCAAATTGTGAAGAATCATATGTTTTATGGAAAGATTTAAAAATCAAGTTTGATCATTAAAGGGAGGTTCTACTTCCCGCTATTAGAGATGAAGGGAACAATCTCAGGTTCCAAATTTCAAAAAGGTAAACGGGACACATCTGCTTTGTTTAGAATATGCTCGACCCTCAAATTTCAGGGACAAAATGTTACTGAGTAAGATATTTTGTGAAAAACTTTCTCCATATTTCATGCATCAAATATAAACTTGCAACAACAATATAGGTTGCAAAAGTTTAAAAAATATTATGATCTAAATTTATTTCTCCTCATAGCAAAAAAAAAAGAACGAGCTTTTGATGAAAAATCATCAAGCTCGTCCCATAGGATCACTAACGATTCTAGAAGCAAATGTTGCTTCTAAAAATGATACTAAAAACTATGTAAGAAAGTGGGGACAAGGACGTGGTCATGGTTTTTTGACAAAAGTTATCCTAATGGTCGCAACCATTCTTTCAAGGTTAATAATAATTACCGAGGTAACTTTTATAGTCGTGGTCGTGACCGTGGACATGGTCATGGACATGGTCTTAGTCGAAATCAAAGAACAACCAATCACCACCCTCCAAAAAATAAAATTTCAATCAACACAATAAAGGGAATGAAGGTGGTCGGTCAGAAAACAATGGCACTTCTTGTTTTAGATGTGGTAGCGCATACCACTGGTTTAAAGCTTGTCGCATAGCTCCACATCTATATGAATTATACTAAGCATCTATTAAAAGAAAAAAGAAGGAAGTGAACCATGTGGATAATTTTGATGATCTTAACATTGAGCTGAACACTACAGACTTTGATGTGAACTCTGAAACAAATGTTGCTTGATTACAAAGTTATATGCAACAATTAAGTGTTTTTCTTATTATAACTATTTAGTTATGTCTTTTTCTTCATCTAATGTTTTTCCTTTGATTAAATTAAGTTCTTATTAAAATATAATAATATCATTGTTATTCACTGATTATTTTTCTTTATAATTTCAAGATTAAAATGAACATTGCTGGAGCACAAGATCAAACAAATGAATCAAATATGTGTATAGCAGATAGTGAGCCACATACACTATACTTAGATCTAAAAATATTCTTATGAACTTAAACCAATTAAAGGAATCGTTAATACAGTATCAGGCCCTACATACTTGATAGAAGAAGTGGAAAAAACTAATTTAACATTATCAAATGGTACAAAACTTATAATAGAAAATGATTTATTTTCCCGAAAATCAACGAGAAATCTATTGATTTTCAAAAACATATATCATAATGAATATGATACTTAGTCAAGAACTGTTGATAATGAAAAATATTTGCATATCATAAGCAAAGACCAGATATTGGAAAAACTACCAATGCTTCAGTCCGGTTTACATTACACACATATTAACATGCCTTAGTCATATGTGGAATTTAAAGAAAAATTTTGTGATCCTGAAACATTTAATTTATGGCATGATAGATTATTCCATCCAGGATCTATAATGATTAGAAGAATAAGTGAAGAAACTCACGAGTATTCATTGAATTATTAAAAGATCCCATAATAAGATAAAATTCCTTTGTGTACATCTTGTTCCTTTGGAAAATTAATTACTAGTCCTTCGTCAGTTAAAATTGAAACAAACTCACCTATGTTTCTTAAAAGAATTTGAGGATATATATGTGGGCCAATTCATCCACCATGTGGACCATTTAGACACGTTTTGGTTTGATAGATGCATCAAGTATATGGTCTCATGTCTCATTGATATTAACTTGTAATGTAGCAATTGCCAAATTTCTTGCACAAATTACTAAATTACGAGCACATTTTCCCGATTACACTATTAAGAGGGTAAGACTTGAAAATGCTGGTGAATTCACATCATATGCTTTTAATGATTATTGCATATTTGTAGGAATTATTATTGAGCACCCTATTGCTCATGTACACACACAAAATGGCTTAGCTGAGTTGTTAATGAAACATCTACAACTAATAACTAGACCATTAATAATGAGGACAAAACTCTCTGTCTGTTCAATTCTGCATGCTGGATCATTAACTCGTGTGAGACCAAGTGCAAATCATAAATGATCTCCTTTACAACTTGCTTATGGCAATGAGCTAAAACATTTCCCACCTTAGAAATTTTGGGTGTGATGTGTATGTCCCTATTGCAACATCATAACGCACAACAATAGGTCCTTAAAGAAGTTAGGGAATATATGTTGGATATGAATCAGCTTCCATCATATGATATCTTGAACCTTTAACGAATGATGTATTTACAACATGTTTGCTAATTGTCGTTTAAACGAGACAGTTTTCCCAGAATTAGGGGGAGAAATGAAAAAAAAAATAAGAAAATGATATCTCTTGGTATGTTCCTTTATTATTGTATCTTGATCAAAGGACTAAACTATGTGAGACAGAGGTACCTACAAGAAATTGCAAATCAATTGCCTGATACATTACTGATAGAAAAAAGTTACTAAATCTCATATACCAGCTACTAATGCTTCAGCTCGAGTTGAGATTCCAAATAAGCAAATAGATAACATAATGGCTCATGAATCTTAGAAACATTTGAAATGCGGAATACCAATTGGTTCTAAGGATAAAAATCCCAGAAAAAGAAAAACTCTTGAAAAAGAAGTTAACCATAAAGCGAATGATCTTGATGCAACGTTAAATACCAAAACCTCTCTTAAGGACGATTTGGATGATAATAACAAAGAAATGTCAATCAGCTATGGTCACACATATCTTGTTGAATCGATATGAAACAGAAACTATTCATGAAATATTTTCTTATTCTGCAGTAAGTGACATCATGAGTGGAGATGATGATCCTGAACCAAAATCAATTAGTAACTGTCAAAATAGACATGATTAGGATAAAAGAAAGGAGCTCTACAAGCTAAATTAGATTCACTTAACAAACAAAATGTTTTTGGACATATTGTTATTACACCGAAAGCCATAAAGCCTATAGGGTATTAATGGTTTTTGTACGAAAACAAAACGAGAAAAGTGAAGTTAAGGTATAAAGCTAGACTTGTAACTCAAGGCTTTTCACAAAGGCCATGGATTGACTATGAGAAAACATACCCCTGTTAGAGATGTAATAAACTTTAGATATTTAATCAGCTTAGTAGTCTCTAAAAATTTAGAGATGCATGTCTTATGGACGTTGTCACAGCTTACACGTATGGATCACTAGATAGTGATATTTATATGAAAATTCCTAAAGGTTTTAAACTCCTTGAATCATTAAGCTCAAAGACTAAGGAAATGTATTTCATCAAATTATAAAGATCCTTGTATGGACTCAAAAAATCTAGAAGGATGTGGTATAATTGTTTGAGTAATTATTTGACAAGTAAAGGATACACAAATAACCTTATTTGTCCATGCGTCTTCATTAAGAAGACAACATCAAGATATGTGATCATAGCTGTGTATGTTGATGATCTAAATATAATTGGGACGCAAAATGAAATTAATGAAGCAATTGCTCTTTTAAAGAAAGAATTTGAAATGAAAAACCTTGAAAAAACAAATATTGTCTTGGTTTGCAGATTGTGCATATGGTCTCAAGTAATATGGTCATACATGGTAAAATCAACTAGTAAGTTTTTTGAAAAGTAGGGGGACAATTTTGACAAAAAACAACCATGCCTTTCTAACAAATTTTCAATGTTTAGGGTTCACCATACTCATAACTTACGAGGTTGATGTAAACATCATCAAGAAACTATTTCGAACTGCTAGAAAGAAAATTTGAATTCTTTTGTACACAAGTTGATTATCCTGGGCTCAAAGTTCGAGAATAAGTGTTATGAACTTTCCATCAATCAAACTACATGTAGAAGATTTAATATAAAAAATAGATTGACTAAGCACAACCATGGTAGTCCGACCCTTGAATGTATATAAGGATCCATACCGTCCCTAGAAGAAGTATTTGGTCCAGAAGTATAATACTTTCATGTGATCCATGAAAAAAATGTAATTATGAGACATGATATTGTGTTTCTAGCAAGAGATATAAATTAGAACTAGGAAAAGACAATTTTTAAGTCTAGCCTCGTTGGATATGCTCATGATGGGTATATATATTAGATTCATATAGTAACATCACCATTAGATTATGGATTTACATACGGTGGAAGACAAATTCCTAAAAGCAAACGAAGACAACAATAATGAATTATAGCAAACTCACAAGAATACATGAATCAAACTAGAATGCATGAAGATAAGATTAATTATCCAAAACATACAAGATGCATGCATAAGCACATAAAAGGACCCAATGATTGTTTATACTACTACATACAATGTTCGAATTAGAGAAAACTTCATCAAGGATCAAGTCAAGCGCTTATTATAGAAGATCTAACTCTACATATCGAAAGATGTGTATTGGTTTGAGGGGGACATTATACACGCTGCACTCTTTTTCCCTTGATTAAGTTTTTTCCTATTGGGTTTTCTTAGTAAGCTTTGTAACGAGACAACAAGACTGATCTAGTAGAATCAGTTTATTTTATAGGTCTCAAAGTTCTATGATTTAATATCATACTGAAGCATGATGTTAATAGCATATAATAAACAGTAATATGTTTGAGAGGGAGTGTTATAAAACAACATTTATGGAAGACACTTACAATATCATTACTCCCTTTATTTATTCACTATTATATTTTTTCCATTTCATGTTGACTACTATAGATATATATATATATATATGTGTATCACTTTGTAATGTGATAGATATGAATGAAATGAGTTTCTCTTTCCCCTATTTCTGATTATTTTTATAATATATTAAAATAATAAACACATTGATTTTGGACATGAATAATCAACTAACTTGCCAATCTTCTTCGCAAAAAGAAAAGACAACATCAAAGTTATAGCTGGCTTTAACTCCTATCATAAATCATGAGTATACCAACTTGTGGTTGAAAAAACAATTAAAAGCTTCAAATTGATGTAAAATTACTAACAGAAAGAAAAATACTGAATGACTGGACTTTACGTACCTCTGTTTGAAACCAGGTGCTCCTCGAAATCACCCTATAGGGAATTTATTTGGCTATTCATAGTTATATGACACATGAGGCTGTGTATCTGGAGATTTCTATAAGGGAGGTAAAACCATATGACTCAAGTCGCCAACTAGACCCAATAATACGCAGACCTCTCAATTCGTATATGCTTTGTGGAAGACAATTGACGCCTGCACCTTCTATATCTAACAATGCCAAACATTCTAAACATCCAAGTTCCTCTGGCAATTTGTCTACAAGAATACAATAAGGGAGATATAGATGTTTTAAACATTTCATGCTACAGATGCTGCTCGGAATATCTCGTAAGGATATACAATCTGTTAGGTCTAACTCCTCTAAACATTCTAATATGCCAATATCCTTGGGTAAATCCTCCAAAAGCCAACATGATTCAAGATTAAGATATATTAGATGTTTCAACAAACAAATGCTATCTGGAAGATGCCTAATCTCTTTCATGGACAAATTTAGCTCCTTTAGGCTTGCTAATCGGTAGAGATCCTTAGGTGTCTCTTGAATATTGACATTAAGTGAGAGCTTTGTTAAATGTTGTAAGCCACAAATACTTGTTGAAAAAGACTCAAGATCTGTGCAAGCACATAAACCAAAAGATAGTAGCTTCTCAATATTTCCACTCGTTGAGGGTATAGGCTCATCATAATCACATTTAAACTGAAACTTTGGCAAATTACTGCTAGGATGCAGGGGGCATATATTTAGGGACATCTCAGCAAGATCTAATGTAGCTAAAGATCCAAGATTAGTTGATTCAAACCAATTTCTAACCAGAAACTGTTTAAACCTTAAGCAGCCACTTAACTCTAAGTAGACAAGGTTTTTTAGACATCCAACAGGAGCATGAACTTCTTGAAGACAATAACATTGTTTAAGAACTACCTCCATAAGATGTGGGGTCATCTCAAGGTTAAGTTTAGTTACCTTTGAACCACTAAGATTAAGGTATTTGAGGTTCGCACATTCAACGGGCAAGTGGAGTTCTACAAATTCTTCACATCCTTCAAGATCCAACTTCTCGAGATGGGGAGTCATCCCAAAGTTATGGTTACGCAACTTAGAACCACGAAGATTAAGAATTCTAAGGCTCGAACATGCAATAGGCAAGTGAAGTTCTAAAAATTCATTACATCCTTCAAGATTTAACTCCTCGAGATGTGGAGTCATCCCAAGGTTGAGGTTACGCAACTTAGAACCACAAAGATTAAGAAATCTAAGGTTTGAACATTCATAGGGCAAGTGGAGTTCTACAAATTCAATACATCCGTTAAGATCTAACTCCTCGAGATGTGGAGTCTTCCCAAGGTTCAGGTTACGCAACCTAGAGCCTTGAAGGTTAAGAATTCTTAGGTTCGGACATTCAACGGGCAAGTGGAGTTGTACAAATTCATCACATCCTTTAAGATCTAACTCTTCGATTTGTGGATTCATCCTAAGGTTAAGGTTACTCACTTTAGAATCTCTAAGGTAGAGGTATTTAAGCTTAGGGCATTCAATGGGCAAGTGGAGTTCTGCAAAGTTATAACATTCTTGAAGATTTAATTTCTCGATATGAGGAGTCATCCCAAGGTTAAGGCTAGTCACCTTAGTGCTACTGAGGTTGAGGAATTTGAGCTTATCAAGAACCTATCATAAGAAGAAATAAGAAAGATTAATATTAGTGCAATGACAATATATAAACCATAATAAAGCATCGTGCAAAACAACCAAACAATCATTATTTTACCTTTATTTCTCCTGCTTCCCAGAGTTGAGAAATACAACTCATAGGCATTTCAAGGTTTACAAGCTTATTTGCTCGAAATGTTTTAGGTAAACAACAAAAAGGGTAACCCTGCCAGTATATTGTTCGTAAAGCATTAGGTAAAGCATCCGGTAAGTACTCGCAAACTCCATCAACTATTGTAGACACATTTATCACTTGAAGAAATCTAAGTTCCCTCATGTTTCTAAGACCTTTTATAATAGTAGCCGAATCAAGATGTGTATAGTTAAGTTTTATACATTTTGTTTCTTTGGTACCCTGTAAGTAAAAATGGTCACATGAAACTTTTGTTAAATTAATAAAGTTGTCTTAGTTTTCGGGCATAAAAATAAAATTGAACCTTACCAAGTCATTAACTAATATATCTTCAATTTCCTCTTGGATCCATAAACGGCTATGTCTATTAGGCTCATGAGGGTGCAAACGACGAACGATATTCCAGCCCATTTCTTCAATATGATCATGGAAGCGCAATTCGTGAAAACTTGAAATAGTTATCAAACATTTCTGCTCAAGAACACTTAAACCAATTTGAGCATTAAATCCACAACTTTCTAGTATTCTGATTGCGTAATCTTTTGATTTGCCTTTCAATATGCATATGACATCTAGGAATATTTCTTTTTGGTCATCCTCTAGACCATCATAGCTTAGTTCCAATCTTTTGAGAGTTTTTTCCAACGGAATCGTTTTTAGTCTTTCTATGGCGTCTACCCATTCATCCTCCTTTCTACCACAAAGATGTGAACCCAAAACTTTGAGTGTTAAGGGAAGACCGGCAGCATAATGGACAACTTTTCTTGATAGCTCTTCATACTGTTGTTCTGGAATGTCTCTTCCGAATGCATACTTACTAAATAGGCATATTGATTCCTCATACGATAAAAAATTGACATCATGAATAAAGTTCACTCGGTGTGCTACCAACACTTGCTTGTCTCTTGTGGTTATGATGATCCTACTTCCTAGCTTAAACCAACTAGGCTCACCTGCTAACGCTTCAAGCTGATCTATATCATCCACATCATCAAGAACTACAAGAACTTTTCTACTACACATCATCATTTTCATCTTATTTTTTCCATCATAAACACTTGTTACATTAATGTTTTGATCGTTTAGCACATCTTTAAGGACCTGGTTTTGCAACCCTTTCAAACCAGACAAAGAACCTTTTGAACCTTCTCTCACATTATCAACAAAACTTTTACCTTCAAACGAACTGGATATGCGATCAAAAACAGCTCTTGCTAAAGTCGTCTTGCCACCACCTCCCATCCCCTTGATCCCTATCATTCGAACATCTTCAGAACCAATTTCTAAAGATGAAACTACATCCTTTACCCGGATTTCCATGCCTACTAACTTGCCATCATAGCTCAAGTTGATAAAATGTAGCTTTACTGAAACTTCCTCGACAATTTTTTGGATAAATTTAGCTTCATGCCTGGTTGTAAAAGGTGACTCAATTAGATTACTCATTTACTCGTAATCCCACATGAAGCATGAGATAAACACATATTATAAGGAAACATAACTGAAGAATTACCCATTAAAAATGTTCTTCAACTCCATCCCAGCAAGGGCAGCTGCTTCTTTAAGAGCATTTCTCCATCTCCCAATCCCAACATCATCTTCATTATCCTGTTTGGTAAATCATGTGAAAAACTTTCTTCGCATTAATCTTCGAATCAGAAACTTGTTCTACTCTAAAACACAAATATGTTTTATTGAATAATACAAACGCAAATGCAAAGACAAACATATTACCGGATCTGCAACCCTTGTGAACGGGTGAACAAAGAAGAAAATCCGTTGCATCAAGATTCTACAATAGGTAAAAATGCTGAAGAGAGGTAACACAGAGCTCCAGCTTCCCCTTTCATGTTTAGCAAAGGCTTTTCCCACCGCCCCAATTTGGTTACGAACTTCGGTGGGTTCCACATCATAGAAGATTGGGTAAGCAGTCTGCTCGATCGTCTTCTGGCACTCCATAATCTTTACCAACTCATCTAAGCACCATGATGAAGATGCATAGTTCTTGGAGAAAACAATGATGTGAAACCTCGACTCTTCAATGGATCTAAGGAGCTGATCACTGATCCTTTTACCTTTCTCAATTGTTTCATCATCTTTGTAAGTTCTAATGCCTCTATTCACAAGAGAATGATAGAGATGATCAATAAAGGTCTTACGGGTGTCTTCACCCCTAAAACTCAAGAAAACATCATACTTGAAGCTCTTTTGAACCGATGAAGATGAAGCAGATGCCATTGAAGAATAGAACGACAAAATGATATCTTTAAGTGTGTAGTAAGATGACAAAAGTCTGCTATCAATATATTAATTTCTAATGATGGGTTGGGGACAAAAGAACATTATTTGCATAATTCAAACGATAAAGAGTATACCTAACTCTCCATGAAAATGATTGATTACGCCTTATGACCAACCACCCAATTATTCGTATTTTCTTGACTTTATTAGCATTGACTGTTAAAGTGTAGGCCGTTGAGTGCTTTCGTGTAGCGCTGCCGAAGTTATAAACCTATTTTAAAACTATCAAAGTGGGGGGTATACACTATAAAGTTATGTATATTTACCTAGTTATTTTCTAATTTATATTTTCTTGTAATAATTTTCTAATTTAGTTAAAGTGAAATATTAACAAACATAAAGTGTGAATGCCTAATATATATTTTATTTACCACGAAATATCTGATTCATCCTTGCTTTTTTAATTATAACCTTAGTTATCAAATATTAAGGATATTTCACTTTGTGACATAAAACAATGTTCATGAAGATTCTGTTTCATCCTTGCTTTTATAATTATGACGTTGTGTCGACGTGAGAAAGCATAATTCATTGCAATTCCATCTCTCTCCTTGTTACAGTCAATGATGTCCAGGATTTGAGCATCAAAAGTTCAAATCAATCGCTGGAACAAAAACTGAAATAGGATGTTTCCAAAGATATAATTTATAGAGAAACTAGTTTTAATAAATAATCATTTGGGCATAAAATAAGTTTTTTGTTTGTAATAAAAAACTTGCCCGACATGCAATCAACATGAAAAATGTAACGGGTCTATCTTTGTCAGCCCATAACATATGTATGTATCAAGGCATCAAGTGACTAGCTAGTTTTGGTCGGACCGTTGAAGTTCACATATTAAACAATGTTTTTTTCCTTATAAACTACGTATAGCAATTTTTATGTGAACTCGTTATGGTTGTTAGGGTAGGGTTGAATTATAAATTTAGAGAAAAGAAAATACTTACTCTACAAGATTTGGGGTCATCTCAAGGTTAATGTTAGTTACCTTGGAACCACCAAGATTGAGGTATCCGAGGTTCAGACATTCCGAGGGCAAGTGGAGTTCTACTAATTCATTACATCCTTCAAGATCTAACTTCACAAGATGCAGAGTCATCGAAGGTTAAGGTTAATCAACTTAGAACCATAAAGATTAAGAATTCTATGGTTTAGACAATCAACGTGCAAGTGGAGTTCTAAAAATCCATTACATACTTCAAGATTTAACTCCTTGAGATGTGGAGTCATCCTAAGATTGAGGTTTCTCAACTTAGAACCATGAAGATTAAGAAATCTAATGTTCGTACATTCAATGGACAAGTGGAGTTCTAAAATTCATTACATCCGTCAAGATCTAACTCCTCGAGATGTGGAGTCATCCCAAGATTAAGGATACTCACATTAGAAGCACTGAGGTTGAGGAATCTAAGCTTATCAAGTACCTATCATAAAAAGAAATAAGAAAGATGAAGATTAGTGTAATGATAATATATACCATAACAAAGCATCATGCAAAACAACCAATCAATCATTAATTTATCTTTCTTTGTCCCTTCCTAGAGTTAGAGAAATACAACTAAAAGGCATTTCAAGATTGACAAGCTTATTTCCTCGAAATGTTTCGGGTAAACAACAAAAAGGGTATCCCCCAACATAGAGTTCGTAAAGCATCTGGTAAAACATCCAGTAAAGCATATGGTAAGTACTCCTAAACTCCGTCAACTATTGTTAAGACATTTTCCACATGATGGAATGTAAGTTCCTTCATGCTTCTAAGAGTTTTCATAATAGTAGCTAAACCGGGATGTGCATAGTTTAGTTTTATACATTTTGTTTCTTCGGTACCCTATAAATAAAAAAGCTCAAATGAAACTTTTGTCAAAAAAATAAAAATAAAGTTGTCGTAGTTTTTGGTCATGATAATAAAATTGAACCTTACCAAATTATTAACTAATATATCTTCAATTTCCTTCTATCCATAAACGACTATGAGGGTGAAAACGACGAATGATATTCCAGCCCATTTCTTCAATGTGATCATGAAAGCGCAAACCATGAATATTAGAAATAGTTATCAAAGATTTCTACTCAAGAACTCTTAAACCACTTTGAGCATTCAATTCACAACTTTCTAGTGCTCTGATTGCATAGTCTTTTGATTCACCTTTCAACATGCATACAACATCCAAGAATATTTATTTGTGGTCATCCTCCAAACCATCATAACTTAGCTCCAAACATTTGAGAGTTTTCTCCAATTGAATTGTTTTTAATCTTTCTAAGGCGTCTACCCATACATGCTCCTTTCTACCACAAATATGTGAACCCAAAACTTTAAGTGTCAAATGAAGACCGGCAACATAATGTACAACTTTTTGAGATAGCTCTTCATACCCTTGATTTGCAATCTCTCTCCCAAATGCATACTTACTAAAGAGGCATATTGCTTCCTCATTTGATAAAAGATTGATATCATGAATAAATTTCACTTGGTGTGCTAGCAACACATATTTGTCTCTTGCGGTTATGATGATCCTACTTCCTGGCTTAAACCAATTAGGCTCACGTGCTAAAGCTTCAAGTTTCTCTATATCATCCACGTCATCTAGAACCATAAGAGCCTTCCTACTACCCATCATCTCTTTCATTTTATTTTTTCCATTATAAACACTTGTTACATTGATTTGGTAATTACTTAACACATCTTCAAGGACCTATTTTTGAAACTCCTTCAAACCAAGCCTTTTGAACCATCTCTCACATTAGCAACAAAACTTTTACCTTAAAACAAAATGGATATATGATCAGAAACAGCTCTTGCTAAAGTCGTCTACCCACCACCTCCCATCCCTTTGATCCCTATCATCCAAACATTATCAAGACCAATTTTAAAAATGAAACTATCTTATTCACTCGTATCCCCATCCCCATTAAGTTCCCGTCAAAGGTTAAATTCATGTAATATAGATTTGGTAAAATTTCTTCCATAATTTTTTCAATGAACTTAGTCTCATGCTTGTGTTTTATGGAAGATTCAATCAGATTATACCAAATCCCATATAAACACACACTTTGTATTATATAACATACACTCATTTAAAAGATAATGATACACTCATATGCTCATATAAAAGATAGTGATATACGCATGTTAGGAAGAAACTAAATTGAAGATCGGGTAAGCATTGTGCTTGATCGTCTCCTGACACTCCATATAACACAAACTTTCTATTATATAACATACACTTATATAAAAGATAGGGCATCTCTCCATCTCCCAACACCCTGTTTCTCTACATGTTTGGCAAAGGCTTATCTAACTGCGCCAAACATGTAGAGATGCTCCACATCAAGAAGATTGGATAAGAAGTGTGCTTGATTGTCTCCTGGCACTCCATAATCTTTATCGGCTCATCTAAGCACCATGATAAAGATGCATAGTTCTTGGAGAACACAATTATTAAAGAGCATGATAGAGATGATCAACAAAGGTCTTACGGGTGTCTTCACCCCTGAAACATAAAAAAAACATCATACTTGAAGCTCTTTTGAACCGATGAAGATGAAGTGGCTAATACAATTATTAAAAAGTTAGGACATGGTCCAGATTTTAGATTAAAGTTTTACAAGGGTATGAAGTTAATGGTTATACAATTTATACCCAAAATTAAGATAAAAAAGGTGTAAGGTCTATACTTAAAGGCTGATGCAATCAAAGCATCCAAAAGCTCTCAACATACATGCATAAAGTACAGAGTAAAGTTACTTTAAAAGTTTTACACTATTCAAAAGAAATAAACTAAGTGTAAAATCTTCCGAAGCCAAATGACAAATCTTGTGAAGCCAAAGATGAAGTCCTTCGAAGCTTCAGAGACAAAGTAATCCGAAGCCAAAGACTGATTTCTTCCGAAGACATTGAAGACATGCTTTCTCTGATCACCTTTTGACTAAAGGTGAACAACTTTCCGCTGCCAGTCTAAAGACTCACCAACTTATATGAGTTGGTGAAAAGGTCTATGATTTTATCAACTATAGATTATGGTTATTGGTCTGTAACTTTCTACTTCTATACCTTTTATCCTTTTTGTAATGCATTAGGATGTGAGCTATGACATGTCATAGTCACAAGTCAAAAGGAAATCTGCTTTTTGACTCTACATTGATCTTGTTGTCTAGATTAGTGTCTCCAGCTGGCTTTCAAAGTATAGTCGACTGTAGGATGTAGTATAAAGTGAATTAAGTACTTGTATTTTATGTATGCTTTGTAACACTTGTAAGAACTTGAGAGCAATATACATCATTCTTGAAAACCATATTTGAGTGTTCTTTGTTCTTGTTCTTTTACTTGTATTCTTTGTATCATCTAACTGGTTGCTTATTTGATTTGTTAAGTGTTACACATCTCTCCATTCTTGTGAAACTGTTGCATTGACCACCCTTCACCGGTCCTGCAATTGGTATCAGAGCATTTCAGGCTCTTGATTGTAAGATCTCATAATCTTTGATCACTTTAGTTTTACAACACACTTAACAACTCTAATGGCAGCTCTTGCTAAAGCTGATATGGAAACCGGTACTATGACAAAGTCTCCACCGATCAGTCCTGACGAGTTTGATACTTGGTGCCAACGTATGAAAGGGTTCATCAAGTCTCAAGACAGCAGGATGTGGAGATCTGTTGTCGAAGGACAATACATTCCATGCACCTCTTTAGCCACTGCTGGAGGTGGTATGATTCCAAAGAAAATGGATGACTATTCAGATAAAGACTGGAAAAGAATAGATATAGATCAGAAGGCCATGACTGCTCTTCAAACTGCTCTTCCTAACTCAATATATAGAGGCTTTAAGAAGTGGAAAACTGCTAATCAGCTCTAGGATGCACTGAACTGATGTATGATGGGTCTGATGAAGCCAAAGAGAACAAGAAGGATATCTTGAAGCAGCAGTTTGAAAATTTCACCTACAAGACAGGTGAGACCATGACTCAACAATACTTCAAGTATGTTGACATTGTGGATACTCTGACTGATGTTGGTGTAAAGCTTAAGAACATGAATATAGTGAGGAAGTTCATGTTCTCTCTTCCTACACAATGGACTCACTACTTTGTGGCCATTCAAAAACTAGAACCTCTCTACTCTTACTCTCACAGAGCTGTATGGTATCCTTAGGCAGTACCAGATGGAGATGAACTTACAAAATACATCCACCAGCTTTTCCAACAACCAGCAGAGTTCAACCCTTCATATGGTTGAAAGGGAAAGCATAGAACCACATCATAATCTCATATGCTTCCCTAAAAACTCACAAAAGGGTCCTTTCATCACCTTCCCCGAGACACCAAGGGAGAGCTACATCCAAGGAAGCCTATTCCAAGAGACAAGCTCTGCACAAGCCTTTGTGTCTACTGATTAAAGTTGTGGCAACTTTCTGTTTACTCTTGAAACTGTATCCATCCAAATGATCTGGAGTATATGGAGATAGTCCAATAGATGGCTCTTCTTACTCATAGGGCCAAGAAGTTCTACAAGAGGACAGGGAGAAAGTTTTCCAGCAATATGGCCAGTGGAAAGTTTGGACTGGACAAAAGCAAAGTGAAATGTTACAACTGTAACTAGATATACCATTTTTCTAGAGAGTGCAAGGCACCAAGAACACATGGTGTCCAAGCACAACCCATGCCAAACTACACTGATGCAGCTCCAAGCACTGAGAAGCCAAGCCAGCTCAAACAACATGCTGTTGTTGCTATTGAAGAAGGAGGCTTTGACTGGAGCTTTTAGGTGAAAGATGCTTCTCCAAACCAAGCACTGATGGCTGATCATGAAGAAGCTAAGGTATTGGAACATCTCTGTACCCCTGAATGCATTGCAAAAGTTAACATGTATAGGTCCTATAATTTGGAAGTGAGATATGATCTTGAGTCCTTGAATATCTTAAAAGTTGACTTTAAAAGTGATAAATGATTATAAACTTAAAATAGAAGATCTATAGAAAACCATTTCAACTCTTAAGCATGAACACACAAATTACAGGACTCAGATCAAGGACCTCATTACTAAATTAACTGAATGCCAAGCTAAGCTTGTGATCAGCAAAGCTAAGGCAGAAAAATGTGTTCTTGAAGAGGAAACCTTCAAGAACATAATATCTTCATCCATGCATGCAAAGATTTTTTTATCAGAACAGGCAAGGATTGGGTTCAAGTGAGATAGCTCCTCTACACACACTGTTATCTGTAAGATCTCCAAGGTGTGGAACTTGTCAAGATGAGCTGCCCTTCATAGATCCCATTCAAGAAGAGGATGAAGATGAAGAGGAGGTAGTGAAGGATGAACCCGAGGAGAGTGACAAGGGTTATCCTGAGAAGGGACACTATACTCTTGGAGAGAAGAATGAATCCAGGATTACCAAATCTGCAAGAAAGAACTTGATTAGGGTAGCCAATAGAAAATCCAAGAAAGCCCAAAAGATCAAGGCCACATTCAACTCCAAGCAAAAGCAAGTTTTCATCTATGCTGGATTTGAAATGGTAAAGAATGAGGACATAACCTTGGACTCTAGTACCAGGAGTTCTAGTTCATGTCCAGGTCATCCTGATTCAAAGAAGAAGGCTGATAAAAGTGCACCACTGCTGCACAACTTGAACCATCTAGTTCCAAGAGCAAGCCTCATCCCAAGAAGCCTGTTGCATCATCTGTGAAGATGAAGAAGGAAGTAGAAAGTGATCAAGCTCATCCTCCCACTCAAAAGAATACTCTCATAAGTATTCAAACTAAATGCATCATATGTGGTAGTACTTCTTACTTTGCCAAGGATTGCATCTACAATCCCAAAAGTACTATCCACATGAACAAAAAGAAAACTTCTAAGAAGAAGAAGAAGAAAATAGCTTTGGAAGGAATATCTCTTCCTTTTGGAAGCTCCAAAGAGAAGAAGAACATAAGTGAAAACTTACCTTCAAAAGAAATCTTGGTCTTGGAAGAAAAGAATGCTTCCGAAGTACTGAAGTCTGCTGCAATGGATGCAAAAGATTCCGAAGGACCAGTCTCCAAAACTTTCAAAGTTATCAAAACTTTCGAAGTATTGAAGGCCAAGTCTAATCTTCCAAAGATGGTGTGGAAGATTAAGGAAGGCCATATGACTGAAAGTTCTTCATCAACAACAGCAAATGATCCTCAGAACTTGCATATTGGATCAATCACTGTTGCATTCACTTTGACAAGCCCAAGACCAATAAGGCTTGGATATATTTTCCTTTAGAAGACATCAAGTTGTCTTCCGAAGAAAATTATGTCTTAAAAAAAATAACAACTTTTGAGAAGTTAACCTTCGGAAGAAATTTAATTATATCTTTCGAAGCTTATATTTGTCACTAAGTACTTTTATGTATTGAAGGACTCTTTTCTTCTGAAAGCAATTAAGTCTTGGAAGCATAATCTATCTAGGAAGTAAAAATACTCCAAGTATTTTTCTTCCAAAGCAAAATTCTTAGAAAACTAAGGAATATCTTCTGAAGCCAAATTGGCTTCGAAAGTTTTTCTAAAACCTTTCGAAAACAAATTACCTTCGGAAGATTTAGACATCCAAGACAACTAACTTTTTGGGCACTTTTTCTGAGGTGGGACCGACATCCGGATTTCAAAGTTTATTCTTCTACATTAACTTTGTCGCAAATCCATTCCATATATATTCGTACAACGGTTCCCCCTCTTTCACTATTCACCTTCATCTGCAAGATTCAAACCCTAAATTCACCCACAGACCAACTTTGTTCTTACCTTCCTTCAACTCAAGGCTACTCAAAATGACCAACCCTGATCCAAGAAACCAGCCCGATTTCTCAATGCAACTATACAGACAACATAATCGGGTTGCTCTGTTAGTATCTGAGAAGGATCCTGGCTTCTCAAACGTTTTTCGTTTCTTAACTCTATCCAACTACTTCATCTCCCTCACCATAAATCCTCCACTATAAAAAGATCAACTGTTGGAGCTTTGGAGGACTTGCCAAGAGGTCATTATGGATGGGGAGAATACACTGTCTGCTATAGTGTAGGGCAGGAAAATTTTTATTACTCCAATCACCATTAGTACTCATCTTAGGCTGGATGATGAAAAAGGGGAATTGTCCTTCCCGAAATCTGCTCTGAACCAGTCCTTCAGGCAGATAGGCTATGAGGGTGATTACACCATAAGAACCTTCAAGAAAGGAAAGGTCTCCTCTAATGGAAGTACCTCCTCCATGTTATCATTCACTGTCTATCAAACAAACATGGAGGTTGGGATCAAATTCCTAAAGACCTTTCCTATATAGTCCATGGATTGGTATAAGGGGTCGAGTTCAAGTACTCATAATTTGTTTATACTAGTTTACTTGCAAACTTGGACTCCTTAGAATATTATATATTCCCTAGATATGTCTAGTACATTCTTAACTGTGAACTGGGCTCACAGTTAAGGAGAACATGCAATGTTCTTAAATTGTGACAGATGAAGCCCGACATCTTTAAAACAATAAGAAAGCCAACTGTTGCCTGACATCTTTAAAATAATAAGAAAGCCAGCTGTTGGCTTCTCAGGGGTAGAAATAGCTCTGGTCCTAAAAATGTTAGAGCTCATTGCTCAAGGTGACAACTTAGCAACACAAGCTAATGTTGAACCCACACCTTCCACATCTGCACCACCCACACAACCACAAATCAGAATCACCCACTAAAGAAAATCCAAACGTACCCCTGCACAAGCTACTCAGGTTGTGCATGCCCCCATATTATCACCCATGCAGGAGGAAGTGGACACTAGAGCTCCCACTTCCCCTGAGGAGAAAACCACTCCCATCACTTTAAGGATCAGTACTAAGGTTCCTCATGCTCATCCTGATAAGCTCACTACATTAACACTAGCCTTAAGCCTTCACTCAGAGTCTCAAAACTCTAGTGAACAACCTTTAGAGAAAAGTTACCATCCTCTGCTTCTAGACCTTAGTCAACCCATACCCAACCTAGAATTCTATGATGATGAAGACATGGGATTCAATGAGTACCATGAGTCTCTCTTCTCCACCTTGCTCAAGGAGAGATGAGTGCTCCTGACTCACCTATGTCTAGCCTATATCATCGACCCACAACTGAGGTGGATCTCCCTGAACTAGTTCAGGAGGTCCATATGGAAGAGGCTCTCACTTTTGAAAGTGATTACATCTTTAAGACCTCAACCATGGCAACCCAGCCCATTGACACTTCAACTAAAGCTGTCATGGTGCAGGGGAAATCCAGCAGCCAAAAACTCAGTGCTGGTGATGAGGAAGAAGACTTTAGTCCTATTCTCTCACCCCCCCAGTGATTCTTCAAATGAAGATAAGGGGAGTCTAAAACTAAAGGTGTAATAACTGACTAAAACCTGTACCTATTTAGTCTCAAAGGTTAGTCACTTGGAATCTCAGGTGACTACCTTACAAAAGAGGGTCAATGACTAGCAACTTGAGATCACCGATCTTAAGGGCAAGTTAGCTGAGATACCCATCCAGAGGACTCAACCAGGCCCATAAGAACCTATGGATATGATGGACCTAACTCCTAGTTCCCCTATGCAAGAGGTTGATGCTACCAAAAAAGGGGAGAAAGTCTTAATTACAATCACAAAACCTGGGAGTTCC
Source organism: Flaveria sonorensis (assembly GCA_025506505.1). NCBI lineage: Eukaryota > Viridiplantae > Streptophyta > Magnoliopsida > Asterales > Asteraceae > Flaveria > Flaveria sonorensis. The sequence continues at coordinate 47,911,513 of CM046426.1, read as the reverse complement.
TCTCAGAGCATGGACATGGAGGATTCACCACCCTCACTCACAGATATCCATACTCAACAACCTCCTCAGGTCCATATTAATGTGGACTCTCTCATACAAAGTCTGTTTAAGGAGGGTATACCAAGGGCAATGCCAACTCCATCTCACCCAGGTGATAATCCAATTATGGGATGGAGGTATGATGATCAAAGAAGAGCCCTGGTAATCTCTAGGTCTCAGGGTCAACAAGAGATCTTCAACTTCTATACCCTGAGAATCTATGAGAGCATTTATCTAGTTGACCTCCCACTTGTCAACCCATGTCAAAACAGGTAAGCTGTAAGGTTGGCTGATAAGATTCAACAAAGGGTGATGAAGAGTTCAAGCTGAGAACAAGACTCTATAGACAGAGGTTAGCAGGCAAGACTGTTGGTCAACTGGATGCTCAAGTGGACCCTAAGATTAGATTTGAAGAGGAAACCTTGGCTGAAGGCCAGTAGTTGAGCCTGTAAACCTTGAGATAACAGGAACTGCTTCAGCACCCATTACCCTTAGTGAAGCGCCAGCTGGTGAAGGTGTCTCACAGCCTCTCTCTAGCTAGAGCTCAAGTGAAGAACCTAGCAATAAAGGCCAAAGCTCTCTCCAACCTGAGTCATAAAGGCCTGTGAGTGACAAAGGTAAAAGGAAGTTGACTCCTGAGGAGATTGAGGAGGAGGAAAGAGAGAGGAAGAGGAAGCTAAGGGGAGAGAGTTCAAGTGGGTCCCCAGGCTTCATGGAAGCTGTAATTAGTTCTGCCCCCAGACCAAACACTCAAGATAATAAGTTAAAGGCAGCCAGATTAAACTACTTGGGAACCAAAAACAACAACATTGATGAACTCATATCTCTTCCCTTAGAAGAGTTAAATGAACTAGCTGACACTGAGTTGTCAAAAGAGAGGAAGGAGGCAGAGGATGCATAATTGCTCCTCAAGATCAAGGAAGAAAGGAGGAATAAAAGACTCTACAAGCATGCTCCTACCCTGTCCCCAGTTCAAGAAAGCCCTGAGACAGAGGCTGTGGCAACTGAGCAACAACCTCAGGTAGACAAAAAAGCAGATAGACAAAATATGATTAACAACCCGAGTGCTACAGGTCTCTATCAGGCATCTGTATTTCTTCCCTTGTCATATGAATACATAGAGTTTGAGTACCTCAAGAAGCTTGAGCTACAAGTGATGAAAGAAAAAAAAAGCTACTATAAAGAAGATAAGGGAAGAAGTTGCAAAATCAAGATCCATCATCCAACAGAGTCAAAGGAAGTCTGCTGATAGGCAGAGGATGATGAGCTTCTTGAAGCTGTATGGATTCTCTAGAAGGAGGCTTGGTCCAATGTCACTATCCACCATAGATGAGCACATTAGGGTGATCAAGTAAAAGATTAAAAAGGGTGAGCTCATTGACTTGCATTCTCCACCAAGTTAGGCTGCACCTGAAGTTGAGGTCAAGGTTGAACTACAAGAGACAACACAACCTGGACCTAGTGCTAGACCACAACCAACTTCATCTTCTGATCCACAGCAAGGTCATGATCCCTCTCCTTCTGAACCTATGAGGGAAGAGGACCCAACTGAGAAAGACATACAAGAACAACCCAGTACTGCAGGCCAGTCTTCTCATATGAAATTTGGAAAGAGAAAGAAAAGAATGGCCTTCAGCAGGGACAAGAAAAAGAAGAAGAAGTCCAATGCATCCACCTCTACACCTCAGGATGGGTCAGAACATCCTGAGGGTGATCAAGAAGAGGGTGCTCATTCAACTCCTATTCAAGTAGAGCCTTTTGCTGCTGGGAGACCCATCTAGTCGTGGAGCTTTGCTGCTAATCCGGACAGATGGTAGAGATTAAGGAGGTCAAAATGTCTACTTCTGGCAATACATACTTAATCTTCCTCGGCATGATCTTTATGATATGAGGAGATACTATGAGAGTATGAGGGATCCTGACCAAATGATGAAGAAAGGAATGGTCTTGATCCTGATGAGGACTGTCAATAGATGAATAATCTCTTCTGTTTTGGTAGCATCAGCCTTGGTGGAGGTTGTAAGGTCTATACTTAAAGGCTGATGCAACCAAAACATCCAAATAGCTCTCAGCATGCATGCATGAAGTATAGAGTAAAGTTACTTCGGAAGTTTTACACTACTCAAAAGAAATAAGCTAAGTGTAAAATCTTCTGAAGCCAAATGAAAAATCTTCCAAAGCCAAAGATGAAGTCTTCCAAAGCTACAGAGACAAAGTCTTCCGAAGCCAAAGACTGATTTCTTCCGAAGACAGAGAAGACATGCTTTCTCTGATCACCTTGTGACTAAAGGTGAACAACTTTCTGCTGCCACTCTGAAGACTTACCAACTTATATGAGTTGGTGAAAAGGTCCATGCTTTTATCAACATAGATTATGGTCATTGGTCTGTAACTTTCTACTTCTGTACCTTTTATCCTTTTTGTAATACATTAGGATGTAAGCTATGGCATGTTATAGTCATAACTCAAAAGGAAATCTACCTTTTGACTCTACATTGATCTTGTTGTCTAGATTAGTGTCTCTAGCTGGCTTTCAAAGTATAGTCGGCTGTAGGATGTAGTATAAAGTGTCTCAAGTACTTGTATTTTATGTATGCTTTGTAACACTTGTAAGAACTTGAGAGTAATATACATTATTCTTGAAAACTATATTTGGGTGTTCTTTGTTCTTGTTCTTTTACTTGTGTTCTTTGTATCATCTAACCGGTTCCTTATTTGATCTGTTAAGTGTTGCACATCTCTCTATTCTTGTGAAACTATTGCATTGACCACCCTTCACAAGTCCTGCAAAAGGTACAATGTAGAATAGTATAGGTTTAGTAATAACATGAATGACTAAATTTGATAGGATCGATCATGATATAGGGTTAAGAATTGCTAAATACGCTTATTATTTTATCATCCAAGAAATTTAGGATTTGAATTACAGATCTTTCATTATACCTATGTTCAAATATAAATGGCTAAATAATCTTACACATTTTTAAGTTGATAGATATGGTTTTACACTTGTCAACCCTACAATAGATAGTTATGCGTTTAAACCATTCATTCTTGTAAAACCAATGACACAAGTTTTCTTTGTTAAGGACCCAAGTAAACCTAGATCCCACATCATATTACAAGGTAAAAGACATATCCTTGATGTTAATAATTTCATCGCTGAATAAGAGTATGACCAGTTTGTCAACCTATCATTGTTTTCTGTTTGTATTATCCAAGTGGATGATAGAATTGATGACACCACATACTTACGATCTGATTATGATGAAAGGATATATTTCATAAACCACGAGAAACATAATTATCATGTATGAAGTGTGTGTATGTGTTCATTCTATATAAAATGTTTTATGTAAAAGTGTTTATGCTATTTGATTTCTTGAGCTGAATACAATACAACAGAAAAGTATATATAGCCAACTATGCCTAACAAATCTCATCTTATGGAGAATATTTGACTTTCCCAACTTGTTGGAATGGAAGTGGGAGTGGAAGTTTGAACAAATGTTCAAACTATCATGAAATATTGGAATAGTTGTCAGGAAAGCCTGTTTGTAAATATATCAGTATATGGGTATGATGATGGATCATGTAAAAGTCAAACATGCATAACCTAATCGGACCTTTTCTCGAAGGAAATGGATAACAATTTCCACATGCTTTTTTCACTGATGTTGCATGGGATTTTTAGATAAATAAACTGTAGAAACATTATCACAATAAACAATTATGGATCATTGAATTGGAACATGAAGTTCAAGCAATAAGTTACGTTACTAGGTTGTTTCAGCTATGACATTAGCCACTCCCTAGTTGCCTTGGAACTAGAGCTTAAATTGTGGGTTGTCGTTTTGATGACCAAGAGATGAGATTATTACCAAGATACACATAATACCCGAAGTTGGAACGTCTAGTCTTTGAACAACCCTCACCCCCAAATTAGTTTCATAAGAGCATTCACAGCCCGTTACGCATATTTATGTGAGTGGATACCTTATATTATAGGGGATGGTTGTGAGTGATTATGAGTGAACGAGGTAGAAAATTTCTAGGCATTGTACCGTGGTATTGTGTTTCCTCATATATTTAAGGAAACACGGTACAACCCCCATAAATTTTTTAATATTTTTGAAAGTGGTTGTGAGTGGATGAGAGAAAAAATATAATGATAAAGGTATGAAAAAATATTATTTAATTGTAAAGAAGAGAGAAAAAGTAGTAATGTGTAGTGTAATTATAAGGATGGGGATGGGGATGGGGGATGGGGGATGGGGGATGGGGGATGGATAGTTAATGCTCTAATAGACTGTCAAAGACGTAGGATGAGTTGGAGATAGCCGTAAACTGTAATGAAGCATTCCTTGAATGTAATAAAGAAAACGCTTCATGAAATTGAAGTGTGGTTCCCATGGAACATGCATAAATAGGCAAACCTATTGAAATACATATGATATATCTGGGTGATTAAAGGTTAGGTATTGTAAGGCCCCTATGAGACTGTGATAATGATTCCCTCAGGAAGAAGAACACCATCCTAGGCGCTAAGTTTTGAGGATGCGTCAACCGGTGTTGCGCAACGTTAATATGACATATTTGATCCATGTAAATTGTCTTTGGCATATGAAGATTGAGATAAGAGCATGTCAGTACCGTCATGAGTGACGGTGATGCCAAGAAAGTGATGTAGCATGGCCCAATCTTTCATTGCAAATTCTTATGATAATGAAATTATGAACCGATTGAGTAGCTCTGTAGAAGAAGCCGTTAGATTAATATTATGTGACATCCGGTAATTTTCCGTTACCAAACTCCGTTAGTTTCGTTAGGTCTTGCATATACGTGTCGTGAGCACACACCAGTTGTCGTTGAACGCTGGTGACCTAATAATAATTAACTATGGCTGAAAGACAATAATTTAATTAATAATATTGATTATTAGATTGTGGTTATGTGATTCATAAATTTTAAATATTATTTGTGAATTTTTACCTTGTAACGTTCCAACGTGTGATATTTTGTTCTTGTGTTTTGTTGTTACTTGAAATATATGATTATTATTTTCATTAGTAATACTTGTGTTTTGTAGTTAAAACCTTATTTAAAAAGGTGTTAAAAGATTTAATTTTTACAAAAGATGATCAAGGAGGGGTTGAATTGTAAAACAACTAAACTCAATTTTAGTAAAAACCAACCTAGCCCCCAAATCCCCCCATTCGGCCACACCTTCTCCCCATCCCCACCTTCACAAATTTTGATCGAGAACACTCCAATCCATTCAATTTTGCTTAGCTTCAATCACTACAACGAGTTAGCAAGTCCAATTCTTGATCATTACACGATTTAAGGTAACATTTGATTAGTTTTTCATTGTTTTTTATTCAAGAAGAACCCTAGTTCAATTAACATGATTAAAGTCAAAATTGATGTTGTTTGATGATAATATGATGTTACTTGTATTGCATTAATGTTAGTTTACATGGATTATGCAAGAAATTCATAGAATTGATGTGTTGTTCATACCTTGCTATAAGTAGTAAATTTTATACATGAAGTTTGAGAATTATGATGATTTGATGATGTTTATTATGTCTAGATGATTTGTATGATTTTGGGTGTTACTTTCTCGAAAGGGAAACTTTATTGATGTGAATCATTGAATACTATGAATTGGGCTTATTTATGATATTAGGATCATGCTAGAATGCTTGTTGATGATGTTTAAGGTGTTAGAAAATGTTAATTGGATCGAATGGATACTTGATGGATTACTTGGAAATCTAGGTTCTATGAAATAATGCACAAGTGTTGAGCTTATATTAGGTGGTCATGGAATCATGTTTGGGATTATAATGGATCATTGTTGTGTATGTTAATTGGTATGAATCTTGTAGAGTAATGGATGATGAATGTCATACACGCGTGCGAATCTAAGGCCCCTACATAGTAGGACAGGATTTAGGAGGAGAAGTCATGAGTGGCTTCACATGGCATGTTATGTGTGATTAAACTCAATATATGTTTGTTAGTTGTGATGTAATTATATTTATGTTGAGAATGATAATTGATTGAAGTTCGCATGTGTTGTATGATAATATATGTTGGTATAATGATCTTGATAGAACTTAAGATTGATAATATGGCATATGTAGATATCTTGTATGATAATCATGTGAAACGAGTTGCTATGGTTGATCAACTAGATATCAATTAACATGTCACCAACGGGTCAAATGGGTCAACTAGGTCAAATGAGTCTTTATTTTCCAAAACCCTTGGGTCAACGTGTTTATTGAGCACTTAGGGTTGTTAAAATTCTGGTTACACGTACTTATGTGCTCGCGTGTTCTAGGTAACCTTTGACAGGTTGTCTTTCCACTCACCGTTAGCTCTCTATTATTGTTCATTTGTGTACCAGGTGAGTTCAATGCCCCACTTTTATTTACTCTTTTTTTAGGGGAGAAAGCATACTTTGTTTTAAAATGCATTACTATTATAATATGTGTTTAGTATGACATAGTGTGTTATACCATTAAAAGTTCTTATACTTTTGAATCGTTAATTAAGGAAACTAGCAGAAAATCTTGGGTAGTACAGCTAGTTTTGACAAGCCCCACCCGTACGACTGGAGGTCAAGTGGGTGGAATATTGTCCTAAACGACTAACAGCGTCACGATTTGGTATGTCGTGGCGGAAGGCAAACAGAAAACATAGTCAGCTTCGATCACGAAATCACTATTGTTTATTACTAATGAAATTAGTTAATGATGACTTGCAAACTCTTGAACTCATCAACCGTCTTGCTGACACTTTTAGTATGCTCTTCTCAGGTTGTTACTAGTAGCTGCCCAGAGGAGCACTCACGTGTCAAGCATGCTTTGAACAAACATTTATTTACATTTGACTTATTGCATACTTACGTACATTGGTTTGGGCGCGTGTTTTTCGTGGTTTCAATTTATTACTTTGGGTCTAAACTATTTACAATATGCTTCCATAAATTTTTTAAGGTTTTAAACTCTGATTTGTGTTAAATGTTACATATAGTGTCGTTCTGAGTAACTAATGACTTGGATCCTGGTTTGTTCACTAGTAAAACCCTGCACATGGACTTTGAGGGTGTGACAAATTGGTATCAGGGCCATTGGTTATAGGGAACTAGGATGCATACACACTAGTCAATAACCGCACATAGTTAGTTAGTTACTCGTTACTTATTCCCTTACTCTTACTCATTGGCATACACATCACATACACTGAAGTATGGCATCATCATCATGTTCATCCCCTCTTTGACAAGCGCCGAGAAAGGAACCCGAGGTTCATACTGTTCCTTTATCATCTACGAGTTATGGTTCTCGACCCCTTGTGTTTATATCTGATGCGTATCTTATGGGCGAGCCTATGATTGAGCGGGACATAGCTGATCCTAACAATTAGGACTGGTGTCGTACTACACTGATCAAGATACTAGAAAAGGAGTGTGTTCCATTTTTGATTCATACCGTGACTAGCAATTCCATATTATACCCCTACCCTGCATCCCTTATAGAGTTATCGCCGCTATGGTGGCTTCATATGACCGACTGCGACGAAATGTCGAGGAGAAATTTAAATGGTTGGATGCGCGATAGGAGCACGACAGCAGAGTGTATGAGGAGATGGAAGACTCGTGGCTCGATATGCAAGGACGCCAGGATGGTCAGACAGGAGAGATCCAAACTCTGCGTGGACAGGTTGCTAAGTTGATGGCTACTCTGAACGCGATGCGCAATCAGCTTCACGAGGCTATAGTTCGTATACATGAGTTGGAAAACTAGCTCGCGCCTCGGGAGGCCCCGATGGAGGAGCCTCAGGAGGTACTAGAGGAGGTACCTGAGGAGGAACTAGAAGAAGATCCGGAGGAAGAGCCAGAGGAGGAACAAGAAGAAGATCCGGAGGAAGAGCCGGAGTAGGAGCCTGAGAAGAACTGGAAGACATGGAAGAGGATAGTGACGGGTATGAAGTGATAGACTGATTTACTTTATTTATCTAACTTGGACTACATGGTGTTTATTTAAAACCTATGTGGGAAGGGTTGTTTCCCACCCAACTGAAAAACTTGAAATTTTAACACTGATTGGATATTTTGTAAGTTACTTACAATTTATTTATCATGAGTTATTATTTTGGTTATAAATGTTGTGGCTGTGACAAATTCATTATTTCTTATTATTTACCATACTTCAATGAGATTAATATGTTGAATGTTACTCATTATTGTATTTGTGAATGTAAAGTGAAATATGGACGGACGTTGAAGATGACGTGGAAGAGGCTGTGGACGTGGCGCTGGTGTTGTGCACATGAACCCGACCGAATTAGCAGCTCTTATTAAGGAACATGTGCATGTCGCAGTTAATGCTCAAGCTGCATGACCTTTGTTATCAATTATGTAAATATTCTGTTAAATGGTTAATCAATTGGTTTGACTAAACATTCTGAATTGTTGAATTCAGGATCTCCAACATGCACGTACAAGGCCTTCGTGGACTGTAAGCCCCACACTTATAGTGGAGCTGAAAGAGCCGTGAGATTAGTGCCATGGTTATAGAAGACCAAATCGGTCTTCGCAAAGTGGAATAGTCCGACGGACCAAGTGAAATATGCCATGGGAACTTTGGAGGGTGCAGTTCTCTCGTGGTGGAACGCTCAAGCACAGATGCTGGTCCAAGCAATGGCTAATGTGTGACATCCGGTAATTTTCCGTTACCAAACTCCGTTAGTTCCGTTAGGTCTTGCATACATGTGTCGTGAGCACACACTAGTTGTCGTTGAACGTTGGTGACCTAATAATAATTAACAATGATTAATAGATAATAATTCAATGAATAATGTGATTATTAATTCGTGGTTATGTGATTCATGAATTTTAAATATTATTTGTGAATTTTACTTTGTAACGATATTTGATTCCTGTGTTTTGTTGCTAGCTAAAAATATATGATTATTATTGTTGAATAATTATATATGAGTTTTGTAGTTTGAAGTATGGCCTAAGTGTTTAAAAAGATTAGTTTTATAAAATTTAAACAAGGAGGGTTACTTTGTAATTAACACTAAACTAAAAGTTACCAAAAATTAACCCTAGTCCCCCCTCCCCACCCCTTGCGCGGCCGAGGACTCCCACATACACACACATTTCGATTTTGTGAAGAACACCAAGCAACCATCGATTTTGATTGAGATTCAAGTGTTACAAGTTGTTAACAAGTGCTAATCATTATTTAAACACGCCTAAAGGTAAGTATTTATCAAGTTTTTCATGGTTTTGATACTTCAAGAACCCTAATTCGAAAATTAGGTAGAAAAGTATAAATTGCTGATTGTTTGGTGATGATATGTTGATAATGATGTGGTATGAATGTTGGAGTAGGATGATTATGCAAGAATTCCATGTTTTGATCATATAGTTCATACATTGCCAAAGATAGAAACTTTTCTTTATGGGAATTCATGTTTTGATGATTAATGTATGTTAGATGAGTTGTTATGATTGCTATGGATTAGATTAGGGATGTTATTGATGAATTTGGGATTGAAATTGATGATTCCATATATTTTGGATGTCACTTTCCCAAATGGGAAACTTTATTTGTATGAAACATGTGATTTTGTGATTTGATCATGATTAGGATGTTAGGAGCATGCTAGAGTGATCATGGATGATGTCTAATATGTTGGATTATGATAATTGGGTCATATGGTTAGTTGATGAATCTATGGGAAAATATAGGTGTACTTGAAAAATATTCAAGTATGGTAGTATGTACAAGTTTATGGGTTGTGATGCAATATAGTAATTGAATATCATTATGTTGGCTACTGGCTTGTATGAATTGCATTTGAGTATGTGATGATGAGTATCATACACGCGTGCAAATCTGAGGCCCCTACTTTGTCGGATTGGCAGAGTTTAGGGTGTGTAGCCGTGAGTGGCTTCACATGGCACGTTGTGAGTGACTAAACCCAATATGTATTGTAGAGGAATCTAATTGTGAACCTGTTTTGTATGACGAATTGGTTTGCGTGCGTTGTATGATAACCTAAGTTAGCATGAAGAGCATGATAAGACTTAAGTGTTGCAATGTGGCTTATAAGAATAACTTGCATAGTAGTCTGTGATGGTATGATGATTTGGTCAAATAAGAATCTAACTTGACATGTCACCAACGGGTCAAACGGGTCAACTAGGTCAAATGAGTCTTGTTTTCCAAAACCTTGGGTCAACGTGTTTATTGAGCACTTAGGGTTGTTAAGTTTTCTGTGTACACGTACTTATGTACCCTTGTGTTCTAGGTAACCTTTGAAGGGTTGTCTTTCCACTCACCATTAGCTTTTGTTATCATTCGTTTGCGCACCAGAATGCCCCACTTTTATTTACTCTCTTTTTGGGGGAGAAAGCATACTCTATTTTAAAACGCTTTACTTTTATAACATGTGTTTAGTAAGACATAGTGTGATATACAATTGAAAACCCATACACTTTCAGATCGTTAATTAAGGAATCTAGCAGGAAATCTTGGGTTGTACTACTGGGTCTGACAAGCCCCACCTATACAACTAGATGTCAAGCGGGTGCAATATTGTCCTAAATGACTAACAACATCATGACTTGGTATGTCGTGGCTGGAGGTAAACAGACAAACATAGTCAGCTTCGATCGTGAAATCACTATTGTTTATTACTACTGAAATTAGACTAGCTATCTATTTCAATACACTTGTTTATATTTTACTAACACTACAGTTTATGATGATTATAAACTCGTAAATTCACCAACCGTCGTGTTGACACTTTAGTATGCTTTCCTCAGGGTGTTACTAGCAGCTGTCGTAGGAGCACGCACGAGTCATGCATACTTTAAACAAACATTCATCTGTTTTGGTCTTTTTGCATACTTTCACATGTTTGTTTGGGCGCGTGTTTTGCGCAGTTTACATTTGGTACTTTATGTTTGAAATGTTTACAAAACGCTTCCACAAAAGTTTTAAGATTTCAAACTCCGAATTATTTTAATGTTGCATATGGTGTCGTTCTAAGTAACTAATGACTGAGATCCTAGTTTGTTCACTCGCCTCGCGGTAAAACCCTGCACGTGGATTTTGAGGGTGTGACAGATTGGTATCAGAGCCATTGGTTATAGGGAACTAGGTTGCATATACACTAGTCTATAACCGCACAGTTTGTTAGTTACTCGTTACTTATCCCTTACTGTATACTCATTGGGATACACGTCACGTACTCTGCAGCATGGCATCATCTTCACGGGATCCAGGTAAGAGGCCTGCACGTTCTGAATCACCTACTCCTCCTCATGTATCCGATAGAGGACCTGAGTGGCCCCGACTTCCTTATCCTTCCGAGGAGATAGACTGGGATCAACCATTTGCACTACCTAAACGCGATGCTCCGCGAGATTGGAGTTACTATCCTACCTATGCAAACCGTATGCTTTATAGGGAGGGTGTTCCTAAGCCCCCGCCTACTAGACCGAGGACTAGGTCTACTCCTGAGTTACCTGCACCTACCCTCCCTTCGATACCACATTCTAGCGAGCTTATGATTGCGGCTTTAGTTGCTGCTCTAGGCACAATGAAACGACACACTAATGAGCTGAACGAGGTGGTCGGTACTCTATGACATGAGCTACGTGAGACTAAGATGATAGTGACAGAAGTGAAGGAAATGCAATTGAAGTGCTATATCTTTCAGTGCTCCTTAGCTGATAGAATGGCTCAGGGGATCCATCGCTCAGATGCTAGGGATAACACTATCCATGACTATAGGGTAAGACTTGGTGATCTGGAAGCCCAGTTCACCGCGATGCATATTGCCACAGAACCCGAAGTAGAACTTGAAGAGGAACTCAAGGAAGAACCCGAGGAAGCCCCAGAAGAAGAAGAACCTATAGAGATGGAGGAAGATAGTGATGGATCTGATGTATTAGATTGATCTGCCCATTCATCTGACTTGGACTACATAGCATTTTTTTTAAACCTATGTGGGAAGGGTTGTTTCCCCCCCAACTGAGAAACTAAAAATTTTGATATCGATTGAATATTTTATGAGTAACTTACAATCTATTTATCTTTGATTATTGTTTTGGTTATAAATGTTATGGTTGATGAACTTCATTATTTTATTACTATTTACAATGCTTCAATGAGTTAAATATGTTAGATGTTGCTCATTATTGTGTTTTTGAATGTAAAGTGAAAATGGAAGGTGAAGGCAGAGGACGTGGCGCAGGACGCGAATGTGGCGCAGGATGCGGACGTGGCGCAGGGCGCGGGCGTGGCGCGGGTGCCGTGAATATGACCCCCATTGAATTGGCTGCCCTGATTAATGAACATGTGCAGGCGGCAGTGGCTGCTGTACAAGCCGCACAGCCAGCAGGTAAATAATACAAGTGGCTTGACAAATACTCTAGTGCTTGTTTAAGCTGTTCAACTAATGTTTTGGTTGGTTGCCATAGGATCCCCACCCTGTACTTATAAATCCTTTATGGATTGCAAGTCCCACACCTACAGTGGAGCTGAAGCGGCTGTGGGATTGGTCCGGTGGTTTAAGAAGACTGAATCAGTCTTTGCTAAATGCAACTGCCCGCCAGCTGATCAAATAAAGTACATAACCGGAACCCTCGAAGGCGCAGCACTCTCCTGGTGGAATGCTAGGTGCAGATGTTGGGTCAGGCGATGGCTAATGACCTGCCTTGGGAAGAATTCAAGATGATGATGACTGAGGAGTATTGCCCTCGTGATGATGTGTAAAAGCTAGAAGTTGAATTCTGGCAGCTGAAGATGCAAGGTTCTAAGATCGAGGCCTACACCACAAGCTCTCACGAGTTGGTAACCTTGTGCCCGGGAATAGTGAACGAGATGCACAAGAGGATTGAGCTGTACTTATATGGTTCGGTCCCTGAAATTCAGAGTATGGTGACAGCCTCTAACCCTGCCACCATACAACAGGCTATTGGGTTAGCCCATAGGCTGACCGACCAGGTAGTGGAAAGGGGAAATACCCAAACGGGGCGTGGTTGCTAGCATACCCGATAACAAACGCAAGTGGGAAAACACTAGTAATAAAGGTTCCTCATCAAACAGTTAGCCTCAGCAGCTACAGCAGAAGAAATTTTATAACAATCGGAGTTTCAATCAGGGATCTTTATCAGCACCAGGACAAGGAGGATACATGGGGAAGTATCCTAAATGTAACCGATGCAACTACCACCACACTAGCACGTGTGACAATTTTTGATGTTAGCGTTGTGGGAAGGCTGGACACGCGATAAAGGATTGTCGTGGTGAGTTGATGAAGAAGCCATAGCAACCCCAAGAAACACCAAATGGTTGCTTTGAATATGGACAGAAGGATATTATAAGAGGAATTATCCTCAAAAGAAAAACGAGAATGGTGCTAGCAATGGTGGAAACAACAACAATAACGGCAATGGTGACAATAATGGTGGTAACAATGGAGGTGCTAAAGGGAGAGCCTTTGTCATGGGTTCAGGTGAGGCTCTAAACGACCCTACCACTATTACTGGTAAATTTCATGTTAATGGTCATTTTGCTACTGTATAGTGTGACGCTGCAGTCGATAGAAGTTTTATCTCTACTAAGTTTAGTAGTCTCTTAAGTGGTATACATTCTACGTTCGAATCTAAATATACCGTAGAGTTAGCTCATGGTAAGCAAATCTACGTTACACATATCCTTAAGGGTTGCAAGATAGAACTTGCTGGTCATACCTTTGATATCGACCTCATGCTTGTTACACTTGGGAGTTTCGATGTGGTCGTGGACATGGATTGGCTGTCCGAGAAGCAGATGAAAGTCATTTGCCATGAGAAAATCATCAGCATTCCTCTCCTGGATGGGGAAATTCTCTCGGTTAAAGGCGAGAAAGGTGGTGCTATGCCAGGCATCATATCCTTTATGAAAGCACAAAAGTGGCTATACAAGGGTTGCTTAGCCATATTATCCCTTGTAACTGACAAGTAACAGGAGAAAAAGAAGATAGAGAATATCCTGGTAGTTCGTGACTTTCCAGAAGTGTTTCCAGAGGATATGCCTTGACTACCACCTTATCTTCAAGTTGAGTTTCAAATTGATTTAACTCCTGGAGCAGCTCTGATTATAAGAGCACCTTACCGGTTAGCCCTGAACGAACTGTAGGAACTATATGCACAACTTCAAGAGTTGTTTGATAATGGGTTTATTCGACCGAGCTCATTACCGTGTGGAGCACCTGTTCTCTTTATTAAGAACAAGGATGGCAAATTTCAAATGTGTATAAATTACAGAGAATTGAACAAAGTTACGGTCAAGAATCGATACCCTTTGCCTCGTATAGATGATTTGTTTGATCAACTTCAAGGATCAAGCTATTACTCTAAGATTGATTTAAGGTCTGGTTATCATCAACAGAGAGTTCGAGAGGAAGACATCTTAAAGCCCGTATTCCATACACGTTATAGTCATTATGAGTTCTTGGTCATGCCATTTGTGTTAACAAATGCACCAGCAGTATTCATGGATCTCATGAATCGTGTGTGCAAACCCTATCTCGATCAGTTTGTTATCGTGTTTATCGATGACATATTGATCTATTCGAGGACCAAGGAGGAACATGAGGAGTACCTACGTCTAATCTTGGAGTTACTTAGAAAGGAACAACTATACGCCAAGTTTTCCAAGTGTGATTTCTGGATTCGGGAAGTGCAATTTCTGGGTCACATTGTTAACGAATAAGGAATACATGTGGATCCTGCAAAAATTGAGGCAATAAAGAATTGGTCAGTTCTTAAAATGCCTAGTGAGATACGGAAATTCCTTGGATTGGCTGGCTACTATCGACGCTTCATTGAGGGATTTTCAAAGATCGCTCAACCTCTCACTGCTTTGACACATAAGGGAACAACATATACATAGGGTGAGAGTCAAGAAACAGCTTTCCAGTTGTTGAAACAGAAGCTTTGTAGCACACCGATATTGGCATTACCAGAGGAAAGTGATGACTTTGTAGTCTACTGTGATGCCTCTATCCAAGGGCTTGGTTGTGTCTTGATGCAACGTGACAAGGTGATAGCCTGTGGTTCTAGACAACTGAAGGTGCACGAGAAGAAGTACACCACCCATGACTTGGAACTGGGTGCAGTAGTTTTTGCTTTGAAGATCTGGAGACATTACTTGTACGGTACCAAATGCATAATTTACACCGATCACAAGAGCCTTCAGCATATCTTTGAGCAGAAGGAGCTGAACATGAGGCAGCAATGCTGAGTGGAATTGTTGAAAAATTATGATTGCGCTATCAAATATCACCTGGGAAAGGCGAATGTAGTCGCTGACGCGTTGAGTGGAAAGAAAACTACTAAGCCCCGATGAGTACGAGCTTTGCACCTTACTATTAGCACTCAGTTGCCTGAACAAATCAGGGATGCTCAGACGGAAGCTTTGAAGGTCAAAAATATTGGATCTGAATCTTTACGTGGGATGGACAAACAGTTTGAAGTGAAAGCTAATGGAATTTGTTACTTCATGGATAGACTTTGGGTGCCTTTGTATGGAAACCTAAGAGACTTGGTTATGAGTGAAGCACTGAAGTCTAAGTACTCTATACATCCTGGTTCAGACAAGATGTATCATGACCTGAAGGCGCTCTATTGGTGGCCTAATATGAAGACAGACGTAGCTACGTATGTGAGCAAGTGATTAACCCGTTCTAAGGTTAAAGTTGAATATCAAAAGCCATATGGGTTACTACAACAACCTGAGATTCCTTTGTGGAAATGGGAACAGATTTCTATGGATTTCATTACTAAATTACCCCGAAGCCCTACTGGTTGTGACACGATATGGATGATCGTAGACGAATTGAATAAGTCTACTCACTTCTTGGCAATCAAGGAAACTGATAAGATGGATAAGTTAACTCAAATTTATTTGAAGGAGGTAGTTTCGAGACATGGTGTACCGATCTCGATTCTTTCTGACTGTGATGCTCCTTTTACATCATATTTCTGGGATTCGTTATAGAAATCTTTGGGTACGCGTCTGGATATGAGCACTACTTATCATCCGTAGACTGATGGGCAAAGCGAACGTACTATTCAAACATTGGAGGACATGTTGCGCGCTTGTGTGATTGATTTCAGAAATAATTGGGAAGTTCACCAACCGTTGGTGGAATTTTCTTACAACAATAGTTATCACATCAACATTAAGGCAAAACCATTTGAGGCGTTGTACGGGCGAAAGTGTAGATCACCAGTTTGCTGGGCGGAAGTTGGTGATAGTCAGCTAACTGGCCCCGAATTGGTGCACGAGATTACCGAGAAGATCGTGCAGATACGGAACCGTATGGCTGCAGCACGAGACTGACAAAAGAGCTATGCGGACAAGCGACGGAAACCTTTGGAGTTCAGGTCGGTGACAAAGTTTTACAGAAAGTCTCACCATGGAAAGGTGTGATTCGATTCGGCAAAAAGGCCAAGCTTAATCCGTGATATGTTGGGCCGTTTGAGATTCTAGAAAGAATAGGTCTAGTGGCGTATTGATTAGAACTACCTGATTCGTTGAGTGGAGTTCACAATGTATTTCATGTCTCTAATCTAAAAAAGTGTTTTTCTGACGAGACGTTGGTTGTAACACTTGAGGAAGTGCAAGTAGATGAGCAATTACGCTTTGTTGAAGAACCGGTTGAGGTAATGGATCGTGAAGTCAAGACCCTTAAGCAAAGCGAGATACCCATAGTCAAAGTTTGTTGGAACTCAATACATGGACCAGAATTTACATGGGAACGTGAGGATCAGATGAAGCTTAAGTATCCTCATCTGTTCGAAACAACGACGACAACCGGCGAAGGTATTGATTAAATTTTGAGACGAAATTTCTTCCAATATGGGGATGATGTGACAACTCACTCGATTTCATTGTGCCAATGCAGTAAACTAATGATGTAACACAACCATGTAACGCAATTATCGGGACGAAAATTCTTTCAACATGGGGATAATGTGACATCCGGTAATTTTCCGTTACCAAACTCTGTAGTTCCGTTAGGTCTTGCATACACATGTCGTGAAAACACACTAGTTGTCGTTAAACGTTGGTGACTTAATAATAATTAACAATGATTAACAGATAATAATTCAATTAATAATATGATTATTAATTCGTGGTTATGTGATTCATGAATTTTAAATATTATTTGTGAATTTTACTTTGTAACGATATTTGATTCCTGTGTTTTGTTGCTAGCTAAAAATATATGATTATTATTGTTGAATAATTATATATGAGTTTTGTAGTTTGAGGTATGGCCTAAGTGTTTAAAAAGATTAGTTTTATAAAATTTAAACAAGGAGGGTTACTTTGTAACTAACACAAAACTAGAAGTTACCTAAAATTAACCCTAATCCCCCCTCCCCACCCCTTGCATGACCGAGGACTCCCACACACACACACATTTTGATTTTGTGAAGAACACCAAGCAACCATCGATTTTGATTGAGATTCAAGTGTTAAAATTTGTTAACAAGTGATAATCATCATTTAAACACACCTAAAGGTAAGTATTTATCAAGTTTTTCATGGTTTTGGTACTTCAAGAACCCTAATTCGAAAATTAGGTAGAAAATTCAAAATTGGTGATTGTTTGGTGATGATATGTTGATAATTATGTCGTATGAATGTTGGAGTAGGATGATTATGCAAGAATTCCATGGTTTGATCATTTAGTTCATTCATTGCCAAAAGTAGAAACTTTTCTTCATGGGAATTCATGTTTTTATGATTAGTGTATGTTAGAAGAGTTGTTATGATTTCTATGGACTAGATTAGGGATGTTATTGATGAATTTGGGATTGAAATTGATGAATCCATAGATTTTGGATGTCACTTTCCCAAAGGGGAAACTTTATTTATATGGAACATTTGATTTTGTGATTTGATCATGATTAGGATGTTAGGAGCATGCTAGAGTGATCATGGATGATGTATAATATGTTGGCTTATGATTATTGGGTCATATGGTTAGTTGATGAATCTATGGGAAAATATAGGTGTGCTTGAAAAATGTGCAAGTTTGGTAGTATGTGCAAGTTTATGGGCTGTGATGCATTATAGTAATTAAATATCATTATGTTGGCTATTGGCTTGTATGAATTGCATTTGAGTATGTGATGATGGGTAGCATACACGTGTGCAAATCTGAGGCCCCTACTTTGTAGGATTGGCAGGGTTTAGGGTGTGTAGCTGTGAGTGGCTTCACATGGCACATTGTGAGTGACTAAACCCAATGTGTATTGTAGAGGAATCTAATTGTGAACGTGTTTTGTATGACGAATTGGTTTGCGTGCATTGTATGATAACCTAAGTTAGCATGAAGAGCATGATAAGACTTAAGTGTTGCAATATGGCTTATGAGAATAACTTGCATCGTGGTCTGTGATGGTATGATGATTTATGAATTACTGTACTTGGTCGAACAAGAATCTAACTTGACATGTCACCAACAGGTCAAACGGGTCAACTAGGTCAAATGAGTCTTGTTTTCCAAAACCTTGGGTCAATGTGTTTATTGAGCACTTAGGGTTGTTAAGTTTTCTGTGTACACGTAGTTATGTACTTGCGTGTTCTGGGTAACCTTTGAAGGGTTGACTTTCCACTTACCATTAGCTTTTGTTATCGTTCGTTTGCGAACCAGGTGAGTTCAATGCCCCACTTTTATTTACTCTCTTTTTGGGGGAGAAAGCATACTCTATTTTAATACTCTTTACTTTTATAACATGTGTTTAGTAAGACATAGTGTGATATATCATTGAAATCCCAAACACTTTCATATTGTTATATAAGGAATCTAGCGAGAAATCTTGGGTAGTACTACTGGGTCTGGCAAGCCCCACCCGTATGACTGGAGGTCAAGCGGGTGCAATATTGTCCTAAACGACTAAGAGCCTCACGACTTGGTATGTTGTGGCAGGAGGCAAACAGACAAACATAGTCAGCTTCAATCATGAAATCACTATTGTTTATTACTAATGAAATTAGACAAGCTATCTATTTCAATACACTTGTTTATATTTTACTAATGCTACTGTTTATGATGATTACAAACTCGTGAACTCACCAACCGTCGTGTTGACACTTCAGTATGCTTTTCTCAGGTCGTTACTAGCAGCTGCTGTAGGAGCACGCACGAGTCATGCATTCTTTGAACGAACATTTATCTGTTTTTGTCTTTTTACATACTTTCACACGCTTGTTTGGGCGTGTGTTTTGCGTAGTTTACATTTGGTACTTTATTTTTGAAATGTTTACAAAATGCTTCCGTAAATATTTTAAGGTTTCAAACTCTGAATTATTTTAATGTTACATATAATGTCGTTCTGAGTAACTAATGACTGAGATCCTGTTTTGTTCACTCGCCTCGCGGTAAAACCCCGCACATGGATTTTGAGGGTGTGACATAATGCTTTGTCATGGAATGAAAGCTATGATGATGGAGGAATATTGTCCTCGAGATGAAGTCTAGAAGTTGGAGGCTGAGTTCTGGCAGTTAAAGATGGAAGGATCTAGGATTGAGGCTTACACTACTAGGTCTCACGAGTTAGCGACTCTCTGTCCTGGAACGACTCTCTTCTTGATTGGATTGGTGCTAGAAATTCAAAGCATGGTGACTGCTTCAAACCCTACAACTATTCAGCAAGCTATTCGGCTAGCTCACAAGCTGACGGACCAAGCGGTGAAGCAAGGCAAGTTACCCAAATGGGGCGCTGTGGCAAGCGTGCCCTACAACAGGCGCAAGTGGGATAACTCTGGGAACAAGAGCTCATTATCTAACAACCACTAGCAATAGCAGAGAAGGTTCGACAACAACCGTAGCTTTAATCAGTCATCTTCCTCAAATCAAGGACAAGGTGGATACATGGGGAAGTATCCATAGTGCAACTGATGCAACTACTATCACACTGGCAGATGTGACAACTTTTGATGCCAGTGTTGTGGGAAAGTAGGACACGCAGCGAAGGATTGTCGTGGTGAGTTGATGAAAAAGCCCCATCAGACTCAAGAAACACCAAAATGTTGTTTTGAATGTGTGAAAGAACGACAGTACAAAAGGAATTGCCCTTGACTGAAGAAGAATAGAAATGGTACTGGGAATGGTGGCAACAACAACAACAATGGTGGCAATGGTGACAACAATTATGGAAATAATGGTAGAGCCAAGGGAAGAGCTTTTGTCATAGGTACAGGTAAGGCTCTAAATGACCCAACTACTGTTACTGGTAAATTTCATGTTAATGGTCATTTTGCTAGTGTGTTGTTTGATACTGGAGCCGATAGAAGTTTTATCTCTACTAAGGTTAGTAGTCTCTTAAATGATATTCCTTCTACGTTAGAATTCAAATATACCGTAGAATTAGTTGATGGTAAGCAAATTTACGTTATGCACATCCTTAAGGGTTGCAAGATAGAATTTTCTGGTCATACCTTCGATATCAATCTTATGCCTGTTACACTTGGGAGTTTCGATGTGGTCGTGGGCATGGATTGGCTGTCCGAGAAGCAAGCGGAAGTCATTTTTCATGAGAAGGTTATTCGCATTCCCCTTATGGGTGGAGAAATTCTCTTGGTTAAGGGCGATAAGAGTGGTGCAGTGATAGGCACCATATCATTTAAGAAAGCACAAAAGTGGTTACGCAAAGGTCGCCTAGCCATATTAGCCCTTGTGACTAACAAGCAACAAGTGGAAAAAAGATAGAGGATATTCCGGTAGTTCGTGATTTTCCAGAGGTGTTTCCAGAGGATCTGCCTGGACTACCACCTCATTATCAAGTTGAGTTTCAAATCAATTTGACTCCTAGAGCAGTTCCAATTGCGAGAGCACCTTATCGGTTGGCACCAAACGAACTGCAGGAACTATCAGCACAGCTTTAAGAGCTGTTGGATAAAGGATTTATTCGACCGAGCTCATCACCATAGGGAGCACATGTTCTCTTTGTTAAGAAAAAGGATGGCACATTCCGAATGTGCATCGACTACAGGGAATTGAACAAGGTTACGGTCAAGAATCGATACCCTTTGCCTCGCATAGATGATCTGTTTGATTAGCTTTAAGGATCAAGCTATTATTCTAAGATTGATTTGAGGTCTGGCTATCATCAACTGAGAGTTTGAAAGGAAGACATCTCGAAAACCGTATTTCGTACTCGTTATGGTCATTATGAGTTCTTGGTCATGCCATTTGGGTTGACTAATGCACCAGCAATATTCATGAATCTCATGAATCGTGTGTGCAAACCCAACCTCGATCAGTTTGTTATCATATTTATCGACAGCATATTGATCTATTCTAAGACCAAGGAGGGACATGAGGAGCACCTACGCTTAATCTTGGAACTACTTAAAAGGGAACAACTGTAAGCCAAGTTTTCCAATGTGATATCTAGATTCGTGAAGTGAAATTCTTTAGTCATATTATGAACGTAAAAGGAATTCACATGGATCCTGCAAAGATTGTGGCGATAAAGAATTGGTCGATTCCCAAGACGCCTAGTGAGATACGACAATTTGTTGGACCGGCAGGATATTATTGGCGTTTTATTGAGGGATTTTCTAAGATCGGTCAACCTCTCACAGCCTTGACCCATAAATTTACATGGTATAAATGGGGAGAGATTCAAGAAGCCGCTTTTCAGTTGTTGAAATAGAAACTTTGTAGTGCACCGATATTAGCATTATTAGAGGGAAGTGATGACTTCGTGGTTTATTATGATGTTTCTATTCAAGGACTTGGTTGTGTTCTGATGCAACATGACAAAGTGATAGCCTATGTCTCAAGACAACTGAAAGTACATGAAAAGAACTACACCACTCATGATTTGGAACTAGGTGAATTAGTCTTTGCCTTGAAGATCTGGAGACATTACTTGTACAGTACCAGATGCACTATTTACATTGATAACAAGAGTCTTTAGCCTATCTTTGAGTAGAAGGATCTAAATATGCGGTAGCAACGCTGGGTGGAATTATTGAATGATTATGATTGTGCTATCAAATATCACCCGGGAAAGGCGAATGTAGTCGCTGATGCTTTTAGCAGAAAGGAAACCGCTAAACCCTAACGAGTGCGAGCTTTACAGCTTACGATTAGCACTCAACTTCTTGAACAAATCAAGGAAGCTCAGACGGAAACCTTGAAAGCAGAAAATTTTGAATCTGAATCCTTATATGGGATGGACAAATAATTTAAAGTCAAAGCCAATGGAATTCGTTACTTCATGGATAGACTTTAGGTACCCTTGTATGGAGACCCAAGAGACTTGGTTATGAGTAAGGCACACAAGTCTAAGTATTCTATACATCCTGGTTCAGATAAGTTGTATCATGATCTGAAGGCGCACTATTGGTGGCCTAATATGAAGGCATATTTAGCTATATACGTGAGTAAGTGTTTAACATACTCTAAGGTTAAAGTTGAGTATCGGAAGCCATCTGGATTACTGTAACAACATGATATTCCTTTGTGGAAATGGGAGCATATTTCTATGGATTTTATTACTAAGTTACCCAGGACTCCTGGTGGTTGTGACACGATATGGGTGATCGTGGATCGACTAAGTCCGCTCACTTCTTGGCGATCAAGGAAACAGATAAAATGGATAAGTTAACCCGGATTTATTTGAAAGAGTTAGTTTCGAGACATGCTGTACCAATCTCGATTATTTCGGATTATGATGCTCGTTTTACATCTCATTCTGGCAATCGTTGCAAAAATATTTGGGACACTGCCTATCATCCGCAGACCGATGGGTAAAGCAATCGTACTATTCAAATGTTGGAGGATATGTTGCGAGCTTGTGTGATTGACTTCGGGAACAATTGGGAAGTTCATCCACCGTTGGTAGAGTTTTCTTACAACAATAGCTATCATATTAGCATTAAGGCAGCACCGTTTGAGGCATTGTATGGGCGAAAGTGTTGATCACCAGTTTGTTGGGCGGAAGTTGGTGATAGTTAGCTGACTGGCCTGAATTGATGCATAAAACTACTAAAAAGATCATGTAGAGATGAAATTGTATGGTTGTGGCACGAGACCGATAGAAGAGCTACGCAGACAAGCGATGAAAACCTTTGGAGTTTCAGGTCGAAGACAAAGATTGCTGAAAGTCTCCCCGTGGAAAGGCGTGATTAGATTTGGCAAAAGAGGCAAGCTTAACCCGAGATACGTTGGACCATTTGAGATTCTGGAAAGAATCGGTCCAGTGGCGTATAGATTAGATCTGCCTGACTCGTTGAGTGGAGTTCATAATGTTTTTCACGTCTCAAACCTAAAGAAGTGTTTATCTGATGAGACTTTGGTTGTACCACTTGAGGAGGTATAAGTAGATGAGCAACTACGATTTATTGAAGAACCGATTGAGGTGATGGATTGGGAAGTCATGACTCTTAAGCAAAGCAAGATACCTGTGGTTAAAGTTTGTTGGAACTCAAGACATAGACCAGAATTCAAGTGGGAACATGAGCATCAGATGAAGCTTAAGTATCCTTATTTGTTCGAAACGACGATGACAGCCGGCGAAGGTAATGATTAAATTTCGGGATGAAATTTCTTTTAACATGGGGATGATGTGGCAACTCACTCAATTTCCTTGTGCCAATGTAGTAGACTAGTGATATAACACAACCATGTAACGCAATTTTCAGGACGAAAATTCTTTCAACATGGGGATAATGTGACATCTGGTAATTTTCCGTTACCAAACTCCGTTAGTTTTGTTAGCTCTTGCATACACGTGTGGTGAACACATACTAGTTGTCGTTGAATGTTGGTGATATAATAATAATTAACTATGGTTAACAGATAATAATTTAATTAATAATGTTGATTATTAATTTATGGTTGTGTGATTCATTAATTTTAAATATTATCTGTGAATTTTACTTTGTAACTTGAAAACTAGTGATATTTGATTCATGTGTTTTGTTGTTAATTGAAATATATAATTATTATTGTAATTAGTAATACTTGTGTTTTGTAGTTAAAAACTTATTTAGAAAAGTGTTAAAAGATTTAGCTTTTACAAAAGGTGATCAAGGGAGGGTTAAATTGTAAAACAACTAAACTTAATTTTAGTAAAAACCAACCCTAGCCCCCATATCCCCCCCCCCATTCCGCCGAACCTTCTCCCCGACCCCACCTTCACGAATTTTGATCAAGAACACTCCAATCCATTCGATTTTTTCTTAGCTTCAATCACTACAACGCGTTAGCAAGTCCAATTCTTGATCATTACATGATTTAAGGTAACATTTTGATTAGTTTTTCATTGTTTTTTATTCAAGAAGAACCCTAGTTCAATTAACATGATTAAAGTAGAAATTGATGTTGTTTGACGTTGCATTGATGTTAGTTTACGTGGATTATGCAAGAAATTCATGGAATTGATGTGTTGTTCATACCTTGATATAAGTAGTAACTTTTGTGCATGAGGTTTGCGAATTATGATTATTTGATGATGTTTATTATGTCTAGATTGATTTTGGGTGTTACTTTCCCGAGGGAAACTTTATTGATGTGAATCATTGAATGTTGTGAATTGGGCATGTTTATGATGTTAGGATCATGCTAGAATGCTTGTTGATGATGTCTAAGGTGTTAGAAAATGTTAATTGGGTCGTATGGATACTTGATGGATTACTTGGAAATCTAGGTTTTATGAAATAATGCAAGAGTGTTGAGTTTGTATTAGGAGGTCATGGAATCATGTTTGGGATTATAATAGATCATTTTTTGTGTATATTAACTGGTATGAATCTTGTTAAGTAATGGATGATAAACGTCATACACGCATGCAAATCTGAGGGGCATACATAGTATGATTGGTAGGATTTTAGAGGAGAAGACATGAGTGGCTTCACATGGCATGTTGTGCGTGATTAAACTCAATATATGTTTTGTTAGTAGTGATGTAATTATGTTTATGTTGAGCATCATAATTGGTCAAGGTTCGCTTATGTTGTATGATAATCTATGTTGGTATGATGATTTTGATAGAACTTAAGATTGATAATGTGGCATATGTGGATAACTTGTATGATAATCATGTGAAACGAGTTGTTATACTTGATCAACTAGATATCAATTAACATGTCACAAACGGGTCAACTAGGTCAAATGGGTCTTTGTTTTCCAAAACCCTTGAGTCAACGTGTTTATTAAGCACTTAGGGTTGTTAAACTTCTGGTTACACATACTTATGTACTCGCGTGTTCTAGGTAACCTTTGACGGGTTGTCTTTTCACTCATTGTTAGCTCTCTATTATTGTTCGTTTGCGCACAAGGTGAGTTCAATGCCCTACTTTTATTTACTCTCTTTTTGGGGGAGAAAGCATACTTTGTTTTAAAGCACTTTACTGTTATAACATGTGTTTAGTAAGACATAGTGTGTTATACCATTGAAAGCCCTTACACTTTCGGATCCTTAATTAAGAAATCTAGTGGGAAATCTTGGGTAGTACTACTGGGTCTGACAAGCCCTACCCGTACGACTAGAGGTCAAGCCGGTGCAATATTGTAATAAACGACTAACAGCGTCATGACTTGGTATGTCGTGGTGGAAGGAAAACTGAGAAGCATAGTTAGCTTTGATCATGAAATCACTATTATTTATTACTAATGAAATTAGACTAGCTATCTATTTCAATACACTTGTTTATATTTTACAAACGCTATTGTTTATGATGACTTGCAAACTCTTGATATCACCAACCGTCGTGTTGACACTGTTAGTATGCTTTTCTCAGGTCATTACTAGCAGCTGCCCATAGGAGCACTCACATGTCAAGCATGATTTGAACAAACATTGATTTACATTTGACTTATTGCATACTTATGTACATTTGTTTGGGTGCGTGTTTTGCGTAGTATACATTTATTACTTTGCGTCAAAAATATTTACAAAATGCTTCCACAAATGTTTTAAGGTTTTAAACTCTTATTTGTCTTAAATGTTACATATAGTTTCGTTCTAAGTAACTAATGACTTGGATCCTGTTTTGTTCACTCGGCTCGTGATAAAATCTCGCACGTGGATTTTGAGGGTGTGACATACTATGAACATAAAGCAGTAGATAAGCAATAATATTCCCAAGATGATATATAAATAATGTGTAAGGTTTATACTTAAAGGATGATGCAACCAAAGCTACCAAAGAGCTCTCAACATGCATTCATGCAGTACAGAGTAAATTTACTTCGGAAGTTTTACACTACTTAAAAGAAATAAGCTAAGGGTAAAATCTTCTGAAGCCAAATGACAAATGAGCCTAAGAAGATTGAAGAGGTTTTGAAAGATGGAAGTTATGTTAAAGCAATGTAGGAGGAGCTGCTTCAATTCAAAAGATAGAAGGTTTGGAATCTATGTCCTCTTTCTCAAAGGAAGACTGCTATAGGTACCAAGTTGGTTTTTAGGAACAAGAATGATGATAGAGGACTTGTCATCAAGAACAAGGCAAGACTGGTTTTTCAAGGATACACACAAGAAGAAGGGATTGACTACATAGATGTCTTTGCTCATGTACCAAGACTTGAAGCTGTTAGGATATTCCTGGCTTTTGCTGCATCCAAGAATTTCAAGTTCTACCAACTTGATGTCAAGTGAGCCTTTTTGTATGGGGTGATTGATGAGGAGGTGTATGTCAAATAACCACCTGGCTTTGTAGACCCAGATCATCCTGATTATGTCTGCAAGCTTGACAAAGCTCTTTATTGGTTGAATCAGGCTTCAAGGAAGTGGTATGAGACACTATCATAGTATCTCTATAAGCACGGATACAAGATAGGTACTATTGATGGAACACTCTTTATCAAAGGAAAAGGAAATTACTTGATGTTGGTTCAAGTTTATATAGATGACATTATCTTTGGGTCAACTAATCCAAAGCTTTGTAAAGACATTGAGAAGCTAATGAAGAATAGATTTGAAATGAGTGCCATGGGGGAACTTAATTTCTTTCCAGGAATTCAAGTGAAACAGGTTGACAATGTCATCTTCATAAATCAATCAAAGTAGGTACAAGACATACTCACCAGGTTTCACATGACTGAGTGCAAGGTTGCTAAGACACCCATAGCCAGAAACCACTCTCTAGGACCAGATCTTGAGGGGAGTGTGTTGATAAACATCTCTACAGCACTATGATTGGGTCTCTTATGTACCTCATAGCCAGCAGGCCTGATATCATGTTTGCTACATGTATTTGTCCAAGATATCAAGCCAACCCCAGGATGTCACACCTAGTTGCTATCAAGAGAATTCTTATATATCACAAGGGCGCTCCCAAGTTGGGTCGTTGGTATCCAAAGAATTCTGACTTCAATCTGTATGCTTATACAGATAGTGGCTATGGTGGCTACAACATGACTGTAAAGTCAACATCTGGGGGATGTCAATTTCTTGTTGGGGATAGTCTCCTGGCAATGCAACAAACAATCATGGGTACCTACATCAACTGCTGAAGCTAAATACATTGCTGCTGTGAGCTGTTGTGCTCAAGTGCTTTGGATTCAGAATCAGATGTTAGATTATGGACTCAACTTCAAGGAGACTCCCATCCACATAGACAACAACAGTGCTTTCTCTATCATAAAGAATCCAGTTCAACACTCAAAGACAAAGCACATCAATATCAGGTATCATTTAATTAGAGATAATTTTGAAAAGGGATTGATAAAACTAGTCAAAGTTATCACAAATGAACAGTATGATGATCTGTTCACGAAAGCTTTTGATGAGCAAAGATTTAAGTATCTTGTATCAGCTATTGGGATGATTAACTTTGAGTAAATTTTCATTAAACTAAACTCAAGATTATTTTTAATAATATGTGTGTCTTAAGTTGTCTATTCTATCACAATATAAGCTCAGTTTACTTTGGAAGAAACTTTTCAAAATGATATCTCTTAGAATTTTGAGAATTTTGGATGTATTTTCCTTCGGAAGACATCAAGTTGTCTTCGGAAGAAAATTATGTCTTTAAAACAAATAACTACTTCTGAGAAATTAACATTCGGAAGAAATTCTGATATATCTTCCAAAGCTTATATTTGTCACTAAGTAGTTATATGTATTGAATGACTCTTTTCTTCCGAAAGCAATTAAATCTCGGAAGACTTATTCCCTTATTGAATAAGAATTCTGATATTTTATATCTTCCGAAGCAAAATCTATCTAGGAAGTAAAAATACTCTAAGTATGTTTCTTCCGAAGCAAATTCTTAGAAAACTAAGGAATATCTTCCGAAGCCAAATTGGCTTCGAAAGTTTTTTCTAAACCCTTCCAAAGACAAGTTACCTTCAGAAGATTTAGACTTCCATGTAAACTAACTTTTTGGGCACTTTTCTAAGGTGGAACCAACATTCGGATTTCAAAAGGTCAACTTTTGGAGTTTTGGAAGACCTGCCAAAAGGTCATTATGGATGGGGAGAAGGCACTGTCTTCCACAGTGCAAGGCAGGAAAATTTTCATCACTCCAGCCACCATTCGTTCTCATTTAAGGATAGATGATGAAGAAGGCAAATTGTCCTTCCTAAAATCTATTATGAACCAGTCTTTCAGGCAGATGGGTTATGAGGGTGATTACTCAGTAAGAACCTTCAAGAAGGGGAAGGTATCCTTCCAATGGAAGTATCTCCTCCATGTTGTCATTCACTGTCTATCAAACAAACATGGAGGTTGGGATCAAATTCAGGAAGACCTTTCCTACATAGTCCATGGATTGGTACAAGGGGTCAAGTTCGATACTCACAATTTGTTTATAATAATTTACTTGCAAACTTGAACTCCTTAGAATATTATATGTTTCCTAGATATGTCCAGTACATTCTTAACTGTGAACTGGGCTCACAGTTAAGGGGAACAGGTGATCTTCTTAAATTGGGACAGATAAAGCCCGAAATCTTTAAAACAATAAGAAAGCCAAATGTTGGCTTCTCAGGGGTAGAAACAGCCCTGGTCCTAAAAATGTTAGAGCTCATTGCTCAAGGTGACAACTTAGCAACATAAGCTAATGTTGAACCCATACCTTCCACTTTACACTGCCCACACAGCCACAAATCACCATCACCTACCAAAGAAAATCCAAACGAGGGTCAATGACCAGTAACTTGAGATCACCGATCTCAATGACCAGCATAAACTACTCAGGTTGTGCAGGCCCCCATATTCTCACCCATGCAGAGGAAGTGGACACTTGAGCTTCCACTTCCCCTAAGGAGCAAACTACTCCCATCACTTCAAGGATCAATGCTGAGGTTCCTCATGCTCAGCCTGATGAGCTCACTACACCAACACCAACCTTAACCTTCACTCAGAGTCTCAAAACTCTAGTGAACAACCTTCAGAGGAAAGCTACCATCCTCAGCCTCTAGACCTCAATCAACCCATACCCAACCTTGAATTCTATGATGATGAAGACATAGGATTCAGTGAGTACCATGAGTCTCTCTTCTCCACCCCTGCTCAAAGAGAGATGAGTCCTCCTGACTCACCCATGTCTAGCCCACATCATCCACCCATAACTAAGATGGATCTTCCTGAACCAGTTCAGGAGGTCCATATGGAAGAGGCTCTCACTTCTACAAGTGATTACATCTTTAAGACCTCAACCAAGGCAACCCAGCCCATTGATACTTCAACTGAAGCTGTCATGGTGTAAGGGAAATCCAGTAGCCAAGAACTTAGTGCTGGTGATGAGGAAGAAGACTTGGGTCCTATTATCTCATCCCCCAATGATTCTTCAACTGAAGATGAGGGGAGTCTAAAACTAAAGGTGCAACAACTAACTAAAACATGCACCTATTTAGTCTCAAAGGTCAGTCACCTGGAATCTCAAGTGACTACCTTACAAAAGAGGGTCAATGACCAGTAACTTGAGATCACCGATCTCAAGGGAAAGTTAGTTGAGAGACCACTAAGGAGGACTCAACCAGGGTCATAAAAACCTATGGATGTGGTGGACCTAACCTCTAGCTCACCTATGCAAGAAAATGATGCTACCAAAAAGGGGGAGAAAGTCCTACCTGTAAGAACTAAACTTGGGAGTTCTTCTTAGAGTATGGACATAGAGGACTCACCACCCTCTCTTGCTGTTGTCCTTACTCAGCAACCTCCTCAAGCTCACATTGATGTGGACTCACT
This sequence comes from Flaveria sonorensis, assembly GCA_025506505.1. Lineage (NCBI taxonomy): Eukaryota > Viridiplantae > Streptophyta > Magnoliopsida > Asterales > Asteraceae > Flaveria > Flaveria sonorensis. The sequence continues at coordinate 47,881,224 of CM046426.1, read as the reverse complement.
CATACAAAGTTTGTTTGAGGAGGGTATACCAAGGGCTATGCTTGCTCCATCTTACCCTGCTGTGAACCCAATAGTGGGATGGAAGTGTGATGATCAAAGGAGAGTGCTGGTAATCTCTAGGACTTAAGGGAAACAAGAGATCTTCAACTTCTACACTATGAGATTCAATGAGAGCACGTATCTAGTTGACCTCCCACTTGCCAACCGAAGTTAAAACAGGCAAGCTGCAATGTTGGCTGATAAGATTCAACAAAGGGTGATTGAAGAGTTCAAGCTAAGAACAAGACTATAAGACAGAGGCTAGCAGGCAAGACTTTGGTCAACTGGATGCTGAAGTGGACCTTAAGATTAGCTTCTAAGGAGAAACCTTGGCTGAAGGCCCAACAGCTGAGCCTGTGAACCTTGAGATGACAGGAACTGCTTCAGTACCTATTACCCTTAGTAAGGCACCAGTAGGGGAAAGTGTCTCACAGTCTCTCTCTAGCTAGAGCTCAAGTGAAGGCCAAAGCTCTCTCCAACCTGAGTCACAAAGGCATGTGAGTGTCAAAGGTAAAAGGAAGTTGACTCCTCAGGAGATTAAGGAGGAGGAAAGAGAGAGAAAGAGGAAGCTAAGGGGAGAGAATTCAAGTGGGTCCCCATGCTTCATGGAAGCTAGAACTAGGGCTGCAAGCAGGCCAAACACTCAAGATGATAAGTTAAGGGTAGCCAGATTGAACTACTTGGGGACGAGAAACTAGAACATTGATGAACTCATCTCTCTTCCCTTAGAAGAGTTAAATAAACTGGATGACACTAAGTTGTCAAAGGAGAGGAAGGAGGCATAGGAGGCAGAACTACTCCTCAAGATCAAGAAAGAAAGGAGGAAGAAAAGACTCTACAAGCATGCTCCTACCCTCTCCCCAGTTCAAGAAAGCCCTGAGACAGAGGCTGTGGCACCTGAGCAACAACCTCAGGTAAACAAAGAAGTAGATAGACAAAATATGATTAACTACCTGACTACCATAGGCCTCTATAGGGCATCTGCACTTTTTCTATTATGAATACATAGAGTTTGAGTACCTCAAGCAGCTCGAGCAACAAGTAATGAAAGAATAAAAAGCTGCTAAGAGGAAGATGAGGGAAGAAGCTACAAAGTCAAGAGCCATCATCCAAAAGAGTCAAAAGAAGTCTGTTGATAGGCAGAGGATGATGAGTTTCATGAAGCTGTATGGATTCTCCGGAAGGAGGCTTGGTCCAATGTCTCTATCCACCATGGACGAGCACATTAGGGTAATCAAGCAGAAGATTAAAAAGGGTGAGCTCATTGACTTGCATTCTCCATCAAGTCAGGCTACACCTGAAGTTGAGTTCAATGTTGAACCAAAAGAGACAACACAACCTGGACCTAGTGCTGGACCACAGTCAACATCATCTTCTGATCCATAGCAGAGTCCTGCTCCCTCTCCTTGTGAACCTATAAGGGAAGAGGACCTAACTGAGAAAGACACAGAAGAACAACCTGGTGCTGAAGGCCAATCTTCTCAGTTGAAATCTGGAAAGAGGAAGAAAAGGATGGCTATTAGAAGGGACAAGAAGAAGAAGAAAAAGTAAAAGTCATCCACCTCTACACCTCAGGATAGGTCAGAACATCCTGAGGGTAATCAAGAAGAGGCTGCTTATCCAACTCTCATTCAAGTAGAGCCTCTTACTGTTGGGAGACCCATCTTGTCCTGGACCATTGCTGTTAATCCGGGCAGGTGGTTTGTCATTTGAGATCAAGGAGGTCAAGATGTCTACTTCTAGAAAGAGATACTTGATCTTCCTTTGCATGATCTCTATGACATGAGGAGATACTATGAGAGTTTGAGGGATCCTGACCAAATAATGAAGAAAAGAATGGTTTTGATCCTGATGAGGGCTGTCAATAGATGATTAATCTCTTCTGTTTTGGTAGCATCAGCCTAGGGGGAGTGTGAAGGTTTATACTTAAAGGCTGATGCAACCAAAGCAACCAAAGCAACCAAAATGCATGCATGCAGTACAGAGTAAAGTTACTTTGTAAGTTTTACATAACTCAAAGGAAATAAGATGTGTAAAATCTTCTGACACCATTACCAAAATCTTTCAAAGCCAAAGATGAAGTCTTCTGAAGCTTCAGAGACAAAGTCTTCTGAAGCTAAAGACTGATTTCTTCCAAATACAGAGAAGACATTCTTTCTCTGATCACCTTTTAACAAAGCTGAACAACTTTCTATTGCCACCTCTGATGACTCACCAACTTAGATAAGTTGGGGAAAAAGGTCCATGCTTTTATCAAATGTAGATTATGGTCATTGGTCTATAAATTTTTACATTTGCAACTTTTATCCTTATTGTAATAGATTAGGATGTGAGCTATGGCATGTCATAGTCACAAGTCAAAAGGCAATCTGCCTTTTGACTCTACATTGATCTTGTTGTCTAGATTAGTGTTTCTAGCTGGCCTTCAAAGTATGGCTGGCTGTAGGATGTAGTATAAAGTGTCTTAAGTACTTCTATCTTTCTTTATGCTTTGTAAAACTTGTAAAAGAACTTGAGTGCAATATACATCATTCTTGAAAACCAATATCATCTCGTTATTGTTCTTATTCTGTCTCATATTTACTTGTGTTCTTAGTATCATCTACGCAAACCTGGTTCCCTGTTTGATCTGTTAAGTGTTCTAACTCTCTAATCATTGTGAAACTATAGCATTGACCTCCTTCAACGGTCCTGTATAATGAAATATCACAAGTGCTACCCGGCAAATCCCATGGATTGAATAAAAGTTGAAAACCGGGTAAGCCATGCACGGGTTCCTGTTTGAGCCCGTATAAGGACTTTATAAGGAAACAAACATGTTATGGATGAGAGGGGCCATAAATATAGGTGCTTGATGCATATAAACTATTTCTTGCAATGACCATGCATGAATGCATTTTTAAAATTGAGTTGATGTATTGGCCAATTATTGGAAAGAGCAAGAGACGGAACCATGCGTATTATCACCAGATTGACCACCAGACTAAATGTGTCTAGACAATCAATAACCACTGTTTGTAATTTCTTTTTACAACCACCGAGCTTTATATATGTCATGAGTGCTATCTGATTAAAACTTATGATAGAATAACCACATGCACTGAATAACCAGATAAGACTCTGAACTAGGAACCAATTCCCAAGTATATTGTCTTTTAAGGCCTTATACTCGTCGAGCATGGCCCATTTCCAATTCAGGTTGGATAATGCATGTAAATATGAATGGATAACGGTGATATAGGGGACTACCAGAAGATGGAGCCGGCTTGGATATGTAGGATTTCCCCTGGTTGTGATATGATGAAACTTAGACAACGATGGAATGCATGTGGGACTGGATTGGGTTGTAGTAGGTGGTATATTAGGTAAGGGATCAACGGTGGGTGGTGAGAGTGTGGCTGATCGTATGGGAGTATGTTAGGTTGGTTAAGTAGCGATTGATGGATTAAGGAATTAATAGTGGGTGGTGCTTGGTTCATCATTAAGGAAATTATAGGCATCAGGTGGAGGGTGGTTGGAATAAGGAAATTATAAGCATCCAGTGCAGGGTGGTCGGTTCAATTACACGATTTAAGGTAATATTTTGATTAGTTTTTCATTGTTTTTGATTCAAGAAGAACCCTAGTTCAATTAACATGATTAAAGTCGAAATTGATGTTGTTTGATGATAATATGATGTTACTTGTATTGGATTGATGTTAGTTTACGTTTATTATGCAAGAAATTCATGGAATTGATGTGTTGTTAATACCTTGCTATAAGTAGTAACTTTTATGCATCAGGTTTGGGAATTATGATGATTTGATGATGTTTATTATGTCTAGATTATTTGTATGAATTTAATTAGGTATAAATTTGATGAATTCATGAATGAATCGAATAATAGATTGATTTTGGGTGTTACTTTCCCGAAAGGGAAATTTTATTGATGTGAATCATTGAATAATATGAATTGGGCATGTTTATGATGTTAGGATCATGCTAGAATGCTTGTTGATGATGTCTAAGGTGTTAGAAAACATTAATTAGGTCGTATGGATACTTTTGGATTACTTGGAAATCTAGGTTTTATGAAATTATGCACAAGTGTTGAGTTTATATTAGGAGGTCATGAAATCATGTTTGGGATTATAATAGATCATTGTTGTGTATGTTATTTGGTATGAATCTTGTTGAATAATGGATGATGAAAGTCATACACGCATGCGAATCTCAGGCCTCTACATAGTAGGATTGGTAGAGTTTAGGAGAAGTCGTGAGTGGCTTCACATGGCATGTTGTGCATGATTAAACTCAATATATGTTTTGTTAGTAGTGATTTAATTATATTTATATTGAGCATGATAATCGGTTGAGGTTCGCATGTGTTGTATGATAATCTATGTTTGTTAGATTATCTTGATAGAACTTAAGATTGATAATGTGGCATATGTTGATAACTTGTATGATAATCATGTGAAACGAGTTGCTATACTTGATCAACTAGATATCAATTAACATGTCACAAACGGTCAAATGTCAAAAATGAGTCTTTGTTTTCCAAAACCCTTGGGTCAACGTGTTTATTGAGCACTTAGGGTTGTTAAAATTCTGGTTACACGTACTTATGTACTCGCGTGTTCTAGGTAACATTCGATGGGTTGTCTTTCCACTCACTGTTAGCTCTCTATTATTGTTCGTTTGTGCACATGGTGAGTTCAATTCCCTACTTTTATTTACTCTCTTTTTGGGGGAGAAAGCATACTTTATTTTAAAACGCTTTACTATTATAACATGTGTTTAGTAAGATATAGTGTGTATACCATTAAAAGCCCTTACACTTTCGGATCGTTAATTAAGGAATATAATGGGAAATCTTGGGTAGTACTACTGGGTCTAACAAACCCCACTCATACGAATGGAGGTCAAGCGGGTGCAATATTGTAATAAACGACTAACAGCGTCACGACTTGGTATGTCGTGGCGGAAGGCAAACAGACAAACATAGTCAGCTTCGATCATGAAATCACTATTGTTTATTACTAATGAAATTAGACTAGCTATCTATTTCAATACACTTATTTATATTTTATAAACGTTATTATATATGATGACTTGCAAACTCTTGAACTCACCAACCGTCATGTTGACATTTTTAGTATGCTTTTCTCAGGTCATTACTAGCAGTTGCCCATAGGAGCACTCACATGTCAAGCATGATTTGAACAATCATTGATTTACATTTGACTTATTACATACTTACGTACATTGGTTTGGGCGCGTGTTTTACGCAGTTTACACTTATTACTTTGGGTCTGAAATATTCAGAAAACGCTTTCGCAAATGTTTTAAGGTTTTAAACTCTTATTTGTCTTAAATGTTACAAATAGTTTTGTTCTAAGTAACTAATGACTTGGATCCTGGTTTGTTCACTCGCCTCGTCGTAAAATCCCACACGTGGATTTTGAGGGTGTGACATATTATCAACATAAAGTAGTAAATAAGCAATATCATTCCCGTGATAATATATAAATAATGAAATATCACAAGTGCTACCCGGTAAATCCCATGGATTGAATAAAAGTTAAAAACCGGGTAAGCCATGCATGGGGTGCCTGTTTGAGCCCATATAAGGACTTGGTAAGGCAACAAACATGTTATAGATGAGAGCGGTCCATAAATATAGGTGCTTGATGCATATAAACTGTTTCTTGCAATTGACCATGCATGAATGCATTTTTAACATCATGTTGATGTAATGGCCAATTATCGGAAAGAGCAAGAGATGGAACCATGCGTATTATCGCCGGATTGACCACTTGACTAAATATGTCTAGACAATCAATGCCCACTGTTTGTAATTTCTTGTTTACAACCAACCGAGCTTTATATCTATCAAGAGTGCCATCTGATTGAAACTTATGATAGAATAACCACATGCACTGAATAACCGGATAAGACTCTGAACAAGGAACCAATTCCCAAGTACTATTGTCTTTTAAGGCCTTATACTCGTCGAGCCTGGCCCGTTTCCAATTCAGGTTGGATAATGCACATAAATATGATATGGGTAAGGCAAGTGTCACCACAGGTTGGTGTAGGTGGTGATGTTCACACTTTGCCTTCAGTTCAAGAAACAGATATTCCATCACCCTTCAGAGCATCACCTGCTTATTCTTTTCTATTTTCTCCTGTTCAAGCTCATCATGTATCCCCTATCCATTTCACCTGAAGCTGCTGCTGCATCTGTTGATTCTGGTGAATCTACCAGTTCGTCAGATGAGTCTGAATCATCTTTGGATGAGGAGGATCATCATACTATTCTAGTATGGTTTCGGTGAATAGCAGTAGCAGTATGGTTGATTTTATAAACAGTTCACAGTAGAGTCGATTTTAGTTGATTTTAGGGTTAATATATTGATTTTGAGTGGTTTTTGTTTGATTTTGTTTGATTATCAACAATCGAACAGTCTTCCAATGTTTGTCGAAAAAAATCATAGTGGTGGTTGATGAAGTTTCACGTATTTTCGGTATGAATGCTTATTAGACGTATAGAACTTGCTAATAAACAACTCAATCACCTGTTCAATCGACTTTCATCAAGATCTACACTGATTTTGAGACGAATTCAATGGCTTTGATACCAATTGATCAGGTCCGAGATGGAATCTCAGTTGATGTGACTCAACAAGGATCGAATATGATGATGAGTCAATGATTAAGTAGTGGAAATACTATATCAAAGAACATTAAATGCTAAAAATACTAATAAATGCTTTGTATATTGATATTGGTAAACAAGATACAAAGTGTGCTAGGGTTTGTAGCACAAAACAGTACTTCTGTGAAAACTTTTGCGAAACTTACAAAAGTAGTATATACTATTCTATTTATAGGCTGATACAATGCCAGTACAAAATGACTAAACTACCCTGACAACTAAACATCAGAATACTAGTCTAAGTACAAAATATGATCAGCATTTGTAAATGTGCATCAGCATTTCTTCTATTGAACTTCAGCATTGAAAGTGTTATCCGCATTGGTTAATGTGGATGAACAAATATTTAGCCGTATTTGTTTGCCTGTCCGCATTAGTAAATGCGGATGAACAAATACTTGACCGTATTTGTTCTTTGGTCATCCGTATTGACTAATGCAGACACCCGACACTTGATCTTCCTTTTCTTTTGTATTCTTCACCCGTATTACTTCTTGGACTTTTTATTTGATTACCAAACAGAAAAACCTTCAACCACCTCTTGAATTGGCATGTATGATCCTTTCAGGGTCCAACACACGTAAATATGACATGGGTAACGGTGAAATGGAGGATTACCATAAGGTGGAGCCGGCTTGGATATGTCAGCTTTCCCTTAGTTGTCATGCGATGAAAGTTAGACAATGATGGAATGCATGTGGAACTGGATTGGGTGGTAGTAGGTGGTATATTTGGTAATGGATCAGCGGTGGGTGGTGAGGGGGTGGCTGACCGTGTGGGAGTATGTTAGGTTGGTTAAGTAGCAGTTGATTAATTAAGGAATTAATAGTGCGTGGGGTTTGGTTCATCATTAAGGAAATTATAGGCATCCGGTGGAGGGTGGTCGGAATAAGGGAAAGTAGACTCATAAAAGATTATGTGTCTAGAAATGTGTACTTTTTTGGTTTGAGGGTCAGACATCGATAGCCTCAAAAGTCAGAAGGATAGCCAAGAAAAATACAACGAGTACATTGAGGGTGTAGTTTGTGCGGTTGGGTTGCAGACATATTAGGGTAACAAGCACACCCAAACACCCATAGATGATCATAGGTGGGGTGGCGGTAAAATAAGGCAAACGTGGGGCTATGTAGATTGAGTCATTTGGTTGGTAGTGTGTTTGGTAAGTAGGTGACAGTATGTAGTGCTTCGACCCAAAAACGGGGCGGTAAATTAGTATACGTGAATAAGGCACAAATAATATCATTCAAGCGTCTAATCATACGCTCAGCTTTACCATTTTATGGGGAAGTTTGTGGGCACAAGAAATGAAACATGAGGCCATTGGTGTGAGCAAATTTGTATTCATTATTACTGAACTCACCCCCAAGATCACATTGAAAGGATTTGATGCTTTTTTGTGGAATTGAGTTTGAACTAGTTTGTGAAATTTGACAAATTTAGTGAAGGCCTCGGATTTGAACTTTAGAGGATAAACTCAAACATAGTTTGTAAATTTATATGAAGAGTGACTCAATATAGGAGATGTCCATAAATCACGATGGATAATGTCAAAGGGAGCAATAGTGAATGAATGTGAATCATTAAATGGTAAATATTTACTATTAGATAAATGACAAGAATGACATAAAAAACTTCAAAATATCTTTATTACATGGAATAAACGAACTATTGAAAAGAGTATCTAAAACCTTGAGAGCCAAGGTGACCGAGGCTATCATGCCACTTTAGTGAAGTTGTGAGAAAAGCATGTTGAGGAGGTGTGAACGAATAAAGGTCCCTGGTACTATCATGGTGTGAAAGAAGTCTTAAAGTCTTGAGATCCTTCAAAGAAAAACCGTTAGGATCGAATTCAATAGATACAAGATTATCACGCGTAAATTTTCAAACAGAAAGGAGGTTTTTGTGATATAGGGTGATATAAGGATGTTATTTAGTTGAAAAGTGTGGGTGGTTTTTTTTAAACCCCATTACCCGAGCCCGATATTGTTAACGGAGAACCATTACAAACAATTATATTTCCCTTAAAAGATGTAGTATTAGGAGTTTGAATTTTACCGGACCGAAGTGACGTGAGAAGATGCGTCGGCGTCCATTGATCCGGTTGATTAAGAGTTATTAATGAGAGAGCAGCGCCTAGTTCAGTCGGGTTGAGTTGATCACATGTGCGTTCCACTACAAGAAAATAAAGATTATGCAACCGGCTTAAAAGTTACATTAGGTCTTGAAAAGGTTACTTTAGGCCTAATGCAACCTTTTATCTAGGGCTGCATTAGGTGAAGTTGCATTAGACCTAATGCAACTTTTTTGTTAGATAATGCAACCTTTTATACAAAATTTGCATTTACGACTCAAATGCAACTTTTTTAAGATGCAACTGTTTTTACAAGCTAATGCAACTTTTTTTAAACTTTTGAATGCAACATGTCTAACTCACAAATGCAACCTTTGCCGCCTCAAATGCAACATTTGCTAGGCTATAATGCAACCTTTGTTACATTCTAATGCAACTATTATTATATTTTTAGTATAAAAAAGCAACCTTTATTTAAATCAAATGCAACAGTTTTTAAGAATTTAGCTACAATAAATGCAACCGTATTTACAAACAAATGCAACATTGCAGCTCGTTACTGCTACCATGCAGAGGCCGAGGTTAGTTAGGCTGGATGAGGAGATGGTGGCTGGATGAGGAGATGGTGGTTGGCTCCATGTGTTAAAAGTGCTAGGCCCACCTTGATTGTTTGAGGCCCCATAATGTGGTCCATTGTTGTGTTTTCCTCGACCGTGACCACGCTGATAGTTGTTTCTATCGCATCCCTATTCTCGAGATGGAGAGGACCCACAACCCTGTTAGTCATATTGATGGTAAGATGGGGGTCAGAGTGGCAAAATAGGCTGCCCTAGGCGATGGTGGTGGTGCATTCGGGTGACTATTATGTGAAGTGTGAGGGTAGAATGAGCAAGATCTTGTCATGCTGACTGTTGGTGCTACTCCAGTTAAATCATGCTTCAGGCGTTATCCCATGATGTCTTTGACCGTTGATAAATGATGCCATCATGTCGTATTTCAGTACTAAGCCTCAAACTAGTTGAAGAAGGAGTCGGGATTCGTTTACCGGGTGATCCAAGTCTCGTAATTGTTCGGCTAAATCTTTCAACTTTTGGCAACAATCATACATAGATGAACATGCTCCAAGGGTGAGCATGCTGAACTCAAGTTCCAAAGCAGCAATGTGTGAAAAAATTTTATTAAGAAAAATCTCTCATGGATTCGATCCTAGGCTTTCTTCTGTGCAGTGATGTAAGTATGAAAAATTCCACCACAAACTCATCAGACAAGGAACCATAGATCCATCAAAGAACAATGGTGTCTATTTTTTTACCACGACTTGTAAGTTGGGTCCGCCTTTTAGGTTGTACAAAGCCACCAATATGAGACAGAACTTAATAACTTTATGCGTGGAATTTGAGGAGTTTGATCAATGCTGAGTAGGTAACTTTTGTGCCATCAAGAACTCAAATCTTATTTTGTATATTGGCTACCGAATAAATAGGATGCAGGGGCTTGGCATCGGACATATCTAATGACGTAGATGGATAAGGGTTCGATGACTTAGACGGTGGAGGGGAGTGTTCAACCATGGTGTTTGGGTCTTGCAGGGAAACAAGGGAGGGGCGGTTGGGTTTAAGATTTTTTAGGCTATGATATCATAAAAATATTTATGTTATTTTTTTTCTTGAGTTCAATATAATACAATACAAGAGAGAAATATATATATCCAACTATATCTAACAAATCTTATCATCCTATAGAGAATATTTGACTTTTCTAACTAACATCATTATCCATATAAACAATACAAAGATATCTATTAATATAGCTATGCTAATATCATGTTGTACCTAAATTAAAACATTAATTTTTTTGTCCCCTCTTATATAAACTTACAATGTGTGTGTTCTACATATATACTAGCTTTTAAAATTAACATTTTGTTTTAAAACAAATCATTTTAAAAAAATGTCATGTTTAAAATTTCTTTCTTATAACTTCCAATTTTAATTATTTTTGGTTTATAAAAAAATTACTTTTTTAAGAAAGTTTAATGTTTTAGAAAAAGTTCTTACTTCATAAAATTTGTTTCTTTAGAAATAACATTGATACAAAGATGTATTTCTTAATTAATTAAAAAAATATTTTTAATCTAAAAAGTAGTTAAATAATATTATTAATAATTTAATATAATTATTTAATAGGATAGATAAGTGAGAAAGTTTTGTGTGGAGGAAGATGAATATATATATATATATATATATATATATATATATATATATATATACCGGATTAGAAACCATATGTTACAAAGTATGAATATATTAAAATAATATAATTCGTAAATGTCTAAATATTTTTTTATGATTAAGCTACAAATTACATATAATAACTAAAAATTAAAATTCACATTTCTATGAATACTTTTTTAAGTAATATAAAATACAGTAGACTTGTGTAAAATTAATATGATTGTCTCAAAATCACACTAACCCAAGATATTTACAAATATTTACAAAGTGTTTTGTTTTTTATTTATTTTCTTTTTTATTGAACTTATTTTACTATAAAAGTATGTAGAATATATCATAACACGATTAAAAATTTTAGTTGATGATAAAAAAATCATAAATTAAAAATTCTATAGATAAAAGCTAAAATGAATTATTATTTTACTTCCTGAAAATAACATAGTTGACTAAAATAACAAATTAATTTAGGCGAAAAAAATTGAGGAACAAGAGAATGGCATGTGACATCCCTAGTAATTATTTTATTATACAGTAGATATATTCACAAGAGTTTATGTAGAGTTCACAACTTAAGGCTAGGGAATTCAAAATTTTCATTTTGCAAAAACCTCCTCATTTTTTAGAACTTCCAATTTATGCGATAACTTTAGATTAGATAATGATTATGCTAGAACTACAAGTACATGAAAAGTACTACCATGTGAGAACCTTGATGTTGCGAGAACTATATATATAATCACTATAAATTGTTCGTTTTTGATGTCATTGGTAATAGTTGTCATTCAGTTTTTTTGTAATTGCTTATGCAAGCATTCTGGAGTGAAATGCAATCAAAGAACTTATTTAATCTTGTGTGTTTAACAATATTTTACTGTTTTATTACTTGATTCATGTTAAATGATGTTTCATATTTAGTTCCACACTTGTGATTCATCTCTTGATCATTATTAAGCAATTTGAGATGAAATCTGGTCCTTAACAATTTGCATCAGAGCATGACGCTCGACTAAGGGATTCGACAGATCAAGAAACAAACATTAAGGGTGTTTAAGGTGTTAATTATTAGTAACTAAGGTCGACAGTGAATGGTTAAGGTTATGGATGTGGGTTGGTGATAATTGATTCAACTTTTGGACTTGAATTGGACTATTTTGTTCCTGGCATAGATATTGATAGATATAGTAGAAATTAGATCAAACTAATGTTGATTTGATTACGTTTTGGTGAATATTAGTCTTGATTTTGATCCAATTGAATGTGAGAAGGATTCAGGTCATGCAATGATTATATGTAAAGACAAAGTATACAAGCTTTTAGATGCTATTGATTTGTTAAAGTTTAGGAAGGTAGATATGCCGCAATTGCAAGCCAATAATCAAAGATCATGTAATAGTTCATTACTTAGCTGCTTAATTCGCTTGGATGGTTAACAAGGCATTAAAGAAGAGGATGTATACATATGGTGGGAATCACAAGGATGACAATGTTAGTCTTTGCCAACATTGATTCACTCAGCCTAGGGGAGATTATAGAGTTCACAATCTGAGGCTAAGGAAATCAAATTTTGCTTTTTGCAAGACCTTCTCATTTCCGAGAACTTCCAACTCATACGAAAACTTTTGAACAAATGATGTTGATGCTAGAACTACAAGTATGCAAGAACCACTACTACGTGAGAACTTTGATGCTACGAGAACTATACATGTGCGTAAAATTATAATTGTTATAAATTGTTTATTTTGATGTAGTTTGTAAAACTTGTCATTTAGTTTGCTTTTAATTGCTTATGCAAGCATTCTAGACTGAAATGCTATAAGAGAACATATTTACTTCTTGTGTATAACAATAAATGTTTGTTAACTTGATTCATGCTAAATATTCTAATGTTTGTTACTATTATTATATTCTTCTTCTTTGTATGATTATTATCATTGTGATGATGGTTGTTGTTGTTGTTGTGTTATTGTTGTTGTGGTCGTGTTGTTGTTGTGTTGTTGTTGTAGTAGTAGTTGTTGTTGTCGTAGTCATCGTTGTCATTGTTGTTGTTATTGTTTTCATTGCTTTTGTTATCGTTGTTGTTGTTGTCGTTGTTATTGTTGTTGTTGTTGTCGTTGTTGTCTAATAACTTTTAGGGTAGAGTTATAGAAAAATGATATTTAATCTAAAATTTCTAAATTGGAATCTAGCCTTTGCATGTGTCTTTCTATTATTTAAAGGAGGGCAATTTGATATTGTGTTTAATACGTCAAGTAATTATGTCAAATATTAGTTTATTATGTCAAAGAATGGTTCATCATTTGTTAAATGTATTAATCATTGTATTTTACATATATTTTTGACCATTTTATGATACTTTTATCATTGTTCTTCATATATTATACAAACTTGTAGTTATTTTATCAGTATGTATTACAACTAGAGGTACACAATGATGTTTTTACCAGTGTGTTTTTCAAAGCACAGTGTGTCTAGGATCATATAATGACGAACATAAACCAGCATGAAACATTTTAGTATTGTGTTTTATATTTTATATCATTTTATGTTATTTTGTTATTATTTTTAATGTATTAGATTAATTAGCTATATATTTATCATTGTGTTTTACATACTAAATTTACACAACAATATTAATTTTCATTATAGTTTTAGAGTTTGTTATTTTAGAAAAAAAACACAATATTATTCAGAAAAATATAATGACTAACAAAAATAAACAATGAACTACACTAAAAACATATTGACGATAAGATTTCATATGAGCTTACACACGTAAAAAAATATTATCATTTCATATAATGATACTATACTCTTTTTAAATATATAAAATACTCGTTACTCTGGTGTATTTTTATAAAGAAAGTTTGTATGTAAAATTTATGAACGTTTAAAAGAAGTGAGGGATATGAAAAACATTAAGAAATGTGTCTATGTATAAAATATCCCTCTAACACCCTTTACCTATACAATTTCATCTTAATCATTGATTAAGAAGATTGATTATTGAGATTTCTTATTACATCTTTAAATATTATTACCCTTTTAATTTGAACTCTTTCCTAACTTTTAATGCTCATCTTTGTAGAAATCTTGAAATCAAAGCCTGGATGATCTGAGAGTCGTGTGACCACTTTCAGATCAAAAATTTTCGGTGGTTCACCTGAATATCTCAATCGGATACAACTCAGATGTTTATCAAGATCAAATTATGTATTTTTGTGTGTGTTTTTGAACTAGAAAAAAAATTCGAGAGGATGACCAAAAACATAAATCAGCTCCTTTTCAAGGGGATGGAAGAAACTGTCATTTGGCAGTTTTTATTTTCAATTTAAATGGCTAAAAAATACATCCTTTTCCACTTGAATTTCACATGTGAAATTCTGGAAAGTCAATTTGAAATGCAATTTTAATGAAGCCATTTTGCACAAAATAAAATTTTCCAAGCTCGACCCCAGCTAGGGGCTTTGCCCCTTAGACCCGCTACTAGGGGCGCTGCCCCAGACCCCGTCGAGGGGGCATTGCCCCCTCGGAACTCCCATTACCTAGGGGCTTCACCCCTAAGAAGGTTTCAATATTGAAGATTATAATAAACTTAAACAAGGGTACACTCCGCACCTTCTAACTTGTTTGATTGATATTATGATCATATTAGTCATTAGTCAATCAAATTACACCAAAATATCTAAAATTTCTCTTCCATTTTAGTGTAATACTTGATTAACTAAAACAAACTCACATAAACTAAAAAATTATGCATAAATGAAATATCATGCCGATTAAATTTCATCTTAGTATATTACACATTCTAAATATTGAAATACAAGGGTGTCACTAAGGACTAAACCCTTGCTATTCAAGTGAATACATGAAGATAATATACACAAAAGTTTACATACTTATATATTGTTACTTGAAACTTTATTTTACTTGGCTTGTGTCCTTATCCTTCATAACAAAACAAAGCCAAGTCCAAGCTTCTCGAAGCAGCTAAACTTCATCCTTATATAGGTGGATATTTTTCCCTTGCACTTGCATATGTAGTTTTTCAAAAGAACTATTAAGAAGTTAGATTTTAACCTCATCAACTTGCAAGTCAAAACACATACCTTGGAACGTTGCTGCTAATGTGTTCCAATATCTATATGTTAAGTATTCCACATTGAATTTAGCATCTAGTATTATACTAGATGGGAATTAGGTATCTTAACATGAGAGATTATAGGTGGAGTTCAATCCCATCCGCATAGCCAACTCGCGCACAAGATCTCTATTTAAACCTTTGGTTAGATGATCGGATAAATTATACTGAGTTCTCACAAACTCTATAGATATCACACCATGCATGATGAGCTCACAAATCATGCTATGTCTAACACCTAAATGTCTAGACTTGCCATTATACACTTGACTATAAGCCTTAGCCAGAGTTACTTCACTATCATATCTTATAGATATAGGTGATATCTGTTTAGGCCACAATAGAATTTCATAAATCAAATTTCTTAGCCATTCAGCTTATTTACAAGTTATTGTTAATGCCACAAACTCAGATTCCATTGTCGAGTTAGTAATGCAAGTTTGTTTATTTGATGCCCAAGAGATGGCACCTCCCCAGGACCTTCCCCAAGTAGGAATGTCCATCCACTTATGGAAGAATAATTTTCCATATTGGTAATCCAACCTACATCTGAATAATCTTAAAAAACATAAGGAAATCCAAAATAACTTAAACAATAATTCATTGTTCATTTGAAGTACTTAAATACTCAATTAATAGCTTTCGAGTGATGTGAACTAGGATTACTAGTACATTTACTAAGCTTTCCAATAGCATAGGCTATATTAGACATAGTTCTAATCATGGTATACATAACTTCCCATAGCTTTTGAGTATTCAAGTTGAGACACTACAATACCTTAATTAGGTGAAAGATTGAGATTATGATTTATAGGAGTGCTTACAGGAGAACAATCTTTAAAGTTAAATTTCTTCAAAATCTTCTTAATAAAATAAGATTAAGAAATTAAAATACCATTGTTCCCATGTTTAATTTTTATACCAAGGATCACTTAGGCATCCCCCATGCCTTTCACATCAAACTTAGATGATAAGAATTCTCTATTTTAACAACTCAATTTTGATCGGTACCAAAGATTAACATGTCATTTACATATAAGCAAATTGTAACTCTTTTACTAGAAGTATCAAACTTGCTATATACACACTTGTTTGCTTGGTTTAGCACAAAACTATTCGACATCATCAAACTTTTGATGCCATTGTTTTGGGTGCTTGCTTTAGACCATATAAAGATTTTAACTTACAAATTTTATTCTCATTACTAGGCATAACAAATCCTTCAAGTTGTTTCATGTAATCTCCTCATCCAATTCACCATTTAAAAATGCAGTTTTCACATCCATTTGGTGAATTTCTAAGATTGTGTATAGTTTCAAGTGCTAATAACAATCTAATAGTAGAAATCCTAGCAATAGGAGCATATGTATCAAAGAAATCAATACCTTCTATTTGACTAAAACCTTGGATAACTAATCTAGCTTTAAACTTATCTATGCTACATCCACCTTCGTTTTCTTTTTAAGGATCCATTTACACCCCAATGGTTTACATCCAGGAGATAATTTAACCAACTTATAAGTATTATTTTACATAATGGAACCCATCTCATCTTGGATTCCTTCTTTCCAAAATGCAACATTTCTAGAAGCCATAGCTTCACTATAAGTCCTTGGATCCTCCTCAATATTGAAACAATATTGATACTAAAATTCAATCTCATTCCTTGATACTTCAACTAAATAAAGTTGAAAATCATCACCAAAAGACTTAGCTTTTCCTTCTCTTGTACTTTTTCTGGGATCACTACTAGTGGAAGGTATAGCTTCGGTATTATCCGAATTACTACCAAATATGTTATAAGTTTGAGAAACCTTCAAAGTAGAAGTCGCGTCCTTTGGTCTAGGTATTGAAGTAAATCTTTCTTTATCAAAGATTGCATCTCTTGACTCTATAATCGAGTTTACAGATACATAATCATTACGGTCCAAGACATAGAACCTATAAGCCTTGGAATGATATGCAAATATAATAAATATGCAATCTATACCTCTTTCAACCAAAGTGTTTCTTTTAGGTTAGGTAAGCCTCATAATAGCTCTACATCTCCAAACTCTAAGATAACTCAAGTTTGATGGATTTTTACACCAAAGTTCATATGAGGTAGTCTTATTTCTTTTATTAGGAACTCTATTTAATAGATAACAGGTTATTAACATCGCCTCACCCCAAAATCATTCACTCAAACCCGAATAGGACAACATAGAATTAATCATTTCTTTCAAAGTCCTATTCTTTCTTTCTGCTATATTATTTTGTTATGGTGTATAAGGAGCTCTAGTTTGATGTATTATACTAATGGATTGGAGATACACCAGATCATAATACTCGCCTCCTCTATCAGTACAAAGAGTTTTAATCAACCTATTTTGATGAAGCTTTACCTTTTGTTTATAAGTTTTAAATTTATCAAGAGCTTCATCCTTAGCATCTAATAAATAAACATAACAATATCAAGAGGCATCACCAAGAAATGTAATAACATACTTTTTTATTACCTAACGATGGTGTTGCATGCAAGTCACATAAATCATATCATGCATTTTTCATTGTTCATGTCAAAAGCAGGGATTAAACTCATTTTAGACATATCTTTTAACCTTTTATAATGAACATGTCCTTGTCTAGCATGCCATAATTTTGATTTGTTCATATTATTATTAGAACTAGTTAAAGCCATACAAACAGATTCATTACCAAAAGAAATATCCAAATTCGATCAACATAAACATACTATTATGTAGATAACTAAATCCAACAAAAGTACCATGACTTGCCAATATATACTTGTTACTTTCCAACACTTGTTTGTTACCATAATTATTTAAGACAATACTAGACAATAGATTCTTTCGAATCCCAGGTACATACAACACTTTATTTAATAATAAACATTTTCCAGAAGTAAACAGAAGCCTTACATTTCCTAGTCTCTTGATTTGTTCACTTGCAACATTACCTATCTTTAGTATTGATCCATCTTCAATTGGTTGAAAGTCCTTGAACTAACAAAGATCTTGACACACATGACTAGTTGCTCCCAAATCAACCCACTAAGTAACATCATCATCCTGCACATAGAATGCTTTAGAAATTAGTGATACATAATTCTCACCTGAATTATAATTTGGAACTAAAATCTAACCTTGTTGCTTTCTCGTATCCTTAGATCCACTTGGATCGGTATCATTCTTGCCTTTACTAACTCGGCAATCCTTATTGAAATGACTAGGTTTGCCACACTTCCAACATGTTAATTTGGCTTCTTGTTAGAGCCTTTGTTGTTATTATTACCTTTAAACTTTCAATTTTCTTTATACTTGTTGGCATTCTTGGATGATTCATCTTCTTCCATCATGTTTACTTGTGAAGGTCCGGCCATGTTTTTGTCCTTAAATTTATCACTCAAGCCTTTAGAGACTTTTTAATTCTAAAGTGACAACCAAGTTAGACCAGACTCAATTCCTCCTTCTTATGTTTCAAAGTATGTTTGAACTCATTTCAAGAAAGGCAATTTGTCAATGATACTAGAAACCAAGATGGATTCATTCATATTCATATCATCTTGAACAAACTGTCCCAGAATCCAGAGCAATTTATTATACTTTCCATGATAGTTCTTGAATCCACCATCTTGTAATTTATAAAATTACTAACCAGAAATTTCTTACTAGTAGAATTTTCTGCCATATATTTGGATTCATGGGAATCCCACAATTCTTTTGCAATTTCATCATTTTGGTAGATATAAATAAGGAATCAGACATACTATTTAATATGTGACCATGACAGATGTAGTCATCATTCTCCCACTTGCATCGCCTCCTTATTCGTTCCAAAGTCTTGTTTTCTATCAATTCTGGCACGGGGATACTAAGATCATGCACAACCTTCGAAGTGGTCAACAGGATATACATCTTATTCTGGCATCTTTAAAAGTCTGGTCTTTCAAATTTTTCCGGTTTCGTAAACTTGCTTGTCATGTCTTTCGCAGAATCTTCGTCAGTCATCTTCAACGATAGATAATTTCGATCTTCATAGAAATCCTAAAATCAAAGCCCGGATAATTTGAGAGTCTTGTAATCACTTTCAGATCAAAATTATTCAATGGTTTACTAGAATATCTCAATCTGCCCCTTAATCCATGCCGCCCCTTAGACCCTGCTACGAGGGGTGCTACCCTCGAACCCCCACCAAGGGGGCGTTGTCCCCTTGGAACCCCCATTACTTAGGGGCTTCTCCCCAAAGGAGGTTATCAATATCAAATATCATAATAAACTCAAACAAACATGCACTTCGAACCTCCTAACTTGTTTGATGGATATTATGATCACATTGGTCATTAATCAATCTAATACACTAAAATATCTAACAATCTTGACGCCTTATATTTCAACTCTTGGTTTTATCCGTTACATAGTTGTTAAACCATATTTGAAATTCAATTTTCATATATTTTATTTCCATCCATAAAATAAGATGTTACAATGATCTGTCTATAATTATTAAATCCACAGCTTAATCCTACGATTAAGTAAGAACGTTTCCTGGGTTCTCCATAATGCATTTAGAAATCTTAAATTGTTATTCGGCATTGCTTTCCAAAGCATTCGATTTTGTGTATTAAATATACATGTTACATTATAATAAAAAGGTGTTCAAATTGATGTTTTTACTCTGTGAAGCTTCTATGCAAGAAGGTTTGCAAATTGCAACTTTGAATCGAGAGATATAACTAACAAGCTCGTCGAATCGGATAAAGAAGATGGATGGCAGATTCGTAAGTTCTAACTTTCAATGGGACAATCTCAACAAAATCTCTGTCTAATTTAGATATAACATCTTATAAATATAACATGTGATAATCTTTAACCTCTTTTAAATATAACAAGTGATAATAATCACATAGGAGTATTCGAAAGTGTAATTACAACCATCGTTTACATGTTTCTCTAATAGTCAGAATAAAGCTTTTAAATGAACATGTACACAGTCATGTTCATATTCTTTTATTTAACTTTAACATAACACGGTCACGGACATAAATGAACATGAATTTTGGTTTCATGCTTGTTAGTTAAATAACGAACTTGTTTGAGTTTGTTCATGTTCGTTAGTTTATAGCTCACCAACATAAACGAACATGTTCTTATCTGAATTGGTTCTTCTCTCAAACCGCCTTTAAAACCCACTTGACCACAACCCGAACCGGATTAAGGTTTCGACCTGTTTTGTACCTCTCAATACTAGAGTGTGTTCTTAAGCCCACACAATGGTGTGCCGCTATATATAGATGTTAAGCAAACACAATGTCATTGCGATCAAATTTTGTAAACACGCATGCATTTAATGAACACTAAAATTTAAACAATTATTTATTATTTCATATTTTACAGTTTGTTGTTTTCCTACGAAACTTCATCAACTAATTACTAATGGTTGGTTTCTTGATTAAGGAAAGTCCTTAATTTGTGTCACGAGATAATAAGTACAAGGATCTTTGATGTACATTTGTAAGTCGAGGGATTTAGTTGTCAATAGTTGTAATGCCAGTTACTTAGTTAGTTGGGTTTATTATAAACCTAATATCATTGTAATTGAGAGGTATCGATGAAATGAATTGAGTTTTCCCTAACTGTCTTCTTCTCTGTTCTTTTATCGTAACATTGGTATCAGAGCACCAATCCTCATCGGAGATCAGGCGACTAAGGCGGCGAATTGGTGTCAATGGCAGCTACTCAGTGTTATGAATCAACCAATTACACTGCACTAGATTTGTTTGTATGATTACAAGAACAGGGAGTATACAAATTTAGAGGGAACATACAAAGTCAAATACATAAGATTATGTCGATTATCATCTACGCAAATAACTATCATGTGACCATTATTCTAGCGGGTAATCATACTTTATCTAAACCGACCCACCTACATAATACTTATATTATACATAATACTGTCACACTAAAATATGTACTATACTATTTACATAATAGGACTTAATGACAAGATTATCTTCCAACATTGTCCCCCTTAATATTGGCATTAAGTTCTACAACTTGAGGTTATTCTTCACTTGAACTCTTGGACTTTTTCATGGGAGGTAGATCTGTATCTTGTCATAACTTTTGCTATTTGCCTTTCGTGCTCTTGTTGCTACCTGTTGTCTTGATTATAATCTCTCTTCCTTTGAATTTCAAGTGGTACCATTCAAGCATCTCAAGGCACCTTAAATATATGATTTTGATGGACTTTATAAGGCTTTGTTGGTCTTCGATTCTTAGTATCCTTAGTTCATAGCCCATTTGCTTGGTGGCTTCTATCCATTTATCATGTTGGTCGACAACATTATAACCCCCGTACTTTTGAACACTCATATAAAGGTACATCAGATTGATCCGATGTCCAAATATATCCCTTGGGGGCATGGGATTAGGAATTCTAATCCTTAAAATATCTGTTATGAACCATTTTACTACCTTCTCAAATTCAGCCTCAAATTTACTTCTTTGTTCATCTATATTAGTAGAAATATGGATCAAATCCATAAATATTATGCAATCATGGAGTGAAGAGATTTGTGTTGGGTACATAACGGGCCCTTTTCCTTTATTATTATCATCTTTTCTTTCACTCGTTCCAATTGAAATTGTTTTGAAATAGTTCCACTGTGTTCTTTATCATAATCTTCCTTCGTTCTTCTTTCTTACTTATTACTTGATTCTGCATGACAACTTTCTTCTTTGGTTTTCTTTTCTCGAATCTGGTTCTTGTCTCTTGCAGTATTCTTTTCATATGGTTGAGTGATATAACACATATCTCCTTTGGAGATGATCTCGATGTTCTTCCTTGTTTTATGTACATAATATACATTTTTTATGAACAATACTTGGTTATTATAATAAACCTTTACATTCCCTTTTCCTCTAAAGTATTCTTTAGTGAACCCATATGAATAAGCCTCTATACCAACAAACTCATCAATTTTATGAACATATTCTTGTTTCCTATAACGTGTTGTTTTCAGGTTAGACTTACATACTAGATTTCGTTCCATTTTACATGATGGGTACCCTTTACAAGGAATTCCATGATTCCAATTCTCTTCCTAAATTCTCTTCTGAAGTGAAACGGTTCCTTGCAAAGACCACGTAGAGATCTGCTTGGATATTCATTCTTCTTCTGTTCGCTACTTTTAAAAACAAACTCCTTTTATGCAGCCCTCTGTTTCCTTTCACGATCTCTTCATTTAGTCCTGCGTTGAACTTTTCACACATGAT
Source organism: Flaveria sonorensis (assembly GCA_025506505.1). Classification (NCBI taxonomy): domain Eukaryota; kingdom Viridiplantae; phylum Streptophyta; class Magnoliopsida; order Asterales; family Asteraceae; genus Flaveria; species Flaveria sonorensis. The sequence goes on along the minus strand of CM046426.1, from coordinate 47,858,762 downwards.
GTGTAGATTATCGTTATCACTTCCATCGCCATAGTCCCCGTGATCCTCCAGATCATACTTAAATGTTTCCACTTGACCCACCTGGTCATGAAACATAGAGGGGAAGAAAGATGAGATGTCGCATCCATCTTTGGCGCCACTGGAATACACGTCCTCGAGTTAAACATTCGGATCAAACATAAACTTCACACAGGATCTAAACGTTGGCTCTGATGCCATGTTATGAATCTACCAATTACACTGTACTAGATTTGTTTGTATGATTACAAGAACAAGGAGTATACAAATTTGGTTGGAACATACAAAATCAATTACATTGATTGATGCTTTACACACACACACACACACATATATATATATATATATAGAGAGAGAGAGAGAGAGGGAGAGGAGGGATCCTAAAAAACCATAATATTATGAGAAAACTAGAGAAAACAAATAAAACGGTCACATAATTTATAATTGTTTTATCACTACCTTCTATATATATGTGTGAGTATATAAAAATAAGGGTATGGATCAAATGAAAAACGTAGCATGGTTTTACATATACGTCACATATATGTTATGTATATGTAACCATTTTTCATTTGACATAAGGTTACGTATACGTAAGACCTTTCATTCTCGTATGTATGCTCAACATATATATACCAAATACTTAAATAACATTTTAACAATTAAAATAACAAAAAAGTTACAAATTATGTTATTGGTTTTCTTGTTTTTCTTTGGTTTTCATATAATTATTGGTTTTCTCATGAACCCTCCTCTATATATACACACACACACACATGATTATGTCGGTTATCATCGACCGCAAATAATTGTCATGCGACCGTTATTCTAGCGGGTAATCCTGCTTTATCTAACTGACCCACCTACATAATACTTATACTATACTTAATACTATCACACTAAAATATGTACAATACTATTTACATAATTGAACTTAATGACAAGATTATGTTCCAACACTCAGCAGCAAGAAATAGAAAAAATGAAGAAAATTGTACAGAAAACTCACAATCAATCCAATTATAAAAGTCAGTGTTGGAAGAGAATTCTTGTCATATTATGAATTTACAAGTTCAGATGGAGAAAGCATGTTTACAGCTTTGTTCCATGAAGGAATTGATCGAAAAGAGTCCCAAGAACACTAATCACCATGAAGATTGTTTAGTAAGGCTGGGACGGTGGGATTTTCCAAAATTCAGCAGTGAAGACGTCAAAGGACGGATTTATAAGTGCAATCATTTCTTCTCGTTGGATAAACATCAGCCAATTTGAAGGTCCATTATGCGGTAATCAATTTGGAAGGAGTAGCCTTACAGTGGCATCATGGCTTCGTTGTGAGTCAAGATCGTGATATGAAAGATATGAATTGGGATGATTATGTTCGTTCTTTGCTAAATTGATTTTCTACTCGTTCAACTAAAGAACCAATCGAGGAGTTAAAGAATTTGCAGCAGACAAGTACATTACAGGAATATTGTGATGCATTTGATGCATTATTGAATAGAGTCAAATTATGTGAAAATTATGTTGTTAGATTGTTTGTAGCTAGTCTCAAACCTAAAATTAGATGTTTAGTTAAGATTTTCAAACCTAAGACTCTAAGAGAAGCTATAGCCATGGCTAAACAAAAAGAAGTGGTTTATACTACCTTATTTGGTAAGGATCCCAAGAAATCTCCAATTACCATTACCTTTACTAGCTCTATTTTCTCTACTAGTTCCATTCCTAAACTCTCACACACTACCTACAAGACCAACACCCGCTCGAGTATTAGCCCCAGTCTAACAGCTACCTTGTCACTACTCCCTACCCCACCACCTACTAAAATGATCAAACCCATTTGAAAAGTGTCTTCTAAGGAGTCAGAGGAGAAGAGAGCCCGATGAGAATGTTTTTAGGGTAGTGAGAAGTATTCTCCTTCTCGTAATTATAAGAATAAACAACTGTATGCCTTAAAAATTGGAACCAATGAACCATGTGAAATTGATCCTCTATAGGAGTTAGCATAAATTCGATAGTTGCAACTACATCAATTTCCATATATGGGGGTTCCATCTTATTCTACTATAAAGGTCTTAGAAACTATTGGAACTATACAATTACAAATTTTGGTAGATTTAGGATCTACTCATAACTTCCTAGATTCAAGATTGGCATCTAAGCTACACTTCCCAACTAAATCTATACCTGCTATGTCAGTGACTATGGCAGATGGTAATAAGCTTCCTTGCACCACCATATGTCAAGATTTCCAGTGATTAATGTAGGAAATGTGGTTTAAGGCTAATGTGTTATTATTACCATTAGAAAATTATGATATGGTATTGGGTATACAATGGTTATAAACTTTGAATGACATTATTTGGAATTTCAAGTCTCTCACTATGCAATTAACCATAAAATTAAAAGGTACTAGCAACAAGGGTATGACCTTTTGTTCAGCTAAATAGTTGGATTCTCTTTTGAGTAATGCTAAGTCTGTGATTCATTTTCAATTGTTTAAAATCCAAACTAAAGAGACAGGGGTTTTTCAACATTATTCTAAGGTCTTTGATGAGATGAAAGATCTTTATATTGACCCCCTATTAAAAGAATTTGATGATGTTTTCCCATCCCCTACAACAATTCCTCTTCCTAGATCTTGTGATCACAAGATTCAGCTGATTGATGAGAAGGCAACCATTTACCAAGGAGCTTATAGATATCCCAGAAAGACATAATTGAGAAAATGGTCCAAGAAATAAAAGATATGGTTATTATAAGAGACAGTGACAGCTCTTTGGCTTCCCCAGTTGTCTTAGTCAAAAAGAAAGATGGTTCTTGGAGGTTGTGTGTTGGTTACAGGAATCTAAATGACAACTCTGTTAAGAATAGATTCCCTATACCATTCATTAAAGAGTTATTAGAAGAATTGGGTAGAGCATCGGTGTTTTCTAAATTGGATCTCAGGTTATCACCAAATCAGAATGAACTCAGATGACATTCATAAAACTTCATTCAGAACCCATCAAGGTCTCTTTGAGTTCTTGGTTCTTCCTTTTGGCCTCACTAATGCTCCAGCTACATTTTGAGGTTTAATGAATTTTGAATTCCACCACTTATTAAGAAAGAAGGTTCTTATTTTCTTTGATGATATCTTGGTGTATAGTAAGAACCTTCAGCATCATTTATTGGATCTAAAGGAAATATTACAATTGTTCAGATCCAATCAACTGTTTGCCAAAGTTTAAGTGCAGCTTTGCAGGGTCTACGATGGAATATTTGGGACATGTAATTTCTAGGGGGTCTCTTACGCTATCTGGGTTCTTCATATGGATCTATTGCCAAACCCTTAACATTGCTTCTTAAAAAAGATGCTTTTAAGTGGTCTAAGGAAGCTCATAATGCCTTCTTGTAACTTAAAACTGCTTTAACTCAAGGCCTGGTCTTAGCTCTACCTGATTGGTCCAAAGAATTTATGGTAGAGACTGATGCTTCATCAAAGGGATCGGGGACTATATTAATGTTGGATAATCATCCATCAGCATTTATGAGTAAAGCCTTGTCTCCTAGTCAACGTACTCTTTCAGTGTACGAGAAGGAGTTGTTGGCTATCTTCATGGATGTGAAACAATGGCATCAATATTTGATCACAAAGCATTTTATCATCAGAACTGATCAGAAAAGCTTGAAACATTTACTTGAGCACAAGATCAATACCCCTCTTCAGCATACTTGTTTAAGTAAACTTATGGGGTATGATTACACCATTGTTTACAAGAAAGGGTCTGATAATACTGCAGTTGATTCATTATCCAAACTAAATGGTTCAGCTTTACTTTGCTTAGCAATTTCTTCTTACCAACCTTTATTAATATCAAGGTTAAAAGAATGTTGGCAATCTAATAAAGCAACACAAGAGGTGATACAAAGATTAACAAAGGAGAGCATCTTATGCATTTTACTTGGGATGGGGAACTTCTTTACACAAAAAATAGACTTTGGATTCTAGCTAATATAGAGCTTTGATCTGAACTGTTACATGGGTGTCACACTTCATAATCTGGTTATTCTGGATTACATCCTACAATCCAAAGGTTCAAATCACTATTTTATTAATGGGGAACTACTAAGGATATTAAGGCCATTATTAAGGCTTGTGATGTTTTTCAGCAAGCTAAATACGAAACAGTTGCTAATCATGGATTGCTATGTCCATTACCGGTCCCTACTTCTATCTTCACAGGTATTTCTATGGATTTCATTGGTGGTTTACCTAAATCTCAAGGATTTGATTCGATTTTAGTGATCATTGATAGATGGACCAAATTTGGCGACTTTATTGCTTTGAAGCACCCATATTCAGCTCCTAATGTGGCCCAATTGGTTTTGGATAATGTCTTCAAAATTCATGGCTGCTCTTATGTTATTGTATCCAATAGGAATGCCTTGTTTTGAGTAATTTTTGGAAGGAATTTCTGAAGCTTCAGGGTATTAAACAGGCCCTCTCAACTACCTACCATCCTCAAACGGATGGACAGACAGAAATCATTAATCGGTGCCTTGAATCATACCTTCGTTGTATGGTAATGCCTGAACCACACTCCTGGGCTAGTTGGTTGTCATTGGCTCAGTGGTGGTATAATACCACTTGGCATTCATCAATCAACATGTCTCCATACAAGGCTTTATTTGGAATCGAACCACCTTTACATGCACCACACTTTCCCTCTAACAGCAAAGTGGCTGCTGTGGAAGAACTGTTTCATGAACAACATGCTATGTTGTGCACTCTTAAGCAGTCGTTAGAACGTGCAAGGAATAGAATGAAGTAATTTATTGATTCTCATCGCACTGAGCAGTCCTTTGAGGTGGTGATTGGGTGTATCTCAAATTACACCCTTATAAACAGACTTCTTTGTGTGTGCATAAGTATTCTAAACTCTCTCCTAAGTACTATGAACCTGTCTTGGTTCTTGCAAAGATCAGGTCCGCAGCCTATCAATTAGATCTCCCTAAAGACTATCAAATCCATCACACTTTTCATGTTTCCCTACTTAACTGTGCTATTGGAACCATTTCCCAAATCACTCCCATTCCGGCTACTACCACTTCTAGCTTAATTCCTGCTCGCATATTGGATCGCAAGTTAGCTCGTGTTGGCCATAAGCCAGTGGTGAAAGTTTTTATTCAATGGAAGGATCTACCATTGTATGATACTACTTAGGAGATAGCTGAAGAATTCATTCATAAGTATCCGGATTTTTCCCTTGATTCTTGAGGACAAGAATCCTATATGGGGAGGGTATTGTCACAAGATAATAAGTACAAGGGTCTTTTATGTACAGTTGTAAGTCAAGGGAGTTAATTTTCAATAGTTGTAATTGTAGTTAGTTAGTTAGTTGGGTTCGTTATAAACCGAGTATCGTTGTGATTGAGAGGTATCGATGAAATGAATTGAGTTTTCCCTAACTGTCTTCTTCTTTGTTCTTTTATCATAACAATTTGTTGTGTAGAACATAACGCATGTTTTTAACTCTAATAAGTATGCCAAATTATAGGCTGAAAAATTAATTAAATTTTCAAATCAATGTAAAATTACTAAATCAAACTCCATGTTACATTCTATGAATCAAAAACTTCAAAATTCAAAGACTCGTACATTCAATCCCTCGAAAGATCGGCTTATATCATGAATACATCGTAGTCAAAGAGGCCATCTGTCAAGGATCTGAAACGATGCCAATCAAGCTGCCCCCTAGACACAGTAATACGCAGACCCTTTAATTGATAAATGCTCTGTGGAAGACTAGTTATGCCTGCACCTTTCATATTTAACTCTGTCAAACATTTCATGTTACCTATGCTATTCGGGATATCTCGTAAGGAAGAACAATCTGTTAGGTCTAATATCTCTAAACCCTCTAATCTGCCAAGATCCTCAGGTAATTGCTCCAGATTGCAACATGATTCAAGGTTAAGACATTTTAAATGTTTCAGCTTACAAATGCTATCTGGAAGATGCTTAATCTCTTTCATCCACAAAGTTAGCATGTCTAGACTTTCTAACCGCCACAAATCCTTGGGCACCTCTGGAATACTGCCTTCAAGTATAAGCTCTCCTAATTGTTGTAAACCACAAATACTTGTTGAAAAAGACTCAAGATTTGTACAAGCACATAGACCAAAAGAGAGAAGCTTCTCAATATTTCCGCTCGATGAGGATAGAGGTTCCTCATAATCACATTTAAACTGAAACTTTGGAAGATTATTATTGGGATGCAATGGGCATGTATCTAGGGACTCTGCAATCAGATCTAATGCAGCTAAAGAATAAGCACTTGGTAAATTATTCGACCTGAAAACCACAAAACGTCGAAACCTCAAACAACCGTATAACTCTATGTCGACAAGATTTTGTAGACATCCCACCGGAGCGTGAATTTCTTGAAGATAATAGCATCCTAGGAGATGTAACCTTTCAAGCTGTGGAGTTTGCCCAAGATTAAGATTTCTCACCTTAGTTCCACCAAGGTTAAGGAGTTTAAGCTTTTGACACATAATAGGCATGTGGAGTTCAACAAGGTCTTTACATACTTCAAGATTTAATATCTCGATATTTGGAGTCATCCCAAGGTCGAATGTTCTCAACTTTGAATACCGGAGGTCAATGAATCTAACCTTATCAAGAACCTATAACAATTAAAGAATGAAAAACGATTATTAATGTAACGATAAAATATAACATTACAATGTGAATTATGCGAAAGAACCATCAACCATTATTCTACCTTTCTTTCTTCCCCTTTCCAGACTTCAGACATATTGCTCTCAGCCATTTCTAGGTTAACGAGCTTATTTGCTCTAAACGTTTTAGGTAAAGATTGAAAAGGGTATCCATACCAATATAGAGATCGTAAAGCATCTGGTAAGTATGGGCTAACTTCATCAACTATCCATTCTCTATATCCATTATCCACATGAAGAAATCTAAGTTCCTTCATGTTTCTTAAACCTTTCATAATAGTTGTTGGATGAAGGTCCGTATTCTTTAGTTTTATACTTTTTATTGCACTGGTACCCTGTATGTAAAGAAATAGCTCATATTAATTTTTGTCATAACAAATAAAGGTGCTCTAGGTTCCACCATTAATATAAACTTGAAACCTACCAATTCATTAACAAATATATCTTCAATTTCCTCTTTAATCCATAGCCGGGTATGCTTACTAGGATCATCTGGGTGTAGACGACGAACAATATTCCATGCCATTTCTTCTATATGGTCATGGAAACGCAAGCCATCAATATTTGAAATAGTTATCAAAGATTTCTGCTCAAGAACTCTTAGACCAATTTCAGCATTATATCCACAGCTTTCAAGTATTCTGATTGCTCTCTCTTTCATTTCACCTTTTAGTATGCAGACAACATCTAGGAATATTTCTTTCTCATCATTCTCTAGACCATTATAGCTTAGTTCCAATCTTTTCAACGTTTTCTCCAATGGAATTGTTTTTAGTCTTTCTATGGCGTCTACCCATTCATGTTTCGTTCTACCATAAAGATGTGAACCCAAAACTTTGATAGTTAAAGGAAGACCAGCAGCATAATGTACAACTTTTCTAGAGAGCTCTTCATACCCTTGATTTGGAATCTCTCTTTTAAATGCATACCTACTAAGAAGGCAAATTGCTTCCTCATGTGCTAACAAATTAATCTCATGAATAACGTTCACACCATGCGCTACTAACACTTGCTCATCTCTTGTTGTGATGATGATTCTACTTCCTGGCTTAAACCAAGTAAGCTCGCCTGCTAACGCTTCAAGCTGGTCTACATCATCTACATCGTCTAGCACCACAATAACCTTTCGACCACACATCATCTTTTTCATCATATTATCCAAATCAGAGTTACTTATTCGAGTAATGCTTTGATCATTTAACACATCTTGAAGGACCTGTTTTTGCAATTCCATCAAACCAAAACCTTTTGAACCTTCTCTCACATTCTCAACAAAGCTTTTGCCTTCAAACCAAATGGAGATATAATTGAAAATTGCTCTCGCCAAAGTGGTCTTTCCACCACCTCCCATCCCCTTTATCCCTATCATACGAACATCATCGGTGTTGATTTCTAAAGAAGAAACTATATCCTTTACGCGGGTCTCCATGCCTACTAACTTCTTATCAACAATCAAGTTAATTAAATGTAGCTTTAGTGAAATGTCTTGAATAATTTGTTGGATAAATTTAGCTTCATGCCTGTGTGTTAAAGAAGATAAAATTAGATAACTCAAAATCCTAAAATGAAAAGTTGGGTGTCCATATTAAACACATATTAAAAAGAAACAGAAGTAAATAATGTTAGGTTAATCGAATATGTTGACAGTTCGGCTCAGCGGGTCATCAGTCAGCATGTTAACGGGTCACGAGTCAATTGATAATGGGTCTTCCAAGTTCAAGATGGTTTGGAGAAGCCTTGAAAGTTCTGTTTTGCGTATTAGTAGGAGTCGCATGTTCTTATTTTGTGTTATAATATAGTTTAAGATTGCTCTTTTAAAAAGACAGAGGGTTATCATTTTCTTAAGCTTCCTTATTTCCTTGTAATCCGTTTTTTTGGATTTTTCATATAACCATAATATTTGTCCCAAAGTGTGTGTTATTAAAAGGGGCCCGAACCAACATTTGGTGTCGGATTCTGGTTCAGTGAAGTAGGTAGAGCCGGTCTGAGAGTCGACCGTCGAAGTGAGGAGCAACTTTCAGCTGCAAGGCCGCGACAGCAACGGAAGCAGTGAGTCGGTGATCGGTTTTGGCAAGAAAGGTGCGTCGAGACAACAACTTTGTTTGACTATGGGCATGGGTTGTAAGGTGTTGCTATACATTTGACGCCAGTGACGGATCTAAAAGAAAAGTTCAGGGGTAACGTAAAAAAAAATTTTACCATACATTTATATTAATAAAAGAAAATATATATATAAAGGGGTCCGAATGAATATCATTCAAATCAAATCCATTTGAAACCGAGGGAATTAAACTCGAAGGAGTTGTTGACCCAACACTATCATCATTAATAGAATCAATATTCTGCTCTTGAAATTTTCTTTTAAGAAATTGTCAATAATAACTTGTTTTTTTCATCTTTCAAATCCCTAATTTTCTAATAAATAGCATAATAAGATTACAAATTACAATTAAAAATAACACAATTAAAATCCCTAATTTCAATATCATATCTTTAATCCCTACTTCATATGTCTAATTGTATAAAGTTTAAATATTAATAATTGAACCAAATAACCATTAACCAATATCATCATCTTGAAATCTTTCAAGTCATTAATTATTATAACAAATAACACTTAAATATTAGAAATCGAACAATATAAACCCTAAATCCTAAATTCATAGTGTAAAAGAGAGAAAATTTGGGGAAAGCAGAAAGATCATATGAGCAGTAGCAAGCAGCGCACGTCGGTGGTAGCAAGGCTGCCGCAGCAGCAGCAGTTTGGCGAACGGCGGTGGTCGGCCGGCGACATGGTGATCGGTGACAGTGGGATGACTGAATGGTACATGGGTGAACAACGATAGTGAGGATTGGGAAATAGCCGTTTATTTTTATAAGTTATTTGGGTTATGGGTATTTGGGCTTGTAAGCCTGTTTGGCTTTTTAAGGTGTTAATTTTTTGATTTATTTTAATTTTGAGTTTATTTTAATTTTAGGCTTGTTATTGGGTATTTGGGGCTAATTAGTTATTAATGTTCTTTTATAAAATATTAAACTATTTTTATAAAATTTAAAATTTCTAGAAGTGTTGAGTTTAAAAGGAGGGCTATCATTTTCTTTAGCTTTCTTGTAATCGGTTGTTTTGGAGTTTTATTATAGAAAATTTGTCCCAAAGTATGTGTTTTTAAAAGAGGCTTTAACCAACAAAATAACAGATGAAGGAATTACCCATCAAAAGTGTTCTTCAACTCCCACCCTGCAAGATCGGATGCTTGTTTGAGAGCATTTCTCCATCTCCCCGCAACCTCTTTATCTACATGTTGGGCAAAGGCTTCTCCAACTGACCCACTTTGGTTGCGCACTTCTGTGGGTTCTACATCATAGAAGACGGGGTAAGCAGTCTGCTCGGTCGTCTTTTGGCACTCCATTATCTTAACGAGCTCGTCTAAGCACCATGATGAAGACGCATAGTTTTTGGAGAAAACGATGATGTAACATCTCGAGTCTTCAATGGACCGGAGGAGCTGATCATTGATCCTTTCCCCTTTTTCGATTGTTTCATCATCTTTGTAAGTTATAATGCCTCTGTTGACAAGAGCAACATAGAGATGATCAACAAAAGTCTTACGGGTGTCTTCACCTCTGAAACTCAAAAAAACATCGTACTTGAAGAAGCTCTTTTGAACAGGCGAAGATGAAGTAGAAGCCATTGAAGGATACAACAAAATGAGATCTTTAGGATATGATGGAAAATTATATGAACTAAATTAAGAGATTAATAATCCACGAGAGTGCATGTAAACCAAGAAGACAAGATTCTGGTATCAATGTATTTTATGATGGGTTGAGGACAAAATAATATTATTTACATAATCCAAAAGATAAAGAATAGGCCTAACCCTACATGAAAATGATTGTTTACGCGTTATGACCAACCACATACATATTGGTATTTTCTTGACTTTATGGGCGTTGACTTTTCAAAGTCACAGGGCCAATAAGAGAAGGTTCCGGTGACCTAGAGTAAGGGACCGGACCGGGTCAGAAGTATCAAAAATCCAGACCGGATCAGAAGCAAGGGAAAGGGTGGGTCAGAAGCAAAAGTCTCTGTTAGAAGGTGAGGAAGGAAAATCAAACAGCCTGACCACTTACCCGGTCAGCAGTCAGCTCTGACTAAACCGGGTCAGCTCATATCAAACAGCCCCTAAGTGAGGCAATATGGAGACGTGTAGAGTGTGTCAGAGAAGGTAAAGTCTATTTTAAAATTATAAATGTTTTTTTTTCTTAATGGCAATATTTTGAATCTTTTTAGGTGAATTTTGTTCGCATTTTGCACTATTATATAGTTTTAGTTTTAGTAAACCCGTGTATTATACGGGTTAAATAAATAAAATATTAAATAAAATAAAAATTGTTAATTATAAAACGATATATTAAGACATAATATGATTAGAATTACGTATAAGTAATGACTATAAGTAATAAAATAATAATACGATCTTTTTAAATTTTTTTGTTTTTTTCAAAGATAAAGTAAACATATTGTTTCAAAATAAAGTTTAAAAAAATTATTTTTAAAAATTTCCTTACTACAACTTCCTATTTTAATAAATTTTTCATAAAAAAATTAAAAATAATCAATTTTAAAATATTACGTAAAAATAGTTTGATTTATTAGAAAAAATTCTTTACATAAAAAACTATTTCTATAGAAATAACATTAATAAAAAGATATCTTTCTTAATTTATTAAAAAACTAATTATAATGTAAAAATGATTAAATAATATTATTAGTAATTAATGCAGTTATTTAATAGGAGAAAAAAGCGAGAAAAGTTTGATAAAAATAAATATGGTGCTAACACGTGACACCCCCATTTACCATTTTATTAGAGTAGAAATATATAATATCCGTTTCTTATTTAGTTGAAATGAAATATAAACAGATATAACATAAAGTATGAATGTCTTGTCAGAAACTATAAATCTAAATCTTATTAACCCCAATTCAAAGCGTCGGAACTATCTCAACATAAACAAATAAGAATCAACAAAACGATTAAAATAAAATAAGTCTCAGACAATCGAAACATATGATGAACCCTAACTCGGTACTACGAAGAAGACGAATTGATGTCATGCAAAGAATTGAAGACAACCGAGCCAATAACTACTTGATGAAGATGACGATAAGATGAATACATGAGTGTGACCATCACAACCCTCTTTGTCTCTGATAAGTTTAATTTTATTTGTATAGAGATAACAACTCCAATGGGTGCAAGCTTAATCCAATGTAAGCCCGGTACAAGCTCATTCCAAGCCCAACCTCATTCCATGCTAAGCCCAATCATAGATAGCAGTCAAATCATGAAAGTAAAATACAAACAATTAGAAAAATACTTTTTCTTATAAATTATATGTTTTTGATATTGAATTGAAAAATAAATTATATTTCAACATGACTACTAAGTTTTTTATGTGTAATGAAATTTCTGATTCATCCTTGTTTTATAATTACAACCTTAGTTACCAAATACTATGGATATTTCAATTTTGACCTAAAACAATGTTCATCAAGCAATGAAAGTCTTCAACTTAAAAATTAAAAAATTAAAACAAGTGCACATTATTTCATAAACCCTAAAATTTAGAATCAAAACTGAAAAAATTAAAAATTAAAAAAATAAAAGAATACCTTATACAAATTAATTTTGATTTTATTTGGGCTTTTAATCTTATATTAATTTGGGTTTTTTAAATTTGAGAGGCATCCTAATTTTTGCTCAAGGGTATTCCGATACATACGACGGTTGAAAAAAAATTTTGCATTTCAAAACGAGAGTTCATGGGGAGTTCAGGGGTAGCCCGGGCTACCCTGCCTCCTTAGTAAGTCCGTCGTTGATCAATGCCCGATAAAATGAACCCAAATATTTAATTGTTCATATTGATTTAGTTTATGTCACAAATATTAATTATGAATGGGTTTACATATGTTGAACTAGCTTAGAAAACCCTCGTACTACACGTGTTAAATGAAAATATTAAATTAATAGTATTAAATATGTTTAGAAATTATATAATAATTTTACGAGAACATATACGATTGAAATAACGTATTATTAATACCATTAGTAATAAAACAATAACATGTTTTTTATACTTTAGTATTTAAAAATATTTTATTTTAAAAAATGAGTTTTTTTAAACACTCTATTTTTTAAAACTGTTTTTTAAACAACGTCATTTTATAAAAGTTCTTTGTAATAAAAGATTTTCATATTTAATAAAATTTTGTTTTAAAAATTATTTTTTTAATAAAAAGTAACATGATTTATATTATTAATTATATTGTTTTATAGTTTATAAGAGATATAAATGATAACTTAGCATTTAATATTATCATTAAATGTTAACTTTCTATGTAATGACATGTGACAAACTTGGTATGAGAGGATAATATATGACAAAGTTGGTATGAGAAAATGACATATGATAAAAAATTATTTTCCTATATTAGAGAAGACTAGCTCTATTAACTCATATATCACACAGGTTAAATAATAAAATATTAAATATACAAAAAATTGTAATTATAAGACTATAGGTTATAAGATAAGATATGATTGAAATTACGTATGAGTAAGGACAAAAATTGACTTGATCTTTTTTATCTTGATTTGATTTCCCGAGCCTCTAGGTTCAACCCTTACATATCTTATTTTAGATTATCATTTTATGCTTCATAAAAATTTATTATATTTAATATTTTATTTTTTCAACCCGTATAATACACGGGTTTACTAAAGTTAGTATTAAATAAATAATAATCAACAACTAATCAGAAATATTATGAACATTTATAGCTTGATCCAACCCGTCTATATCTCTATATTTGATTACAGGGTCAAAAAAATTCAAAATTGATCTAATTATTGCACATAACTTTTTAGAGTGTATTATTCAAATATTAATTTCTTCATACTAATATTCTCACACTCACTTAATATCTAGCTCACGATTTGACCCGTCAAAAATATCCCTTTGAAGTCTAAAAGAAGACAGTTTTCTTTGACTTTATATTTCGCTATGACAATAAACAAAAGTTAAGGTCAATCTCTGTCAAGTGTTGGTTTATACTTGAAAGAGCCTACTTTTACGCATGATCAGTTTTATGTCATCTTCTCACAATTTAAGAGTAAAAATGGATTGAAGATTTTAGTTTTAGATAATGAGAGTAAACCTACTAATGTTACTATAAATGTAGTTTACAAGGATGTTTTTGCTCATTTGTGATCTTATAATCAAAAGTTGTTATGTCTTATTAATATATAACACACTTGATTTTATTTTTATTTTTATGTTATTTAATAATTAACTTTTCACACTTCCGTATAATACACGGATAACTAAAGTTAGTGTATTATATAGTAGTATAGATATTGTGTGAGTTTGGTATTATACAATTGTGCGTTCATATGAAATAGTATTAATATATTATCGAGACTAATTATGCGAGTGACTAAACAATTATATACATAAATATAAATATAAATACACACGTGTATATAAATTGTTTGAGCGAGTCGTGTAATAAACCCGAACCTACACCGTACATGATGTACATGCCTTTTTTATTATAAAACACACTACACTACTTAACGAGCAAGATGTTCGGTAATTAAACCGGTTTCTGGACATATAATATTTCGGGTCGAAAAAACCCGGAAAACTTCTGAGCTGTCTCTCCCCCATCTACCTCATCACTCATCTCTCTAGATCTAGGTTTTCTTTCTCATCTAAATCTCTACAATTCGAGCCTTCTAGGGTTTCAAAACCACACATTCTTCGTCATATTCAATCCTATACACAATCTCATTTCGAAATCATCATCTACTCATCAGATTTGCTCCGATTTTATCCCCTGAAAACTGTTTGTTACTTCAGGGGATTGAGATCGGTTTGGTTTATACACTAATTGTTGTATTTGTAATAAACGTTGAACATGAAATCAGCGCAATCGTCGTCGTATAGAGATCGTACACAGGAGTTTTCGAGCATAGCGGAGAGGCTAAGGAAGTCGTTATCATCGTCAAATGCGGTTGCGGGGATTAACAGTGGTGGTGGTGGTTCAATCAAGGGTGAGGGATCGCGATCAAGTATAGCATTTCAGTCGGAGTTTAACAAGAGGGCTTCTAAAATTGGGTATGGTATTCACCATACATCGCAGAAGCTAGCGAAGCTTGCAAAATGTGAGTTGATCTGACTACGATTGTAAGAAAATTGGATGCGTTAATAGTAATATGTTGTAATGATTCTGTATGTAATAGTGGTATAAACTTTAACCTCACACTGGCTATGCTCAGTATCTCATATCGATTGTTTCGGTTTTAAGAAATGTTAATGACTAGAACTAGAAGGATAGTGTGGATCTAAGCGTACACTTGACTTTGGTGCTTGAAATGTTAAAGAAGTTGAGCTCCCTGGGTGTTCTAAACTATAATGCTTCTTGGGAAAAGCTAATTTTTTTTAGAATCACATTGTGATTTAAGATCCCATGTTAGCATAAGTAAAGTTTGAGCCCTTTATAAGTGTATCTGGCTACTTATAAGATCTCACTATGGTTTTAGCTGATATGAACAATATTGGATTATCATGTTAGCCTGGAATGGTGTCAAGGTGTTACAAATGGTATCAAAGCAGTGACGTACTGGTGTGTAATAAGTTAGAATTGTGAGTGTTCTAGTGGCTGGCTACGTACGTATTCTCACATTCATCAGTTATATAGTTTGTATGAAGGTTATAGTGTTTATCTGTGCTTGAGGCATGACATACAATTTGATAGTGCTCTTGAGGCTCAACTCTTAAAGGAAGTAATCCGTTATGACTGCTACGCATTTCGTGAAGTTATAGGATTTACAAGCACTTTATACTTTGTGTTATTACACATGTTACTAACTCCATATGCTTAGAAGTTTGTGTATATTCATACATAGTTGATGAAACACGCTGCAAGCTAATACTCAAATCGACTAGAACAAAGAACTAAGAAGTTAGAGCTTGCCAAACATGTATATTTTCACATTAAAGAGTTGTAAACAAATGAATTTCCATATGGTAGTAAACTGAAATATAATTTTCTATTTAGCCTTTTGTGATTAGTAGTCGTTATAATGTGTATTTGTTCTTATTCATTTTACCATCTACTCATTTTGAGGCTATTGTAGAAGGAATTAAGGAAAATAGTAGTTATTTTCTTTTTCCATAACTATAAGTATGGAATGGTGATACCTGTCATGTTTATTATATAATATATTAATATACTTCACTTGATCAATTAATTTGAATTTGTGTCGCTGTACCACATGCCAGTTTTTGTTCTACTTTTATTTTCTGAAACATAAACATCATTTGTTTAAACATCCTATATAGGGTGATAAGTGATTAGATGTGGGGTGTATATGACTATATGGGTTTGCAGAATTGCATTATATGTGGTGGCCTCTGATTCAGCACAACTAAAAACAGTAATTCTACATTTGCCACTTATTCTGGACAGAGCCTGTATTCATACATAGTACATTTTATACAGACAATACTTGTTCATAAAGTATGACAACCATGCCACATGGTGTACTAAGTCTATAGCTCAGGAGATTATGTACTGACATGATCTCACTTTTGTACTTCCAGTGGCAAAGAGGACATCAGTTTTTGATGATCCAACTAAGGAGATCCAAGAACTGACAGCTGTCATCAAGCAGGACATTACTGCCCTTAATTCAGCTGTGGTCGATTTGCAACTTCTTTGCAATTCCCAAAATGAAAGTGAAAATGTTTCAAGTGACACAACCACTCATTCAACCACGGTTGTTGATAATCTGAAGAACCGTTTAATGAGCACCACCAAGGAGTTTAAGGATGTTCTTACCATGCGGACAGAGGTTTGCACTCGCCAATTTACACAACTAGAAAAGCCTTAATATATTTTAACTAGGGAAAAAAAAGGTAACTGGCTTTGGTAACAAACTTACTTTAGGATAGAAGACACTGTAATTTAAAAAAAAAAAATGTATTGAAGGTAATATGACCCAGTTAGGGTGACGAGGCAAATTTGTAAGTTCATATTGACTCTTTGCTTATGTCTTGCTAACTTGGCAGCTGAAAACTGGCTATCTTAGGTTGAAAATTTTGAAATATTGTTGGATTTTACCAGCCTAAGTTGATTACCCGAAATAAAAATCAGACTAGAGTTGTTATTTTAGACATCTAGGAAAGACATACTTGTTTTAACCATGGCAACAAAAGGTAACCAACTTTGGTCTGATTTCTACATCAAACTTTCAAAATTTCTTTTTAACCCAGTTAGGCAGTGAAAAATGATGATGTGGCAAACACGTGTTAGTAAGTTTTGACCATGTTGATTATTTTATTAAGCTTTGCTGATGTGGCACCTGAAAACTGGCTATCATAGGTCCTTAATCATTACCCTACATGGAAATTTTGTTGGTTTTTTCTTGCCTAAAATAAGTTGGTCACCTAAAATAGAACTCAAACCAAACCGGTTACCTTTTTCTTACTGCAATTTGCCCTTTAAACTATAGCATCTTCCTTGTATGTCAGACTTCTAGGGTTTGTTTGGCTGCTGAACTTGAGGGTTCATGAAAATATCAAATATTATTTATTTTAAGAGAAAACTATATGTATCGTCCTTGTGCCTGTAATTGCTCCTTTAACTTTGAAAATACATGGATTGTCCTATCTTTGAAATGTGTGACACCAATGTCATTTATTTCTGTGGCTTTTTAAAGTTGTTGTTAAGCACTGTCAAGAATCCACACTGTTTTCAGCCTCAAGAATTAACACGTCACCATCATTGACATCCTCAGCAGCAGTGTTCAGACCTTTCTTTGGACATTGACTCTTAACATGTCCATCCTCGTTGCAGATCCAGCACCTCACATTTTTCCGAGTCCGAGTTGAACTCTTTCCTCGACTCCCACTGCCTCGGCTATTTTCCCTTCCTCTGCCAACATGTAACATCTCAGAAGATGATCCAACATTTGCACGTTTCAAACGCTTGCCTTCACTTATCACAATGTCTCGGATCTTTTCAAATGTCATTTCGTTAGCCCCCATAGAATTTGTAACACATTTACAGTCCCGGACCAACTATCAGGCAGTGAATATAGCAACACCAGAGCTTGAGTCTCATTATCGAATTTTATTCCCACTGATTCTAATCTGGTAAGAATAGACATCAGATCATTAATGTGGGAGGGGACTGAGCTTCCCTCTTTCATTCTCGTCATGAACAGTTCCCTCATCAAGAACACCTTGTTAGCAGCAGACGGCTTTTCATACATATTCGACAGAGCCAACATCATACCACTTGCAGTGGTTTTTTTCATGATGTTAAAAGCAACGCTCTTCGTCAAAGATAACATAATAACCGCTCTAGCTTTCTTGTCCTTGGAATTCCAACTGCTTCTTCAGCTTCCTCCATACTCTCTGGTTTCTTTTCCGGTACCATATCCAAATCCTTTTGACACAGTAATGCTTCTATTTGCATTTTCCACCAACCAAAATCAGTGCCATTGAACTTTTCAATCACAGTCTTCCCGTCTTCAGCCATAATAGCAAAACAGAGATAAAAACCAAAAGAAATAGGCACGCTGAACAGTTGATAACCAGTCAACAAAAGAATAGACAAACCAGATCCGGTACTTCCAACCAAAACCCTAGGCGGCGGCGCAGAAACCCTAGGCGGCGGCGCAGAAACCCTAGGTGACGGCGGCGACGACAGAAACCCTAGGTGGCGGCGGCGGCGGCGGCGTGGAACCCTAGGCAGAGGCGGTGCAGAAACCCTAGACGCGGCGGCGGCAGCGCGGAACTCTAGGCGGCGGCGGTGCAGAAACTGTAGGCGTGTTTCGTACGAAATCTTTAAACAGTAATCAAGAGCCTGATGCTCTGATACCAGTTGTTAGGTATCTTTACGCAGCGGAAATAAAAACAAACACATGTACGCACACGAAAGCAATAAGAACACGAGAATTTATAGTGGTTCGGTCAAGATGACCTACGTCCACTCTCTGCAACTAGGTATTTTGTTAAGCTCAAGGGACAAGATTACAATACAATGACATCCTTTATATATAGAGATAATTAGGGTTTTAAGGAGCTTCAATGGGCCAGGCCCATAACTCCATCCAAAAGCCCAAAGGCCTTCATACCTCAACAAGATTACCTTAAAGGGTTAATGTCATAGGATAGCAATGTACTAAATTTGGTGGTGCGTGATGGTAATTATATGTAATTGTACCTTCTGTTAGGTATCTTTACGCAGCGGAAATAAACACAAAACACTCGTACGCACACGAAAGCAATAAGAACACGAGAATTTAACGTGGTTCGGTCGATGTGACCTACGTTCACGAGCTGCAACTAGGGTTTTATTTATTTGCTCAGTACAAAATTACAAATGCATGACATGGATATATATAGAGACTAATTAGGGTTAACAACTTAATGAACAAGAAAACTTAAACATGGGCCCAAGCCCAAAGCCTTCACAAACCCAACAATCTCCCACTTGAAGGCTTTGCGATAAATTCTAGCC
This sequence comes from Flaveria sonorensis, assembly GCA_025506505.1. NCBI lineage: Eukaryota > Viridiplantae > Streptophyta > Magnoliopsida > Asterales > Asteraceae > Flaveria > Flaveria sonorensis. Next base: position 47,839,417 of record CM046426.1, on the reverse strand, counting down.
CGCCATTCAAGTACAAAGCAACCCAGTCGTCTAGTAACTTCAGTAATCTTTAAACAAGTCTTCCAAGCCTCCAGTTTCCAAAGAACAAGCTAAGACTCCATCACATCTCCTAGTTGCAGCAACCCCTCATCATCAAGTACCAGAAGGGCCAATTGAAGCTCTCCCGAGCTCCAACTCAGTCGTGGCAAATTCCACCAGCGACCCATCCTCTGTCTCAACTGGTTTACACGATCCACCAGATTCAGAGATACACCAAGAACCACTAACACTCTCCAAATTCAGCAAACAATCACCAGGAGAGAATTTTCCAGTCTTAGTCTTCAAAACCCAACGATTCTTCTTGACTGTACCCGAAACATGCCCCATGCTCCTACTGTCACAAAATCCTCTGACTGGTTTAGACTTCTGACCCCATTCAGCTACAATCTCTGCTCCAGACTTCATGTTTGCAAAATGAACTCTCTTAGCAGCAGATTTAGCGAACCCGACTTTGACTTGCTTAACCGGGTTGATCAATCCCTCAGCAGGTACCTCCACCATGTACAATGACCCATGCTTATCACCACGAGCAATCACCCGGTTTCCACTAATTACCCTCCATTTACCATCACCAAACCTGACTTCCAATCCTTGTTCATCCAGTTTACTAACAGAAATTAATTTCTTCTTCAAACCCGGAATCACCTTGACATTCTTCAGGTTCCATGTAGTTCCCAATGGAATCACCAAATCAATATCACCCATGCCCATTACATCAAGCATTCTGCCATCAGCGAGACGTACCTTCCCAAAATCGCCTGTTTTCAGATTCACCATCATTTCACCGCTGTGTACGGCGTGAAACGAAGAACCAGAATCCATGATCCAAGAGTCCACACTGTTTTCAGCCTCAAGGATTAACACGTCACCATCATTGACATCCTCAGCAGCAGTGTTCAGACTTTTCTTTGGACATTGACTCTTAACATGTCCATCCTCGTTGCAGTTCCAGCACCTCACATTTTTTCGAGTCCGAGTTGAACTCTTTCCCCGACTCCCATTGCCTCGGCTATTTTCCCTTCCCCTGCCAACATGTCACATCTCAGAAGATGATCCAACATTTGCACTTTTCAGACATGTGTCTTCACCTATCACAATGTCTCGAATCTTTTCAAATGTCATTTCGTTAGCCCCCATAGAATTTGTAACAGCAGTTACAGTCCCGTACCAACTGTCAGGCAGTGAAGATAGCAACACCAAAGCTCGAGTCTCATTATCGAATTTTATTCCCAATGATTCTAATCTGGTAAGAATAGACATCAGATCATTAATGTGAGAGGTGACTGAGCTTCCCTCTTTCATTCTCGTCATGAACAGTTCCCTCATCAAGAACACCTTGTTAGCAGCAGACGGCTTTTCATACATATTTGACAGAGCCAACATCATACCACTTGCAGTGGTTTCTTTCATGATGTTAAAAGCAACGCTCTTCGTCAAAGATAACATAATAACTGCTCTAGCTTTCTTGTCCTTGGAATTCCAAACTGTTTCTTCAGCTTTCTCCATACTCTCCGGTTTCTTTTCCAGTACCATATCCAAATCCTTTTGACATAATAATGCTTCTATTTGCATTTTCCACCAACCAAAATCAGTGCCATTGAACTTTTCGATCACAGTCTTCCCGTCTTCAGCCATAATAGCAAAACAGAGACAAGTCTTTAATAAACAAGCGCGCTGAACAGTTGATAACCAGTCAACAAAAGGATAGACAAACCAGATCCGGTACTTCCAACCAAAACCATAGGCGGCGGCGCTGAAACCCTAGATGACGGCGGCGACGGCAAAAAAACCCTAGGTGGCGACGGCAGAAACCCTAGGCGGCAACGGCGGCGACGGCAGAAACCCTAGGCGGTGCGACGGCGACGGCAGAAACCTAGGCGGCGGCGGCGGCAACCCTAGGCGGTGGCAGAAACCCTAGGTACACGGCGGCATGTTTCGTATGAAATCTTCAAGAGCCTGATGCTCGGATACCAGTTGTTAGGTATCTTTACGCAGCGGAAATAAACACAAAACACTCGTACGCACACGAAAGCAATAAGAACACGAGAATTTAACGTGGTTCGGTCGATGTGACCTACGTCCACGGGCTGCAACTAGGGTTTTATTTATTTGCTCAGTACAAAGATTACAAATGCATGACATGGATATATATAGAGACTAATTAGGGTTAACAACTTAATGAACAAGAAAACTTAAACATGGGCCAAGCCCAAAGCCTTCAAAAACCCAACACCTTCTTTATTTGGGAAGTTAGTATTTTACATTGGTATAGCCAATAACAAGATGATGTGGCTGGCCACCTTATCAGAACATTAGCTAGTTTGGTATATGGTGATTATATTTCTTTTGTATAGGCTAGTTTGGTAGTTATAGGTTTCTTGAAATGGACTAGTTTGGTAAATAGTGATAAGCCTCCTCATTATAAAAAAGTGTTGCATAAGCAAGAAACTGCCCATTATGTGATCAAATTACTAAATTTTCATATTAAAAAAAAAAGTATAGTTACTGTGTTTGGACATTATTTAGATTATGACCAAAATGGACTACCAGCTGAAGTGTGTCGCTATTTTATGACATTAGCCAATAACCCTTGCCTTATATGATATTTAAAAAAATTTGATGGTTTTTTGTTGACTAAAACAATTGTTTACTTGAAATAGAAATAACCAAACCGAAGTTGGTTACCATTTTTTGCTATTATCGCTTTAACTATAGCATCTTTTCTCATATGTCAATATTTTTTGGTCTTTTTGGCTGTAGAACTTGAAGGTTCATGAAAATAGAAGGCAGTTATTTTCTGCAACTACTTCTAAAGAAACCGCTAATCCATTTGTCCGTCAGCGTCCTTTGGCTAATAAATCAATTGCCAGTTCATCAAATTCTCCTCCTCCATGGGCTAATGACTCTTCAAGTTCATCTCCATTGTTCCAAAGGTAATTCAAATATAATATATTGTTTGTTTGCTTTTTTTGTTAAATTTAAGTCAAACTATGTAGGATTGTGTTATTGTCATTGTATTTATAAAGGTTCTATCACAAGAAACTTTCTTGTTAGATCTTTTACAAAAAAGTTAACCATAGCGCTAAGGAGTATGGTTAAATACCAAATATGACCACCCATAGGTGGTTGGTAAATTATGGTCGAAAAAAGGGTAATGGGTAAAAATTTATATCTAACCACCTTTAGGTGGTCAGGTTGTTAATGAGTATAGTTGAATATTTTATTCTGTGTGAATATTTTATTCTAAAAAGTTAGTTATTAGCCATAAACCTTAGGCCTAGTGTTAGCAGAACTCAAAAATGACGATCTTACAATCTAAAGAGAAGTGAAGTAGGAGGTTGTAAGCATCTAATTATGGACAGTTGTCGACGCGTTTGACCTGTTTAATATTTAACTAGGCCTTATATTTTACCCCTTGGCCTTTTGGAGATAAAATACAACTCTAATCCAATCCACTTCAAGCAAACATATTGAAATTGCAAGTTCTACGGAAGCAAATATGTTTCTCTCTTAGAAATTAAGTTGGTTTTTTTTGCTTGAAGTGACATGGAATTCTTAGTACATCAAAAGTGTCAGTAGTAATATTTCAGCTGTTCAAAATATTAAACATTAAACAATCATCTTTTACCGAATCATCATTTTTATTTTTCAGGAAGCATGCTGATAGTGAATCTCAACCGTTGATTCAACAACAAAACCAGCAGCAACAGATGGTTCCACTACAAGATAGTTACATGCAGAGCAGAGCTGAGGCTCTTCACAATGTTGAGTCAACTATTCATGAATTAGGCAGTATTTTTACACAGTTGGCAACCATGGTTTCTCAACAAGGGGAGCTTGCAATAAGGTATGTCTTATACAGTTATACAAGAACCTACTTCCATGATAATAATTTTGAGTTTTGTTAATTTCATGATATCATGATACACACCGAATAATAAATGGTGAAATGAGGAGAGCTTTTGCAATTAGGTACCATTTTGGTTCGGTGACCGTATTGAATAAGACAATTTAGGATGTTGTATGTATAAAAATACACTTTGGGTAACTTTAGACCCGTTTAACCTATCTTATTCTGTGTTAATTTATCATTTGGCAAGACAACCATTAAATCATGTAATAAAATTCTAGCAACATGTCAAATTTCCTGATCATGTAAATTTCACGCTTGCTCTTTTTGGATATCATATGATTGTGTTTCTTGAGTGTGATTATCAACTTTTAGCACACAACTTTGACAGGATTGATGAAAATATGGAAGATACTCTAGCAAATGTAGAAGGTGCACAAGGACAACTAATGAGGTACCTCAACAGCATATCCTCGAACCGGTGGTTGATGATCAAAATATTCTTCGTATTGATCGCCTTCCTCATGATTTTCCTCTTTTTTGTCGCGTAAAGACATTGTGTGTATGGATGCAAGAAATGAGCCTTGGTCTTAAACAATTTGGTGCTCTTAGCGTGTACATATGGATCAATGTTTTTAATACCAAAACCAGACCAGACCGGTTGATGCAGGAACTGGGTTAGCCACCAGTTATTTTGCTTGGCTTAACAGCTTGTGAGAGAACCAGAACCAGACCAAATGAATTGGCTGTATACCTGTTTTAGTCTTCTTTTTGTATTTTATGAGAATTGAACTTAATGTATGCATCATTTATATTGGATTTTATTAATGCTTTTAGGGATATATTGGTCATGATGAATATTTTTCTGTGATTTTTGTATTTGACTATTTAATGGAAGATTTCTTTTCCGATAAATATTTGCTTATATCTTGTATAAGAATTAAATTTGCCATGATATCATGATAATGTCATCTGGTTTTGGGGATTTGAACCATTAGGTAAATAATAAAATATGTTTTTTCTTAAACGGCTAAAAGTTTATCGATAGATTATTGGTTCACCTGAATTCTCAAGTACAAACTTAAACCATCCACTTTTAGGACAAAGTTACATTAGGTGAGAAAATCTTTTGGACCAACTTAAAACTTTTTTTTCATAGGTTGGACTTGAATTTAAGATCTTCTATTTTAATGAAATTTTGGGTATTTTATTTCAAAAGTTAATTTATATAATCATGTACACTATTTTATTCTTTTAAACAATGTTTTTATTTCAATGGATTCTTTTACTAACAAAGAGTTTGTTTATTATAATAAGTTAATTAAATTATTATAGATAAGCTGATTTGGTATAAAAACAATATGATTATGAAATAAATGGGACAAAGAGTTTGTTTATTATAATACGTTAATTAAATTATTATAGATAGGCTGATTTGGTATAAAAACAATATGATTATGAAAATAAATGGGAAAAAGTGATGATGCTACATAATTGTAAGGATCTGCAAGAGTGTATTGTCGCAGAGAAAATGCATGTTTTTTAAAACATGTATGAAATTCTGACGTAACATTAAATTTGTAAATGAATGTTTTTTAAAACATGCATGAAATTCTAGTGTAACACTAGATTTGTAAATGTTTGTGAGTTTTCTAAAAACATGATGATGATAGTAATTTGACCTCTTGTTTTATTCATTAGTTTTCTATTCAAAGAAAAATAAAAAACTCTTCCCTATCTACTCATTATTCGTAGGTGAATCATAAAACACCAAAAGTTTTGCTATCTTACGTACCTAACAAAGGTCGCATCCCTCACGTGTGCCAAGAACACATTCGATAGCATCCTGTTAAGGTGTGAAGATCCAAACCTTCTTCTTAGCGAAAACGCACCTGGGCAAAAAATATAATGATCAGCATATTCGCTCATCGGGACATATGTATCAGGATAGAGGATGGTCTAGATCTTGATTTACTATTTCCATTTTGTATTTTCATTATCTTTATCTTCATTTTATTTTTCAGTCTCGTATAAGCAATGGAGAGCAAGCTATGACGGCATGATGTGACCTTGCCTTTTGCCTTGCTACCACCGTTCTAAGTTCTTCTAACGAAGTTGAGACTAAAGTTGGGGAACTGAAGTTTGCAACTTTTTTTAGCAAAGGTTAGTAATAGTCGTTCAAACCCGCATTATTACATCTTTTTTCAAAAGTCCCATTGAAAAACATCATCAAGATATTTTGATATCCTAATTACTTAATCTCATGATCCGCTTACGTTGTGTTCCCGAGTTCATTTAAGAAGAGAATAGAAAAAAAATGGAAGGAAAGAAAAAGACAGGAGATCAAAGACTTGAAATAGGAGTCATTTCGGTTCCCTCATACATATGGGGATCATGTCACAAAAATTAACAATTGTGTTCTAGAGGTTTCTTATAAAAGAAAATGAAAGTAAGGTAAGAAAGTTATGATCCCTTGTTCACTTAAAGAGAGAGAGAAAAGAAGTAGAAGGAAAATGAACGTTATAATCAATCCTTTCAAATTGAAAGGAAATTGAGGGCAGAGAAAAGAAAAGAAAAGAAAATGTTTTCTTTCTCTTTACTGTTTTTTATAAAATGACAATCTATCCTATTATTCCTGCTCATAAACCACAGATCATATTATACTATAACTTAATAATGAAGGCTGGTGGTGGGATACCAGTCACTTACACGGTATTTGCTATATAAAATCTGATTGCATTTTGAAACAAAAGTGGGCTGCTTGGTGGAGTGGTTAGTTTGCTTCCTTTCTAATGATAATACTTTCGTTTGAATCCCACTAAGCCCATTCAACAAGTTTATATATTTTTCTCTATTAAGCTGCCTGGATTTTTTCTTTTTTTTTATTTTTATTTTTAATTTCCTTGGCTTTTTAGAACTTCCATTAAGGATATGGAAAAGGAGCAGCAATCATCGAAGAGCAACCAACAGCAAGGAGATCAGGAAGAACCATGGACAAGAGTGGAGAACCACAAGAAAAAACATCTCCGTTGGGAGCTTTCAAGGAATGTCATCTTATTTTTTCTCTCTAATCTACCGGAGGATCTTACTAGCAGGGAGTTGTGGATCGAATGTCGTAACTTTGGACGCCTGGTTGACGCTTGCATACCGAATAAAAAGGCCAAAAGGGATGGGGGTAAGTTTGCCTTCATAAGATTTGACAAGCTACGTGATATCAACCTGCTCTTATCTGCCTTCAGTTCGTTAAAGATCGCAATTTGAAGGTATGGCCAAGTTTAACAAGAGCGGTAATCGGGTCGATTATTCATCTCTTTCAGCCTCCTGTTCCACCCACCATTCAATCATCTAATGCTCAAGCCCCATTCAAATAGGTGTTATGGGTGGTTCATCGATTAAAATATCCGAGGAGGCGGTAGCATATAGATCATGGAAGGGTTACTCTCTCATGGGGGAAGTTGTTGATATGAACACGTTGTGTAATCTAAAGGTGGTTTCTACAAGGATATGATAACCTCAATATGGATATTAGATCTCTTCGGGGGATGAGAGTTATATTAACTTTTAACTCCTCTGTTGAAGCCAAACTATTTCTGCATGGTAGGGAGGGGAATTGCAAACCACTCTTCCTGAGTCCGGAACTTTGGGATGGTCAGTACGTGCAGTATGATCGGTTGACATGGGTCAATATTCGGGGGTGTGCCCTTATAGCTCTAGGATCAAAATACATTCAATCGGATTAGTGAGCAGTTTGGAAGAGTGGTTAACTTTTCGAAGGCTTCATTGAAGGATGGATAAGTGTTTGATTAGATTGGAATAATAGTTCAAGACCCATGTCGAATTTCGGGTCCCACAACCCTCGATTGGAAAGTTAGGAGCTTCTTGGTTTCAGTACAGGAAATAGATAGGTATTGGGTTCCCGATTTCATCACGGATCATTCCACCTGTGTGCCTTCAGCGGCATCCAGTCGGAATTTGGCATCATCTGATGACTTGGTGCATGAACAGTCGCACCATGTCGCTTCCCCTTCCCATCCTTCCTTGGAACCCATCATCAAACGTTTTTGTCATTAATGTTGACATCCCATTTAATGTTACAAACACATCAGAAAAATCCGCCGCTCGATGTTACCTATCGGATCCCTCTAGCGGACTCTCCAAGTCATCCCATTAAGGCTAGTTTAGGCCTGTCGGATTCATTAGGCCCTAATCCCTTTGGGCTTAATGATTTGATCTTTATTGTTGGGGAATATAATAAAAAGAAGGCAAATTAGATTTTAATAATCCAAACTATTACTCATTGGTTGATAATAATCCATACTATTGATTTGGCCGGTAATAATCCCAACTTTTATTTTTATTACCAACAACAATTCCAGTAACATAATTATTAAAAATTTACGTTTATTTCGACTTTATTTCGTTCATAATAATGAATATGAATGAAATGAAAAAGAAATACAAGCTAAATCGAGTCTAATAAGTACAAATCGAGTGTGAATGTATGATAATTATACTACTGGGACTGTTGTTGGTAATAAAAATAAAAGTTTGGATTATTATCGGCTAATGAGTGATAGTTTGGATTATTAAAATCCAATTTGCCTGAAAATAAAAGAAAACCCAAGTCTCGTTCTCCTTCTCTAAACTCTAGGGTTAGCTCTGACGACAAGGAAACTAGGAGAAGTATTCGATGTAAAAGGAACCACCCTGATGTAGGTATGGATCGGGTCCATCGATCGAATGTAGCTGAGGATGATGGAGATAATGCTACTAGGCATGAGTAGAGTTCTGATACAACGGATTTTGGGTGTCGTTTCGACACTGATCTTCAAGTTGGGGAGCAAATTCTTCAACCTCAGCCAAATGACATCGAGATAGAATTTCATAACTCTAATGAAGCGAATGCATGTCAACTTGATCATTTGGCGAACTGATCTAGGAATTCACTGTCCTTCCTCTTTCGCGGGCATCGTCTGTCGATTTGAATCTCTCTCCTGGTGTTGATAATAATCTGGTGGTGGGCAATAACGACGAAGCTGTAAATACTATTGAAGTTGGCTCTATTGTCGGGGTTGATTTGACTAACTTTGTGTAACATGTTTAGGCTCTAGTCTTAGGTGATACTGAGCTATATTTTAGTTAAGGGTTTTTTGACCATTAATATCAGGCGGCTCGAGGACCCGAGGAAAGGAAGTTGGGTGAAATCAATTTCTAAACATCAAATTAAGTTCGTTTGCATCCAGGAATCTTTTATTTCCGATCCAGGTAGAATTCTTATTAGGAACTTATGGGGGAATCAGTCGGTCGATTTTGATTCAGTTGACTCAGTTGGGAGATCGGGGGGGGGGGTATAATAAGCTGTTGGGACCCAATGATTTGTGAAAAATCTTAATCGATTAAACAAAGGAATTCTTTAATCACAATTAAGAGGATCAAGGGCTTGCATGATAAGCTTAATGTTGCAAATGTCTACGCTCCTCAAGATCTTAATGCTAAGAAGGATATTTGGGAATACTTAAAGGAGATGAAATTGCCTATCCCTGGGATGTGGGTTATGCTCGGATACTTTAAACAAGGTAAGATTCTTATCTGATCGTTTGAATTCAAAAGTTCAATTCCTATGGGGCTAACGCTTTTAATAATTTCATTTACAATTCTAACCTCATTAAGTATAATATGGCTGGTTCGAAATACACCTACATGATCGACAATGGCCTAAAAGCTAGCAAAATTGATCGTGTGTTTGTTTGTGATAATTTTTTAACAAGTGGCCGGATGCGACTCTCCTTACCTAGTCAAGGACAAACTTTGATCATTGTCCTCTCACGTTGATCAAATCAGGTGTTGATTCAGACCCTAAGCCATTCAAGTTCTCATCCTGGTTGTCATGTGAAGGTTTAGATGAGATTGTAGAAACCGCAATAGAGTTTCGCGTTGCACCAACTAAGCCTGATGCCCGACTGGGAGTTTCTTAAGAATGATTTCATGGATTTGCTTCTCTCATTTTTTGAATATGGTCACATCAGTGGGGCATGTAGTTCCTCTTTCATTGCCTTGACTCCAAAAGCCACTAACTCTTCCTCATTAGAAGAGTATCGTCCTATCTCTTTAATTGGGTGCATTTTAAAGCTCATTTCCAAAGTGCTTCCCAACCGAATTATAGGGGTAATAAATAAGGTAATTTCAGATTCCTAAACAACTTTTTTTTGGCTAATCGTAACATCCTTGATGGCCCATTAGTTGTTAATGAGGTTATTTCTTGGCTTAAAAAATTCAAATCTGTTAGTCTTATCTTTAAAGTTGACTTTAATAAGGCTTTTGACTCCATCTCTTGGGAATTCATTGACTCTATTCTTGAGCAAATGAACTTTCCCTCCAGATGGTGTACTTGGGTTGAAGGGATTCATGGATCCACGAAAGCCTCGACTCTTATTAACGGTTCTCCATCCAAAGATTTTGTGTGTTTTAGGGTGTCCGTCAAGGCGACCCACTTTCCCCCTTTTTATTTCTCATTGCAATGGAAGCTTTTAATGGATGCTCAATAAAGTGTGTTCTGCTGGTGTATTAAGGGCATTAAAATGCCAAATGGTGCCCAAAACTATCCCATTTCATATTTGTTAATGATGTAATATTTTGGGAATGGTCACAAGTGAATTTCATGAACTTAATTAAGGTTTCTAGCTTGAATATAAACCCAAAAAAATTTAGTCTCGTGGATTTAAATGTGCTTCAGGAAGAGGTTGTTCAACTTGCATCTAGAGTACAATGCAAAGTTGGTTCGCTTCCATTTGCATATCTAGGGTTAGTAGTGGGCGTAACATGAAGCTGTCAAAAAATTGGCGACCCGTTATTGAGGATTTTGAATCTCGTCTTTCATCTTGGAAAGCCAAACATCTTTCCATCGAAGGTCGGGTGGTACTCATCTGCTCAATTCTAGATAGCCTTCCGGCATATTACTTTTCCTTGTATAAGGCTCCTGATAAGGTTATTAATGCTTTAGAAAAAAACAGAAGAAATTTTTATGGGGGAGTACTGGTAACAACAAAAAAATTTTAATTGGATCGAATGAGAAAAGGTTTGTGATAGTAAATTGAATGGTGGTCTTGGAGTTGGCTCCCTCAAAGCTTTTAATTTAAGTCTACTCTCAAAGTGGTGGTGGCGATTTAAGTCCGAAAGCACAACTACCACGGAAGAAGGTTATTTCTTGTATTCATTTTTCTAGTAGTGATCAATCTTTCATTCCGGGTAAAAATAACATTCTCGATGTGTGGTGCAACAACAAAAACTTGAATCACGGCTTTATGAAAAAAAAATATGGACCTTAAGCAGCTAATATTATTTTTTAAATGGGAGCTGGACTTGGATTGAGGATGACCTCGGAACGTTCTCAGTTCGTTTTGTGAAAAGATTATTAACCCAAGCGGCTAATCTTCTCCCAAACTTCATCTATATATGGAGCAGTTGGGTACCCAATAAAGTTAATATATTTGCTTGGAGATCCGAATTAGATCGCATTCCCGCCATTGATGCTCTATTAAAAAGGAATGTTAGTGTCGAATCGAATTTTTGTCCCCTTTGCTTTCAACATCCCAAATCTGCTAAACATCACCTCATATCATGCTACCATGCATTGTTGCTCTGAGCTTTGTCTCCACTTGGTGTAGGTTGCCTCCTATTTATGCCTTCTCCACTAGAGATCTTTTAGAGCTCCATAATTCAATATACTCTAACCCTTCCAAGAAGTTACAGTTCAAGCTATAATTGTCACTACAATATGGTGTTTGTGGAAGATGAGAAAAGGCGTGGTGTATGGTAATCGAAGTCAGTCTGTTAAAGCTCTCATGGAAGACGTGAAATGCACCGGATATCTTGGGTGAAAAATCAGGCCAAGATCTCATCTCTTGATTGGGATAGCTAGGTAGAATTTAAGATTGAAAGCTTCTTTTTAATCATTTGTTCTTCTGTATATATTTTATTGTTACTGTACTTGCTTATTTCCTCTAGCTGCTTGCTAGTGGGGTTGTTGAATGAATTTCTCTGCCTTTCAAACAAAATAAAAAAGCTCGACAGCCTTTGTCACCAATCAACTCTCACCCCTTAACTTTGGAATTTTATACTTTTAACCCTTCTAAGTTCTAAAAAGTTTATAAAATGCTACTTTGACTCCCTCAAGTTTCAGAACTTTTGTGTACATTTTTACTTAAAAAAACTAATTTCGTACGTTCTTATTTTTATGTACATATCGGTATAAATTCGAGTTTGTCTACGATTGACTTAAATATAACATGTTGAGTTGGTCTAATTTCGACACAAGTTTGTTTGGAAACAAGTCGGATCAAATATAATGTTTCATTCGATAGTATAAATTTGAGTTACTCTACGTTTCGTCATAAATTTAGTTGGAAACGAGTTGGTGCGATAGTAGTCTATACTTCATCACGCCGCGTACGGTGCCAACGCATATGCTTATTTTTATGTATGTTTTGAATTGGTCTACGTTTTAATTTTCGACGTAAGGAGTCATGTCAAATATAATGCGTTTTTATTTGACGGTATAAATTCAAGATACTCTAAGGTTCTGCACAAATTTATTTTTAAAATGAGTCGGATAAATTATAATTTATAATTTCACGTCCGTAAGGCGTGGTCACGACATACGAAGGGTAAGAAAACTAGTTATTAGTATTGAATTTGGATCCTCTTCACACGATGCTCTCAAGATCCGCTCACTCCTGGCCGTTATCCCAAACGAACGGTCGAGATTTACCCAAACCGGAAAACAAAACACCACAATAAAAGCTAAACACACGCAATCACACCTCCATTTCATTACCACCACCGGCAACAACAGCTCATCTTCATCAGAAACCCTAAATCTTCATCACACACAATCTTCACTATCAAATTCTCCAAAACAATCACCAGTTCGTATAATCCATCCATCACATAATTCATCAGTAATCGCTTTGAAGGTAGAATAGATCATCGATTTGTTCACTTCAGATTACTGTTTCAAGCGTTAATCGGATCCTAATCCTTGTTCTTAACATCAATTCTGTTGTTTGCTGGTGTTAATCGTATTTGTTCGCATTCGTTCTGTGTTAATCTTATCCATAAATTGGTTCGCTGGTATTCTTTTTCAGATTTTGATAGCACCGATATACTCATTCGTTTTTGTTACTAGAACTGAATAATCGTTGAAATTACATATTCAGGTTCAGTTTCGTGTGTGTATAACTGTATATACATTGTTAAACTAGAAACCCTAATTTTCGAAAGGTTGAAATTCGGTTTGTGATTAAAGTTTAGAAGCGTATTTGAGTTTTTATTGGGGAAGAATGGCTGGAGGTGGGTATAGGAAGGAGGATTCTGTAGCGATTAGTAGTACGAATGTTTTTGCTGCTCTTGGAAGCTTGAAGAAGAAGAAGAAGTCGGATAAAGGGGGGAGTTCGCAAAAGGGGCAAGATAAGGAGCGTGAAGGGGAGAAGGAGCAGGTTTTTTGGGCTCCGGCGCCCTTGACGGTGAAATCGTGGGCGGATGTGGATGATGAGGATGATGACGATTACTATGCGACCACTGCTCCGCCGCAGTCGGTTTGGGGCGGTGGTGGTGAGCAGGAAGATAAGGTGAAAGGAAGTGAGACTCCTGTTGAGGTGAGGAAACCGAAATGTGTTTATTCAATTTTTGCTGCATTTGTTTCTAAAAGTTTTTATGTTGATTAACTAGATTATAGTTAGAGGGTGTTTCAAGGGGGCTGCTTAATTAAGCAGAAGCAGATAATTAGCTTGTTTCTTTACCCTATTGGTGAACTAGTAATTTTGAATCTACCAAGAATGTTCGGTGTGATATAAAGCAATCTCAAACAACTTATCCAGAGCCAACAACATCTTATTTCACCCTAAAATTCTAAAATAAGGAAAAGCAGTTTTATTCATCCAAACACTCAAACGTGTATTTTTTCTATTAAGAAGTAAGCAGATAAGTTGTTTAAATAAGCAATATTGCAATACCAAACATCGGACTTTATGACGATTAAATGATTTGATTGCAATTATCCTGTTCAATCTTGCATTATGGGATTACATTACATAATTACATTTGATGCTCTTAATTATTCACCATGATTGGAATTTGGGACATGTTAATAAGTCTGAATGCATTTACGGGTGTGCATGGTCCGGCCAAAACATATTAAATCACTCACACAAGAGAACTTTGAGTGGTTTGAAAGTCTTAAATGCTTTTTAGTTATATTTTGTTTCTATATGTGTTTATCTGTATATCTGTGTGAAGAAACTGAACGCTAAATTTTGAAATACAGCCCTAGCCGTTGGATGGTTTGACCCTCGGCCGGACAAGTTTACTAATTTGACCAGATTGGTAAGGGAATTCTTTAAACCTAGACTAGTGGTCTAAAATGAGCAAAATCATAACGTCAACATACCTAGTTGTAGTATGATGAAGCTTGTATATATACATTAGTGCATATCTGTGTTGTCAAAAGCGACAAAGGCGCGCGCCTAGGCGCAAGGAAACTGCCTTGCTGTGAGTCCAGGCGCTCCGTCGAGACTCCAGCTACAAACCGGTCTATTTCGGTCAGATTCCGGCCAGAATATTGAATTCCGATGAGTTTTTTTCTTTCTCTAGTCTTTGCAGCGACTGCTAGGAAGAAGAGAGAGGTAGGGAGTACATGTTTGGTGTGTGATTCGATTGTGTATATTGAGGATAGTTGACAGGAAGAGAAAAAAGTGAAATACACAGTACTTTGAGTGCAGATCGAGAAAGAGTCCTTTTGTGCAGAGAAAGAGTCCTTGTGTGCAAAGGACAAGTAAATTCAATGCTCATTAAATTTTCAAATTTAAGTTCGTTTATTACTAGATAATTAAGTTTTTTCTGTTTTACTTCATATATTTTATAATTGGTATATTTCATATATATCCTTACAAAACCTATAAAATATCATATATATCCAAACTAAATTTTAAATTTCATATATATCCTTACCTAATAATATTTCACTAAATACCAACTTTACCCTCTAAAAAATATACCGTTCAAAAATTTATTAGGTCTATGATAACATCTTCATAATCATCGCAAAAGTTTGGAATTCTTCGATGCTTATAAAAGATCTTCATTTGGTGCTTAAGTATTCTCTCATCTCCTTTATATTGTTGCTCATTCGATTACTACTACTCCAAACGCTTCAGTTTTTTAGCCTCTTCTGTGTGCTATTGTATTCTTCATGTGCTCATTAGGTCTATCTTTTTTATGTTTGTTACTTAAACTCAAGTTTTAAACAATTCTCCATCAACTATTGACTCTAAATTCTTATGGAAAAAAACTATATCTTAACTGTTGATTACTCAAAATATAGAAATGGTTTTCCGATGTACCTATTTTCAGGTTTATTTCTCATGGTTCAGTTATTGTAAATGGGTTGCCGTTTTTTCTTTCCGCTTAACTATCAACAAAATTGAGTATTACCTGTTTCGTTTTTTTATTGTGAAAGTTCATACTTTTGATTCATTATTTATTATATGATGATTTATTGTTTAGATTACTTAGAAAAAACAGCAAGAACAAGCATTTTAACAAATGCAAATAAAAGTAAAAAATGAAGTAGAAGATAGGTAAAATGAAAGCTTAAGTTTATAAAAAGTTTAAGGGTAAAATGGTCATATTACGAATTAATTTATTAAAATGGATATATATGATATTTAACTATTTTAAAGAGATATATATGATATTTAAAATTTTATTTGGATATATATGATATTTATCAAGTTTGCGGGGATATATATGAAATTCACCCTTTATAATTTCTATGCTTGTTATATATATTTTTATTTTTTTAATAGTGCGCTTTTCATATCTCGGGCACGTGTCTTTTTTGCGCCTTGTGCCTAGGCGATAGGCGAGGCCTTTGCGCCTTAAGTGCGCCTTCGACAACATAGGTGCAAATCTGCTTGGGGTAAAATACTAGTGGTAGTTTTTTACTTTTCAAGTCCAGTCAAATATCTTTGCAACTTGCTTTCTTTGATTATTTCTAAGGTAATGAAATTTTTTGCATGGTAGTTTACATTGTTTTAGTTAATTGTCGAGAGATAAGTGCATGTGGTAGTGTGCTACTTGGAAAGTACATGAGTACATCATTGCTAAGATGGACCGTTTTCTTAGGGTTTTTTCCAAAATTTCTGGCCTGAAATCAAAATGAAGGACTCTTAATTTTTATTTGTTTCTTAAAACTTTCGTGACATCTTAATGGTTTCACAGTAGAATGTTTTATTTGCTGGTTTAGGTTGATTTATGAACAATCTTCGATTCCTACTTTGTGCATCCAGTTGCAGTGGGTGGGGGCGAAAGAAAATTTTTTTATGGGGGCGAACTCAATATATATAAAAGAAATTTAAACTACCAGACCAAAAATTTAACACTACCGGTCCTAAATTTAACACTACTAACAAAAAAAAAGGGGAGGGGTGGTGGCCCCTTCCGGCCCTAATGAAGCTCCGCCCTTGCCAAGTTGTTCTCTATAGATTAGGTTGATTTATTATGAATTTGCATCCAGTTCTCTTTGGATTAGGTTGATTTATTATGAACAATCTTAAATCAAATGAAGGACTCGTATGTCGTATTTTACATCTTAATGATTTCAATGTTAAATGTTACATTTCCTGGTTTAATCTCTAGCATTTAACGGAATGAACAATCTATAATTTCTACTTGTGCATCCAGTAGATATGTTATGAACAATCTCAAATAAAAATGAAGGAATCCTCCTTTTCAATTGTTCCTTTAAAACTTCGATGACAATGATGTTTAAGTTACATGTTCTATTTGTAGTTTAATATCTAGCATTTAACTAACAATCTTCATTCCTAATTTGTGCATTTAATGGTTGTCTGTGGATTAGGTAGATTATTTACAATCTTAAATCGAAATGAAGGATTTCCTACTTTTTATTTGTTTTTAAAAACTTTCATGACATCTAAATGATTTCAAAGTATTTTTTTTTTTCTGTTTGCTGACTTAATCCGTAGCATTAACTAGAACGAACATTTCTATAATTTCTACTTTACGTATTTAATGGTTAACTATGGATTAGCTAGATTTACGATGTTGCATGATCTGATTTTAGTTTTGAAGGATGAAACTCTTGAGAGCATTATTCTGTTATGGTGTATACTTATACCAGTATTGATAGAAGTTTATTACATCTGATGTTACTGTCTCTTTTCTTGAGGTGTATGCTTTCTGTACTGCATTGCCAGCATTGGGATGCCAATATGTACTGTAAGATTGCATGTGGGCCCACATACTTCACTTTATATGAAAAACCTAGCCGCCAATAAAGCAACTTCTTTCCTGTAGCTTTGAAGTAGACTATGGAGTTTATGAACTAGTTTTGTAATATTTATTTAGTAGTTCATGAATTTAATAAAAGTTGGAACTTTGGTAAAATTTGGATTAATATTTCTATACTAGTAGTTTTATTTATTCAGTATCCTTGTTATGTATGCAATTAGAGAAGACAAAAAAAAGTGTTGATGGGAAAACTATATCATTGTTTTGATATTTTAATATTTATTGTTTTTATTATTATCAACTATCAAGATAAATAAAGGACAAAAGGGTCCCCACTTGATCCATTTGACATGTCCAAAAAATATACCCAACAATGACCGACCACTTACGGGTAAATGTTCCTTTTTATTCTCCCATAATATTTCAAGCTATTTAAGATTCTTTTCACTGTAATTCTGCTTCCAAGAGTTATATTGTTTGATCAAATAGTCCTTTCGGTTTCACAAGGAATCTTTGTATACTGTTTCTTGTATGTCTTGCAAATATCATTTATTAATCTTTTTTTTTTTATTTTTACTTTTTTCAGGAGAGCGAAAGTGAAGATGAAGGCCTTGATGAAACCGACGATGAAAATGATCATGAACCAGAACCACCAGCAGAAAAGAAGCCCGTTATTGAAAAGCCCTCTGAAGTTTTGCTGCCAAAAGAAGCCGACAGACAGCTTTCAAAGAAAGAATTGAAGAAAAAGGAGCTTGCAGAACTTGAAGCAGTGCTTGCTGAATTGGGTTTGAATGACAATAATACCAAGAAGATACACGTGGTAAGCTAGTGCCATTTTTCTGCAAAAAAATGATATAATGTATGTGGAGGCTACTTAAGTATTATGTGCTTTCATTTTATACCAATTCCAACTATAACATGCAGCTCCTGCATTGTCTAAAAGGATGACGATTTTGACCTAAAACATGTTTACATTCCATTGAAAGTATGTTCATGTTTTCAAAGGTTTTAAGGCATTTTGTCATCCTACATGTTTTCGGTGGTTTTGGTATAAAGTAGCTAGTTCCATTCTTCACAAAAAAATAGCAGCCAAGACCTAGTTTTTTTGAAATGTAGTTTTATATGTAACATGTTGACCCTATATCAAATGTAAAGTCTTTTAAAAAACATAAGGGCATTTTTTCATTCAGCATGTTTTGGCTAAAATCGGTATTAATTGAAATTAGATGTATATGATAAATAAGTAGGTATTAAATGAAATCAGGTATATATGGCATATAAAGTAGGTGATGTCATTTTCTTGTATAAAAAGGGATAATGAATGTAGAGGCCATGTAAGTATGTACACTAAATGATAAAAATGCTCTTATGAGTTTTGTTTTGTTTTGTTTTTGTTTTGTTTTTCTTACAAGTAACTACCATTTTAAGGTTTTAACCTTTGACATTTTGGCACTTGATGAATGTATTTCATCTTTTTTCATCGATGTCTCCTTATAAAGAAAGGAATTCATTGGTAGCATTCTATCTACTTCAATTAATACCATTTCTGTCCAATATGAACATGGCGGATGCCAAAAATGCCCTTGGATTTTTTTATAAGGCGACCATGTTAACTAATAACATGTTAGCTTTTCAAAAAAAATTCCGCATTAATTTTTTTGTCTTTTAAAAAACAATAGTGATTATGTTGTTCGATATGTATTAGTCGATTTTCTTAGTGATGATTAGGTCCGACCCTATAACATATATCAGCTGGCCCTAATATCTTTTGTATTGTTCTGTATATAGGATCTTTGTTTTCCAATATTCTATCATCAATAATACAATCATTCATTCATTCCTAGTTTTACTTGGTATCAAAGCCTAGGGTTCTCTCCTGCCCTTTCTGCCGTTATCTATTAGGTATCTTACGCAGCGGAAACACACACAATTGCACGCACACTCACGAAAGCAATAAGAACAAGAGAGTTATAATGGTTCGGTCAAGATGACCTACGTCCACTCTCTACAACTAGGTATTTTTATTAAGCTCAAGTGACAAGATTACAATACAATGACATGCTTTATATATAAAGATAATTAGGGTTTCAAGAAGCTTTAATGGGCCAGGCCTATAACTCCATCCAAAAGCCCAAAGGCTTTCACACCTCAACAATCTCCCACTTGAAGGCCTTGTGAATACTCCAGCTAGCCATCTAAGTACAAAGCAGCCCAGTTATCCAATATTATCAGTAATCTTTAAATACCAGAAATCCTCAATGCCTCCAATTCCAAAGAACAGGCTAAGATTTCAATCCAAATCCCCTAGTGTAGTGGCCCCTTTTCATCAATTACTTTAAAGGGCCCGTTGAAGCTCCCCCGAGCTCTAACTCAGTCGTGGCAAATTCCACCAACGACCCATCCTCTGTCTCAACTGGTTTACACAATCCACCATATTCAGAGATACACGAGAACCACTAACACTCTCCAAATTCAGCAAACAATCACAATGAGAGAATTTTCCAGTTGTAGTCTTCAAAACCCAACGCTTCTTTTGACTGTGCTCGGAACATGCCCCATGCTCCTACGGTCACAAAATTCTCCAATTGGTTTAGACTTATGACCTTATTCAGCTACAATCTCTGCTCCAGACTTCATGTTTGCAAAATGAACTCTCTTAGCAGCAGATTTAGCGAACCCGACTTTGACTTGCTTAACCGGGTTGATCAGTCCCTCAGCAGGTACTCCACCATGTACAAGACCCATGCTTATCACCACTAGCAATCACCTAGTTCCTATTGATTACCCTCCATTTACCACCACCAAACATGACTTCCAATCCTTGTTCATCAACTGACGGAAATTAATTTCTTCAAACCCGAAATCACCCTGACATTCTTTAGGTTCCATGTAGTTCCCAATGGAGTCACCAAATCAATATCACCCATGCCCATTACATCAAGCATTCTGCCATCAGCGAGACGTACTTTCCCAAAATCACCTGTTTTCAAATTCACCATCATTTCACCGCTGTGTACGGCATGAAACGAAGAACCAAAATCCATGATCCAAGAGTCCACATTGTTTTCAGCCTCAAGAATTAACACGTCACCATCATTGACATCGTCAGCTTCATACTTTTCTTTGGACATTGACTCTTAACATGTCTATCCTCGTTGCAGGTCCAACACCTCACATTTTTTCGAGTTCGAGTTGAACTCTTTTCCCGCCTCCCACTGTCTCGGCTATTTTTTCTTCCCTGCCAACATGTAACATCTTAGACGATGATCCAACATGTATCACAATGTCTCGGATCTTTTCAATGTCATTTCGTTACCCCTCGTAGAACTTGTAACAACAGTCACTGTCCTGGACCAACTATCAGGCAATGAAGATAGCAACACCACGGCTCGAGTCTTATTATCGAATTTTATTCTCACAGATTCTAATCGGGACAGAATAGAATTTAGATCATTAATGTGGGAGGTGACTGAGCTTCCTTTTTCATTCTCGTCATGAATAGTTCCCTCATCAGATCACCTTGTTAGATGCATACGACTTTTCATACATATTTGACAGAGCCAACATTATACCATTTGTAGTGGTTTCTTTCATGATGTTAAAAGCAACGCTCTTCGTCAAAGATCACCTAAATAGCCGCTCTAGCTTTCTTGTCCTTGGAAGCCCAAATTGCTTCTTCAGCTTTCTCCATCTTTTTGGTTTCTTTTCTAGTACCATATCCAAATTCTTTTTGACGCAAGTAATGCTTCTATTTGCATTTCCACCAACCAAAATCAATGCTATTGAACTTTCGATCAGGAGCTGCTTCAATGAGTTGGAATTTACCCGCCTTGCGTCGATGGCCAGGCTGTACTTTCCCCACATCGAAAACATTCCCCTTTTATGAATTGAGACTGCTTCTCTGTATCTAAAAATGCAGTTGCAGGTGGTATTAGTGGGCTGTGTTGTAAAATATATCTGTTGGGGCTGTAGGAGTTTCGGTTGTTGGCCTTGACTATTATCAGTCTTTGATTCGAATGGTAATGCCAAGCTCATGGCATTACACATAGTGCGGGGCTTATGATACGAACATTTGCCTTGAGTTCATCGTTAAACCCATTTAGGAACCTCCCAAGGAGGCAGTGATGGAGCCAATTAGAGACCGACCAATTAGAGACCGAGTGGGGACCTCTTAGCAAATTCTTGTTAGTATCGGCTCTAACCCTTTTCTTGCCAGAACTTCAACGAACACACAGTAACTTGCACAGAGTTTGAGGTCTTCTTCTTTCGATCACACAAATCCTTGGTCTCTTTTAGCTTCATACAAAAAACCGGATTGCTTTCACGACTTCCAAACAGGATAAGAACACTGAGTTCTTATTTTACTTGATCATATATCTCTTCTCGGTTTCACACAAAAACTCTTAGATGGTCATGATGTCGTCTTCTCCGTAGGCTTTGATCTTCAGCTCCGATATTAATTGTTGGAAATCAGAGAATCAAAACACAGTTGACTTTTGTGGTAAACAAAAACTACAACGACTCTTTCAATATTCTTAATATTTATAATTTAAGAAACACATATTTACATTGATTCCCACACCTCTATTTATACTAAACTATTGAACTTATTTGCAAGAGCAGTGTTGTAAAAATCGCTAGGCGCTAGCTCGGGCGGTGGGGGTACCGACTAGCGATTAATCGGGAGTAATCGGGATTAATCGGGGTTAATCGTTTTGGAATTTTTATATATAATTTTCATTTTATATATATACACACACATTTTTATATGTAATCTTTATAAATATGTTTTGTTTAATATTATATATAAACAAATCTGGCTGGAATTTTGAAATTTTCGCCGGAATTTTGAAGTTGCCGGAATTCCGCCGGAAATTCGCCGGATTCTGCAAAAATGCAGATTAGGGGCCGATTATAACAGCTGACTAGTCCGATTAGGGCCGATTTTTTCCGATTTTGACCAATTTGACTGACTAGCGATTTCTTGCTCTGATTAGGGAAAATCGAATCGGTGAGGCACCGATTCCCGACTAGTCGCGATTAATCGGCCGACTAGTCTGATTTTTACAACATTGGCCAAGAGTTCTACTAAATAATTTTTACCAAATACAACATACCATAAAATAAACCAATTTAACTAGGAAACTAAATCAAAACAAACCAAATTGGCTCAAATCCAACCAAAAGCTTGCACCTCCAACGCTTCACCTGAACTCAAGATTAAAATCAACAAATACAAACGTAGTGGCGGCCTATAAAGTGTTTCTGAGTTATGAGTGACCTAATTGAAAAAAGTCGACTTCTTGAGTGTGGCCTCCACATGCATTGTTCCTTAAAATATCTAACTTGCATGAAAGTTTATTGGCCATTTTTAGTTATGGACTATTTAAAAAGTCGTTCTTGATTCTTCTACAGACGATTATTTTTCTCATGAAATATTATGAAATCCAAACTTGTGCAAATGTTGGTGGTTTCTTTGTTTAATGTTGGGCTATTTGAGTGGGCTTTCTTGACAATGATTGCATATACTGTACCATCTTTGTCAATGAATTTGAGATGGCGATTCTGACCCATTTTACTAACATAAAATAAGTAGCTAAAAGAGGAACACTGTCAATGGGTTGGTTTAGGTTGTGTATCAAAGAAGTCAAATAAAATAAGTAGCTAAAAGAGGAACACTGTCACACAAGTTCCAAGACATTCTGGTCTGCTTTACCCAAACGAGCTTCACACTCATCTATAACCATTTATTGTCATGTTGCATTTTCGCATAACCAAGATGGTTGTTAATGGAATTAACTCTTCCCTCTTCTACAAGTGTCAGATTTGAATTTTAAAAATATTAAGTTTTTTTTTCAGGTAGTGTCAAGAAAAGATGAGAATCAAAACGGGGAGCAAGAGAAAAAAGACAAGAATGTGCCAGGCGGCGAGAGCAAAAGTGCTAAGAAGAAAAAGAAGAAAGATAAATCTTCAAAGGAAACCAAAGAACAACAAGAACTCGCAAATGAACCCGATCCCATGAGTTCTGAAGCCACTGGATCAGAAAAAGCCGAAGATTTATCTGCAATCGATGTCAAAGAGAAGATAAAGAAAGTATCTTCCATGAAAAAGAAGAAATCCAGCAAGGAGATGGATGCTGCCGCCCGGGCTGCCGCCAGTGAGGCAGCTGCAAGAAGTGCAAGGCTTGCTGCAGCTAAGAAGAAGGAAAAGAACCACTACAACCAGCAGCCTGTCCGGTAAGTTTTTCTTTTAAGTATATATTTTATATATGCCGTGGAATGCAATGCACAATAAACATATGCTTCTTTGGTGACAATATGAGAAGTGTTTTCACATAGCGAAATTTGCAATCTTTACTTGAAAATTTACTTATTAAACTTTCGGGTTTTTACTTTTTAGCGCGAGTGCACTAGAAAGTAGAAAAGACATCCCTGGATGATACTGTCTTGGCATTCTAGTTTTTGTCTTGTTTGATGCTTTGTTTCGTCTCTCTTCTGTTAGTCGGGGAATGTATAATGGGATGTTTAGATTGAAAAAAAAGTTTAGAGATGATAATATGAAAGAACTTGTAGATATATTGAGTAGGGTTAACCGGTTAATTATTTAAGTAATGAACATATATTGGTATAACAATGAACGATAACAATATAACAAGGTGTAGAGCAGAGACGGAGGATATACAAGTGCGAAGACTACATCGAGTTACAAATCTTGATAGGTATCGCAACGATTGTGACATATTTACTGGACAAATATATGAAATAGGTTAATATCATAAACTAATATGCATTCTTGTATTTTATGAAAAAGCATCATTAGATAATATTGTTCTATAAATTCTCTAAACGTGTAAAAATACACCAAAAGTCACCAAGGTGGTGTTTGTTTTTCCAGAAAAAATATCTCTTGACTTTTTTTGTTTGTGTCACGCAGACCACGCACCGACGTTTAGATCCACGGAGCGTTGGTCTTCTAAATTTTTTTTCTTGATGCAGATATTATCTTCTACTTTTCAAATCTTCCTTTTTTCTTCACCCCTCAAACCCTAAACATAATTCCACTTCTCCTCCCTTCCGCATCAACACATTTCACCTGTTCTTTCACCCTTCAACCCTAAAGCATAATCTTCCTACTTTTCAAAGTTGCTAAGCATATAAAACTGCTTGTAATTGTAATTTTTTTTTTTTAAATTAAGGTTTCTTTAAACTTAATTGTTGAAAATAAGATAAGATGATATCTGTTTCTTTAAAATTTTTTGAACTATCGCTTTATAAAAAAAAATCTTTAAGAAAATAAATCCTAAAACTGCATGCATTTTATACAAGTTTAAGGACTTTAATAAACAAAAATAGTGTAGTGACTTTTTATGTATTCTTTTTACAAGTTTAAGAACTTTAAATTTGGTTTTTATTGATAATAATCTTATAAATCTTGACAACTATTATAGCGGTCTAACTCTAACCCATGCACCCATTAATATTCTTTTGGACAGATATTGTGTTGGTACTTGAGGGCCAAATTGAAAAAGCTAATGTTACAGATTACTTATGTTGTCTGTTAAAAGCTCTACTAAGAAACTTAAATTTGTTTGAAAAAAGAGTGCATCATGTAAATAAAATTTCATCCTAATGTATATTACTGGAAGCTGTTAAAAAGTATCAGGCCTATTACACACAACATGACAATCTAATCCAACATTGTTTTCAAATGTCTGTCTGTTTGAGGGCTTGCGTTAAAGACTCTACTTTCAAACGCCATCAAACCACTGTTTGAAGTTAGGGCTCGAGTCATATAGAGGTGGGCATAAAAACGGGTTCGGACCCGACCCGGTATATGTATACCCGGTTTGGACCCAAAAAAAACCCGTAGGGTTGGAACCGGGTATGATTTTCTAGAATTTCTTAGAACCCGAACCCGACCCGACCCGACCCGAACCGGTTGACCCGGTGTTTGACCGTTTTTTTTTTTTTTTTTAAAGTAGCCGTTTTTTAACGGCTATATGCCGTTGGGATCGATTTTTGGCATTTTTTGTCACTTTTAGGCTTATAAGTTAGTATAAAATAGGTGTGGGTGATATGGTTAGTACCCAAGTCTCAAACGCAAAAACATACGCAAAAAACGCAAAAAATACTCTCGTTTACTCTCGTTTTACACGTTCACTTTCTCGTTTTACACTTTTACTCTCTTCAATCTTGATATGGCTCACTCACAATCTTCAGTTGGTCAAGGTTCGTCCAACGCTTCCAACCGTCGTGCGTGTTCTTGCACACAATCGTAACATGGATGTTTAATGCAATTGGGATATGGTTGAGTTGAGTGACGGGTCTGTAAAGGCTCGTTGCAAGTTTTGTGGAGCTTTGCTTGCTAAAGATTCTAACACGACTTTAACAAACACATTAGCAAGAAGTTTTGTAAGTCGTTGAAAAGTAATCCGGATTCGCAACAAACACAATTGGGTGGAGACGGTGGAATCTTTAATTACGATGTTAATACGGTTCGAGATCGAATGGCGAAGTTCGTGATTCAAGAAGCTTTGCCTTTTAGTCACTTCGACAATCCTTAGTTAACCAACTTAATTCGAGAGACGCTTCAACCTCGTTACACCCACGTAAGTCGTATTACACTTAGACGTTATTGTTTAAAATTATGGAAACAACAAAAAATGATTTAATTGTATTATTTGAAAATTTAAATACCAGTGTAAACTTAACTAGTGACGTTTGGTCGACTCCACACGGTTTACCCGAATTGTACATTTGCGTCACCGCTCATTGGGTGGATCCCAATTCATGGCAATTGATGAAACGTACGATTGCATTTGATCTTTTTCCGCATCTACATACCAGAGAATTTTTGTTTTACTTTTTAGATAATGTAATAAGTAGTTTTAAATTACAAAATAAACTTTTTTCAATTGCATTTGATAACGCCTCTAACAACACAACCGCGGTTGAAAAATTAAAATTAAAATATATTCCGATTGCAAACGGTGATTTTTTTCATACTCGTTGTGTTGCACATATTATAATTTAGTAGTGCAAGACGGACTATCCGCGCAATATGTTAATAACTTTATTACATCTTTTCGATTTATGTTACATGACGTTTTTAAAAAAAGTAGAAGAAGATATCAAGATTATAAACAACTTTGTAAGGATACGCACTCTAGATTTTTAGGTCCTAATTGGGATGTACCTACTCGGTGGAATTCGACTTGTCACATGTTTGAATGTGCTTTAAAACAAAAGGGCACTTTGAAAGCTTTTCATAATAGTCTTTCGGATAATGGTGAAGCCGACCTATTTCCGGATGCGGGTTGGGAGAATCTTCAACGTCTATCCGAGTTTCTTGAGGTTTTTAAAAACTCAACAACAAAATTATCGGGAGTTTATTATTCCACTAGTTATTCGGTGTTTCAAGAATTATATTTTATGTCTTTGAATTTTAAAAATTTTTAAAATAAAATAATATGTTTAATCAAATGATAGAACCAATGAAAGAAAAGTTTAAAAAATATTTTAAGGACTTACCACCCGTTTTTACGTGTGCCGCCGCTTTAAATCCGTTTCTAAATGTTGCGGGGGTTGAATGTTTGATAGATGAGATAAATGACAATTTGGATATGCATGACGAAAACCCTAATTTTTCAAACGAGGCAAAAGAAAATTTTAATCATAGTTTGAAAACAATTTATAATTTTTATTTAAATAGATATGGGCATAACGTAAACATAACAATGTCAAGCGAATCAACCTCAAGTGCTAGTACATCGGTTAAAGACCCAGTTTTAACTATGTTGAATGTTGTCCGGGATGTGACGGCTAAACGACAAAGGGGTAACACCCCAACAAGTGAGCTCGGTAGATATAGTGAAACGGATTTTATTTCCACTATGACTATCGAAGATTATCGTGCATTCGATATTTTGGCTGGTGGAAAGGAAAAGAATCTCAATTTCGATTCTTTCTGCTATGGCCCGTGATTTACTAAGCGTCCAAGCTTCTACGGTAGCTTCGGAATCTGTTTTTCTCTTAGTGGCAGGGTAATATCATTACGGAGAACAAGACTAACTCCGGAAGCAGTGGAGATGTGCATTTGTTTAAATGATCACTTAGACGCAACGGATCGTATACAAGACCAAACAAGCCTCGAAGACGAGATTACACTCGAAGCTAAAGTACATGATGAAGAGGTAGAAGACGAAGTATCTTCTGGCATATCCGATGAAGAATTAGCATTTGATCAAGCATCTCGTAGTAGATAAAATTAGACGATATTGTTATTTTTTATTGATTCATTTATGTTTTTAAGTTGTTTTAATATTATACGTCTTTCATGTTCTTTTTAAATTTCTTTGTCATTCAAATGTTTTATATAAAAGTATTTAATATTTGTATATTATAAGTGTAACCTTTTCTGCCCAAGATTTGTATATATTTATATATTAAGTTGTTTAAATTTTTGTCATTCAAGTGAACTCGGTTAGGAAAAGAAAAATAAAAAGAAAAAAAGAAAAGAAAATATAAGAAAAAGAAAACATACGACCCGGGTTCGACACACACACAAAAAAAGAAAAAAAAAGGAAAAACCCGGTTGAACCCGGGTTTCATACCCGAACCGAACCCAACCCGACCCTACCCGGGTATACCGGGTAGGGTTGTATCCATGGAACCCGACCCGGGTTCGTACCCGGGTTCACCAATACCCGGGTACAAAAAACCCGGTTGGGCCCAAACCCGGTATGTACCCGGGCTCAGGTACGGCCCGAACCCGATTTGCCCATCTCTAGCGTCATAGTCCCCTACCTTTGTAAGGATGTTTGATTTTTCATTTAATAGCCGTTTGAGTTTGGTGGTGGTGTATATCACTTTAGGAGCAATAATGGTGCCTTATGTGTTTCAAATTGTTGTTGGATGTGATTTGACATATATCTAAATATCCTTTCGTAAATCATGAATTCACAAATACTGGCCGACGTACCTCTAATATATCACTCTCTTGAACATGACTGGATCTGAAATGCATACCTCCGGATGTTTTGAATCATTGATCTTAACTACACATGTCACATTCTTTGTGACCATCCTATAGTGCAATTAGTTCAACGTTATTTGTTGTCATCAATGTTTATTTTTTCGGTCCTCATCTATGGAAGCATTGTGACAGGTAAAATAGTAATTCTGATTGTGATAGGCTTTTATGTGGAATTAACGAGGCGGAGGTAGTATAAGAGGAATGGGGTCACTTGACCCTATTGCTTTTCAAATTTTATGTAGTGTGTATACTTTAGAGATTGTTGTTGACCCAGTAATATTCTACAAATGAACCTATTAAATTTTTGCACGGCATAAAGAATGAAGTTAGGCTAAAGTGGTAAAGGCTCTAAACCTCTAAGCATTTTTACCATTGTCTAAGTCTCACTACTTTCGTTTTGTTCTTTATTAATTTTTTTCCTTCTTGGCTTGGGCTTATACTTTTTCCATCTCTACACTAAATTAGTTTTCCTTGATTTAATCAATCTCTCTAACTAATCTTGGATGGTTGTCAAAAACGGCTGATGCTCTAGTGGTTTCTTTCTATTCTACTCACTGTTTCTTCAAACTCAAGGTAACTCTAAAATTTCGACTCGACTTGACCTAACCGAAAATTATAATTAGAGGTGGCAAAATGGGCGGGTTGGATTGGGTTGGTTGTTAGGTTAGGATGGGTTTGGGTCAGTATAGGTTTGGGTTAGGATGGGTCGTTTTAAAAAAGGATCAGGACGGGTTCGGGTCAGGATGGGTTCGGGTCACGACGGGTCCGGGTTAGGACGGATCATTTAAAAAAAAGGGTTAGAAACTTTAAATTAACTTTAAACTTTTGATTAGCCTCAACTGGATTAGAAACAAATTATTCATCTTCCATTTCTTCATAGGTTCAATGACTTGTTCATCTCCATCACCACTTACAGATTTCATAACTAAAATATCAATCTTTCAACCAACTTTCCCTTCTGATCGAGAATTTGCAGTTGATTACGGGGGCATAGGTCTTTTCACGAAGACGATGATACGATTTCGTCATCTGGCTCGTGTATCCCACACAACTTCATTTCAACAGGTTAAAGTTTTGATTAGAGATTTAGAGCTGCCGATTGGAGGATAAACATACATTTTGATCACTTGCATGAACTACACTTCATGACCATCATAACTACTTCATTCCTGATTACATAATAACAATAAGTGTTTATGTAAGATCACCAATCTCACCCTAACTGATGAACTACCCATCAAATGAAATAGTTCACAAGTAATTTGTTAATATAATTTTCATTCAAACAGCTTGATAACAATCAATTAAAAAGAACATACAGATCAAACACTTGATTCGAATCAGAGCTGCCAATTGGATCCGGGGTCGCGACTAATCTCCGAGAACTAAACAAATTAGATTGACCCAAAACGATCATCAACAAGAACAACAATACAATCACCGAACCATTTTTGCCCATTCCACCTCAAATCGAACAATTGGATCCGGGGTTGCAACTAAAAAATCGAAACAATTGGTAGAACGTTTGGCAGTTCATAGAGAAATGGGCAGGTTTGAGGCTTTCAAGTCTTTGCTGTGGTGATTAGAAGGGGACGAAGAGGACCTGCTCTTTTCTAAGGTTGAACCCATTCTAACCCGTTGACCATATTGACTAATTTAAAATCAACCCGTCTTGACCACATTAAAAATACATATAAACCCAAAACAACCTATAGTTTTATTTCTTCAGCCCAAATCAACCCAAATCAAACCAGTTGGGTCAAGATTACCAGGTATAGGTAGAACGTTTGGCAGTTCATAGAGAAATGGGCAGGTTTGAGGCTTTCAAGTCTTTGCTGCGGTGATTAGAAGGGGACGAAGAGGACCTGCTCTTTTCTAAGGTTGAACCCATTCTAACCCGTTGACTATATTGACTAATTTAAAATCAACCCGTCTTGACCACATTAAAAATACATATAAACCCAAAACAACCCATAGTTTTATTTCTTCAGCCCAAATCAACCCAAATCAAACCAGTTGGGTCAAGATTGCCAGGTATAATTATAATGTTTGGTTAGAAATCCATGCATCTGAAAAATAGTGAGCTCATAAGAAAATTTTGGCTCCCCCATTATGCCTCTTGACATCCCTTGTCTTCTTTGGAATTTCAACTCTTTTTTTTTGTTTTCCAAATATTTTTCTAAATCATTAGACTACTAAAAAAACATAAAATTTGACAATTTCTAGTGAAGGAGCTAGAAAATTTTCTTTTACTTTTAGGGTCAGTGTTTTTAGATTCGTGGATTTCTAACCCAAGTCATATTTTTCGGGTTGGGTTAGGTTGGTCCGGCTATCGAAATAACTTAGGTTTTTTCGTATTGAATTTGTCATCCATAGGTTACCTAATATTTAGTCATTCCTCTCTTAAGGAAGTTAATTCTAAACCCGAAAGTATTATCAATATAATCATAACATTTTGGGTAATGTTTAAAACAACAAAGTCTTACGTGAGTTTGGTACCTATAAAATGAGGCAAGAGACCCACCATGATTGAAGTCAATTATTTTAATAGTAAAATGTACATGCAAATAAACTTCAATATCATAGCCTCTTATAAGATATGATAGAACAAACCTCAAATAAGAGTTTCATAGCTACATATATATCTCCATTATACTATTCTGAGTATTCTTAGTTCCAAATTTAAGGTTACAAATCCAGTAACTTACAAGACTTGAAAGTAATGTGAATTAACAGAGAAACTTAAAAAATTAGGGTTAGATATCAACCTCAAGTTTGAAGAAATTGTGATTTGAATAGAAAAAAAAACCGTTGGAGCATCAACCGATGTGGCAACCATCCAAGACTAGTTAGAACAACCAATAAAATCAAGGAAAACCAATTTAGTGTAGAGAGACGAGAAGCAAAGCCATAAAAGAGTCCAGAGGATTCGGGTTTCTATGTGTTTTAGGGGGGAAAACTTCATATTATTAAAAAATTTACACTATCGAGCCGAAAATTTACACTACTGACGAAAAAAAGAGGGGGGGGGGGGGGCGGCCCCAAAGAAGCTTCGCCCCTGAAGACTTGAACACCGGTGAATGTTTAGAGTCTTTACCACTTTAACCAAACTTCATTCTTTTATCGTGCAAAAATATAATAGTGCCATTTGCAGAATATTAACGAGTCAAAAACAACCACCTCTAAAAATATTAAAAATTAAAAATTAACGTTGCAAGGTGATATTTGCTGATTCATGGTATATCCTACACAAATAAAACCATTAATATCACAACTATTTACACGTAATGTTTATCTTTTTTAACGTTATTCCATGATGGACAGCAGATTAGTTTTCATATAATTATTTTTCCACGGCATATTAATCTTCATTTTTTTAAATCTTATTTAGTATTCCCTTAACTTGAGAGTTTCGAATATCAATATTATTATCAAATTAAGCATCATTTTCTTAGATGTGTCCATCAGTCCATGATCACTTCCTTTACAATCTCTATACAAAACCAATTAGTTTTTAAGATTACTTATTCAAACTTCAAATAAATATGTACTAGAAATCATTTTGTATATAATATTAAAAGTATCAATTGAGAAGGATAGCCAAAATAAGCATCAATGTTCTCCATCCATTTGCTACTGGTTCATATAAAACAACATATTTTTTAAAAAAGAAAATTAAAGAATAGTAGGTACTACTTTACATAATTTTATTGGTAACTTCATTAATAGTTGATTGTGTATTCACTCATTTAATTACTTCAATCAATTTAGAGGATTTAATAAAAGCATTTTTAGAGGAAAAAGGACATTTTTAAGGATAAGTGTAAAGTTATTTGAGTGTCATAATGCAAAAACATAGATTTCTAATTATATTCGAATATTCCTTTCATATGTAATTTTAAGCATTATTATCTACATGTTATATAGTTACAAAACAATTTCAACAAACTCTCTTTTACCCTCTCATCATGCAAACATTATTTTTCAACTACCATTTTAAGAGGTTTGTTTAAAAGGATGCAAAATATAAAACATTAACCAACCCCTATTTATTTGTAGTTCAACATCTTGGCATGTCTTTCCATCAACCCCTAAAATCTTGCTCAAATATGCTTACAAAATGACATACTCATGATAAAGTTCTACTTCTCCTACCCTTCACCTTCCAATGGCTTCGTTTTCGCCATGGGTCCAAGAGCGCCATTTCCCCGACCTCCATATCCCCATCTCGATAGACAGATCATTCTCAGTTGTTCCTGAAGGACCGATTCAGGCTCGAGATGGGGATACCTTGTATCTCTCAAACCTTGATGACATCATCGGAGCTCGGGTTTTCACCCCCACCATTTACTTTTATAATGTCGGTGGAAATTCAGTAGATGATATTGTGGGCACTTTGCGAGATGCCCTTGCTAAGGTTTTGGTCCCCTACTATCCTTTTTCGGGTAGATTAAGGGAGGCGAAAAATAAAAAGTTGGAAGTGTTTTTTGGGCCTAACCAAGGTGCACTTATGGTTCAGGCCCATACTGAATTGTCACTAAATCATTTGGGTGATCTCAATGTTCCTAACCCGGCTTGGACGGATTTGGTTTACAAGTTCCCTAATGAAGGTGACTATAAGGTTATTGACATGCCTTTACTAATAGCTCAAGTTACTAAGTTTAGTTGTGGTGGGTTTAGCCTTGGGTTAAGGATTTGTCATTGTATATGTGATGGGCTTGGGGCTATGCAATTTCTTGGAGCTTGGGCCTCTACGGCAAGAACGGGCTCGTTGATCGTGGATCCAAACCCATGTTGGGATCGAGAAATTTTTGCGCCTCGTGATCCTCCGATGGTTAAGTACCCTCATGTGGAGTTTATGAAGATCGATGACATTTCTAACTTGACAAATAGTTTATGGGAAGTGAAACCGCTACAAAAGTGTTACTGGCTGAGCCGAGAATTTCAAGCTCATTTGAAGAGTGTGGCTCGGCCAGTGGATAGTTTGGGATGCACCACTTTTGATGCAATGGCCGCTCACGTTTGGAGATCATGGGTGAAAGCGCTAGACGTGAAACCAGTAGACTTCGGGCTACGTTTAACTTTTCCAGTCAATGTTCGGCCCAAACTCAAAAACCCACCTCTTAAAGACGGGTTTTATGGCAATGTAGTGTGTGTAGCATGTGCTACTAGCACCGTGGCCGACCTTGTAAACGGGTCACTCCAAGATGTGACCCGTTTAGTTCGTGAAGCCCGTTTAGGGATTTCAGAAGAGTATTTGAGATCAACAATAGATCATGTTGCAGTGGATAGGCCTAATAAGCTCGAATTTGGAGGGAAGTTAACAATCACCCAATGGACACGGTTTTCGATGTATGAGACATCGGATTTCGGGTGGGGTCGAGCCATATACGTGGGCCCACTCGACTTGACACCAACACCTCAAGTTTGTGTTCTCCTCCCTGAAGGGGTGGCTAATTCTAATGGTGCCATGGTGGTGTGCATCTGTTTGCCAGAGGTTGCTGCCCATAGATTCAAAGAGTTATTGTGCTTGATGGATACATCATAATCTTTTGGTCATTTTCGCCATTGAATTACATAGTAAGGTTTGCCAAAAAATTGTGATAATTTTCATGGTTTATTTGGTTATTTTTATAACACCGTGTATTTTAAAAGCTATACATTATATATTGCACATTTTATTTTCAGTATATTTTACATGGCGTGCAATGCAAAGAGTTTGTGAAAATAGTGATTAATTAAGTAACAAACATATTTGATCCAAATCTTAGATTTTTATTTAGCAACTTATTTGATTATGCGACGTATTTGATGTATTTTATTATTATTATTATTGTATCTGATTAGTCAGTCTAAATTAAGTTAACTAGCTTGTAACATTATTCATCTTTTAACATAAATAGCAAGTTAAATATCAATCATCTCCAAGGGGACGGCTCAAGTTTTTGAGAGCCTAATGCGGATAATAAATATAGGGCCCTTTTCTTCAAAAATAAATTTTTGCGCTTCGGCCTTATGTTTCCTATTTTATTTGTGGGTATGCATAATCATATATCACAAATCCGACCGTTAACACATATAAAAAAACTTGTCATATATGTTATAAATTCCTCTGTTAAAATAAATAAGACTATGTTGTTGAACCAATGGTAGAACACAAAAAAACAAAACCAATTAATAAAATAATTAGCTACTATGCACTAACTACATATGAATTTATTCATTTTGGATCACTCCAGTAACTACTCACATGAGAAGGTCTATTAATCAAAGTGGAGAAGGTCATGAACCCGTGCCACCTGGGTTAGTGGTAGTGTGCGCGCCGCTAGCCCAGCAAAGTTTTTTGATGGAAAAGTTACTGCTATTTGACTGTATATATTAAGTAAATTAGCATAATAAAAAATTTAAAATAAAAATAAATAAATAACTTAATCCTATCAAGTGGCAGGTTACCATCGGTCCCCTAAATAAAGAGTAATTTCTCTAAAAAAAAAAACTTATCTACGCCTTTCACGCTTAAACTATACTTCCAATCCTGTAAATGTGAGAGAAACTGCATTTGGAAAATTAGGATATCATGTTACATTTTATAATGATATTTACTCATAAATATATGTAAAAAGAGTTATGATAATCAAGATAAAATGGTCTAATATCTTCACAAACCCAACTAAAGTAGTTTTGTGTGTTTCTAAATTGAATTTGGGTTGGACTTGTGTTGGGCTAAAAAAAGGGCAGGCAAAACAGGTGAAAACGAGTTTTTAGTTTACACTCCACACTTTTACAGTAAAGACTTTACTGAGGTGAGCATAGAAATTGAGTAATTAAAATATAAGAATGATATAAGTAGACATTAAAATCTCTATTTGAGTTGTGTTCTTCTATTAAAATAAAAAATCTTGAAAAAGGCATTTTAAAAACCAAGCAGTTTTTGAGAAAAAAAAATGTTTCACAATAGGAATAGTTTTAAAAAGATATTTAAAAAACGAACATTTCTAATATTTTTAAAAACCATACAATTTTAAAATGACGTTTAAAAAAGCGAACAATTAAAAAAACATTATAAACCGAAAATCTAAAAAAAAATTAAAACACCTCTATTAACCTTTATATTAATTGACATAGGAATGAACAATTATTTTTTACTGTTTTTTATGCTTATTGTACAAGTTGTTATGCACGGGTTTTCTCTCTTTTGCCACATCTATTGGCCGCCTACCGCCCATAACCCTTTTTTCCATCATTTTCGGTAGTCTTCGCTTCATACAAGGAGAATGGGTAGCCGGAGGTGGTCGGTGGTTGCTTCCGTTGCCGACTTTAGGGCGAGTGGCCACCGTTGTTGACCCTTTTTGGGCTATTTTCGGTGGTGCTTTACCTCCATGACAGGTTCGGTGCCCTTCGATCTTATCAATTTTGAGTCGTGTTGTGACGGTGGCGATGGTGTGCCGACGACGATGACGATGGCGTTGACCATGAATGGCGCTTTGATTCCTCTTTTGGGTTGATGTGGAGCCGTCGTCATTCAGGGCACTAACAGTGGCGGTGCAACCGCCATTGCTACCTCTCCGCCTCTTTGTTTCTTTGATACCCTTTTAGGATTTTCAGATATGCTTTCTTTATGGTTTTTTTACTATCAAGGTCGATGATGAGATCTATTATGCTTCTCCGCCTCTCTCTTTCTTTGATACCCTTTTAGGGTTTTCAGGTTCGTTTTTTTATAGTGTTTTGACTGTTGAAGGATCTGTTATGGCTGTTTTTTCATGCCCGTCATGTACCTTTTCATTTGATCTACTTTGCCTATGATTTTTAGTGAAACTACTATTTATCTTTATAATAATTGATGTAGGAATAAACAGTTATGTTTTGTTTGATGTTGATGATGATGAAGCTGTGTTTATCAAAGATGTTAGGATGTTTATGTGGGTTTGTTGTTTCTTCAATTGTGATGATATTCGAAAGTGGTGTCGGTTGTTTTGGCTTGGCAGCTATTTTTGGCGTGTAGCCGCAACCGTTCTTCAATTCTGAGAAGTTATCTAACTGTTTGTGGCATGGTGTGAGTCCTAATTGGGTTTAGGGTGGTATGTTGCTGATGCGATGGAATGTTCAACGTAGATGATGATGAAGATGTGTTTGTCTGAGACATTTAAGCGTCGGTGTGATGGAATATTCGATGTCGATGATGACAAAGATGTGCTTGTCTGAGACTCTTCACCATCCCTGTATTTTGGTTGCTCGGGCTTGGCAGCCATTTCTGGCATGCAGTTACAACCGGATCTGTGGCTGGTTGTACATAGCCATCTGAGATTATTGTCTTCCTAGATTTATGTTTCGATAAATGGTTTGCTGCTATGATGATGATAACTTGATTTTTGATTTATGTTATTTCATTTGAGCCTCGGATTCCAACGCACAACGCGCGTGAGGGTAAAACACTAGTTGCTGTATTTAAAATGTAACTTTTTAAATAATAAAAATATTAAGAATAACATAATAAAAAATATGAAAGCTTTCTTTACTCTCTCTTTATATATATGTGTGTGTGTGCGTGTGTGTAGTAGTAGTAGTTTAAAAGGTCAATTAATTGAATGGTCTGTATGGCTAAAATTATCATTTTGACAATTTTAATATCACTAACTCTTTACTAATAGGTATATGGATCATGAATGAAAAAGAAATGAATGTTAAAAACTATATTAAACAATTTTATACTTCAAGGATCAAATCCAAAATATTAATCTAACCACAACCATCCGTGTAATTAACTACAATTATAACAAACAAAAGTTTTAAGGCGTTATGTGTCATCATTCTTTAGATTTTAAAATTTTGTTTTCCCGCCTACATATTTTTCATTTTTCAATTTTAATTTACTTTTTGTAAACTTATAAATTGATTAAATATCATTTTTACGTTTTCAAATTTATTATGATTTTAAATTCTAAGCACATGGTGTAATGATTAATGCTTTTTTAAGGGGTATTTTATGTGATATCAGTGTTAACTCAGCATCATTTTTTTTTAAAACACATGTAATGATTAATGCCATTTAATGCTCATTCAATCATTACCCAATTATGAATTATATGATAAGTTATGATGAAAACGTCCCTGCCTGTAACGCCCCTGTAATACTCACAGGATGGTATAAGGGCGTTTTAAGATGCTATAATGCCCCTTAATGACCTATTACGTTTGGTCTAAATATTAAACGAAGGAGAACTTTTGATTGACCAATGATTTCTTTCTTTAAAACATCATTTAAAATTAAATTTGACTAATTCATTATAACTCATAAAATTTAGAAATGTTAACCTTTTTATTTTTTGAAATTGTTACAATATAAGTATATTTTATTGATGTTAAAACAATTTCATACGCAGCACACACAAATATAAAATCTATTATCTATACTACTTAATAAATAAAAATTCTAAGAAACTAATGCCATAATTCTAGAGCGCTTCCATAAACTTTTTCACCTAAACCATCTGACCCGTTATTTTAGGCAATTAAATTATTCCCCAGTATTCAATATCATACTAGATTTATTTTCCGTCATTATTTAATATTATAATTAATATCAATTAAATTAACTTAAATATTTCTTGTAATTTCTTCTTAAAAAAATGAACGTAGGCACGTAGCTTTATGAACATCAACCTTTGATGAAGCACATAAGAATACAACTTCTAAAAGCATTCACGGTAGGTGTTTCATATTTACGTGAGTGTGTGCTTTATATTATAGGGATGGTTGTGAGTGAAGTAAAAAGAAAATTTATGATGATTGTACCGTGATTTTTCATATTTTAGAAAATACACGGTACAACCCTCATAAATATTTTAATATTTTTAAAAATGGTTGTGAGAATAGGTGAGAGAAAAAATATAATAATAAAGATATAAAAATATTATTTAATTAAAAAAAGAATAAAAAGCAGTGGCAAGAAGGAGGCACGTGGCTTAAGTGATTACTTTATTATTTTCATTTTTTAACGTATATAATTATTTCTTTTTGTCATCTTTAAAATACAACTAGTAAATAAACCCGTGTGTTGCGGCAGCACCATACACAACATGATAAAATATAGGTAACAATTGGCCCGACTTGTTTCCGGACTAAACTTACATCGAAGCGTAGAGTTACCCGAATTGTTATTGTCGAATGAAAACTTATTATACCTAACCCCGCTTGTGTCCGAACAAAATTTACCTTAAAATGTAGACGAACTTGAATCTATATCGGCACGTACATA
Organism: Flaveria sonorensis; assembly: GCA_025506505.1. NCBI lineage: Eukaryota > Viridiplantae > Streptophyta > Magnoliopsida > Asterales > Asteraceae > Flaveria > Flaveria sonorensis. The sequence continues at coordinate 47,800,931 of CM046426.1, read as the reverse complement.
AAAATGAGGACGTAATAAATTAGTTTTCCTTTTAAGGCAAAAGTGTAGAGAGGGTAAATCCAAAGCTTTAAAAACTCGAGGGAGGTAAAAAGGACATTTCTTAAAGTTTAATATATATAACTAATTTTTTGCCCGCGTAACGCGGCAAGAGGCCGGTCAATTTTCGCACACACAAACATTACTTTAGTTGTTATCTGTTCGGCTCGTCAAAAACCATAAAATAAAAGTTTGATGGCGAAACTAAAGAATACTAAACTTTAGTGGATAAATTTGAAAAAATAAAACTTCACTATAAATAATTTAGAAGTCAAACTTTAAGATCCTAAAATTAGATGCCAAAGTAAAAAAAAACAAATCGGTGGCCAAAGTGGCTAAAACTCTAATATTCTAAACTTTGATGGTTAAAGTAAAAAAAAGAAAAAGAAAATAAACCGTTGACCAGACTCTAAGATTCTAAATTTAGTTGTCAAAGTTTAAAAATAAATCGGCAACCAAAATATAAAATATCAAACTCTCGCAATAGAACAAAACTTCATTGTAAATAGTTTGATAGTCATATTTTAAAACACTAAATTTAAATTGTCAAAGTCAAATAACCAAAATTTAAGACTAAAAGTGAAAATACTTAAAACCAATGTGATTAAAATTTAAAAGGTCAAAACAAAACTATTTATTACCATTTTTAATTTATAATAGAGTAATAAGCTCTTAACATCCGAATAAATCTTTATAAGTTTTCATTTTTATTTGAGTTTCAATATAAATTTTACTTAAAAATAAGCCAAGTCAAATGCACATTTTTAACGTTAATGAGCTAGATAAATATAATATATATTTTTAGCTAATTTTCGCAACAACGTAATTTTATAACCTCAAAAATTGTAATTCAAAACAACATAAATTTTATTCCAAACAAACTCACGTAAAATTTAAAAACATACCTAGCAACTTTGCATTTTTGTTAGTACAACTTATATATTCAATTTGATATTTTTATTTTTAAATTCAATTACTACTGCTAACACAAAAAAACTTATTATTGTTTATATCAATTAATTTCTTAAACAACTAAAAATATCAAAGATCAATAGTTGGTACTATTTTTTGGTATGGGGTTATGAAATAAGCAAAACCATAAAATGGATGAGAAAATAACACGGACAAAAAACATGATATATATCATTACTATTCTTTTTGTTCTGTTTGGTTATCATGTATGAATTTAATAAATTATTACTTTGTTGTTTGGTAGACATAAAAATATAAAAAGAAATGGATTACAATGGTGGTGGGTAGTGTGGTGGTGGTGGCTAGTAGTGGGGGTGGGTGGTAGTGGTGGTGGTTGGTGGTGTGTTGGTGGTGGTTGGTGAATGTTGGTGGTGGTTGTGGTTGATGGCAAGTGGTGGTGGTGGTGGCGAAAACAGATGGTGATTGTTGTTGTTGTTAGTGGTGGTGGCAGTCAAGAACCAAGGAATTGAATGAAAAAAACAAAGTGAGACAAATGAATAATTTTGAGAGGGAATAAAATTCCTTATGTAATCAGTAATTTCATTTTTTAACCAACCAAATACATGTATTCTTTTTTTTTTTTTTTTCCTGAAAGACAAACTTTAATTTATAAACAACAAGAATAAATAGAAGTAAGCCTAGCAAGGAGCTAGGCGAGCAGATACATAGCAAGGAAAATACATGTAGCCCCAACTCAAAAAATAAAATAATACCATTTTCCCTAAGCAAGTGACATTACTTTTGACACGATCCATTGAAAGTTAAGAACTTTGATTTCTTCAATTAGTATTGTGATACAACACCTTTTATCAGAGAATAACGAGTCATTCATGGCTTTTCAAATGCAACAGTTGGCATTCATAATGAATGCTTGTACCTTCACCATGAAATAAATCATAAAGGAGGGTATTGCACCATTGGTCGATCTCACACCAAATTACACTGCTTCTTGGCAAGAGATTAATAGATATTACATTGTTTCTTCACCTTCATTACATAGGCTACATGTTAAAATGGAGGTCGTTTCATCAGGAATCTTTTCATGACCGCCCGCCAACAAAAGATATTCAGTTTTGATGGAATATACCGTTTGAGAGCTGACCAGAAATTCCCCATCCTCACTTTCAAGCCACAATCACCTATCTTCCTTGTTTGAGAGCCGAACCTGATTAAGGAGGTACAAAAGATTACTAAGCTGTTGCACTTCCTCCGGGTTAGATATATACCGTTTCCACCCCCATTTTCAAGCAATCTTTTCGTTTTGTATGCTACCACCCCTTTACATACATGCAAACTGAACAAAATAGAAAACGATGTTTTTAGAGGTTGCTGGTTCAACCTTACATTAATTTAGAAGCTTATCTTCTTCCCATCTCTAATTACTTCTTTTAATAGAGCGCTTAAATCCATATTAAGATTAGATAGAGCCTCACCCGTCTTAGCTATATTATTCCAGTTGGAGGGGACAATGAATCTTAATAGATTTAGGGGCGATGACTTGGTTCGAGGGGACAATGAATCTTATTTTTTTATTCATAACACCCTCCACGTAGGAACTTTCTTCTTATCTTATCTAGCTTCTCCATCACCATTTTGGAGCTTTATATAAAGATAAGAAATATGCAAGTTAACTATTTAATACAACCATAATAAGGGTAAGCCTCCCCCCAATGGAAAGGGTGGCCTCCTTGCAAGAGGACATCTCATTGCCACATACAAAACACTACCTTAAAGGGACATCTCATAGCAGCCGCAAACGAATTAAATGAACACCAACAAGGACTTATATGTGCTCGTTCATTAAGGATATTAACTAATTTATGAACTGTTCACGGATACTTACCGAACGAGATGTCGTGTTCATGTTCATTCATTAAGAAAATGAACATGTTCATGAACGCTTACCAAACGCAAACGAACACAAACAAATATTCATGAACATAAAGGAATACAAACGAACATTCATGAACATAACTAGCATTTCACATTTACTAGAAATTCGAACTAATTAAATAAAAAGACAACTTATAAAACCCTTAAATGAACAAATACATACGAACATAAACGAAAGAACAAATAAATGAACGAACACAATCTCTGTTCATGTTCGTTCATTTATTAAAAGAATGAACATAAACAAACTTTCATCGAACGATTCACGAACTACTCGTTGAAAGTTCGATCACCGAAAACAAATGGCATTCCTGCAAATAAAACAAAAGAAAGGGCAATAAGTTTGTTGTAAGAAAATGAAATCACTGGACGCCAAATCCCCCCACCAAAATACCGCTGGCCATCTCTCTCATTCTCTATCCTGCAAATAATAATATTATTATTCAATATTCAATATTCAATATTCAATATTCAATATTCAATACTTTTGCTTTCGAAGAATCTCACAACAAAATTCAAATTTCTCCACAAACATCCAAATTTCAAACAAATTCAACGATCGAAAACCCTAATTTCCACAATTCACCACCAATTTTTTTGTTCATTCGTTCTGCAATTAGGGTTTACAGATCATCAAACACCAATGACAGATTGACGGCGTCATTTTGGCGTTTAGTTTAATATATATATATTCTCGATTCTTCTTCAGCTCCGATAGAGGTGTGTTTACTGTTCGTAAGCGTTTGTACATTTCATTTTATGTGATTTTGAATTTGTTTCTGAATGTTCGTGTTGATTTGAGGGGAAATGGTGTGGTTTGTGGATTTTGATTCGAGTTTTTGAGTGAATGTGATGCGAATTTTGTTTTTGAATGGTGGAATTAGGTTTTTGTGGTTTGAAATTTCAGATCTGTGGGTAAGAACGCGTTTTTGGTGCTAATTTCTTCTCAATTGGGTTTTTCTGTTAGATTTGTGATAATTTGAGTATGCTTATTTCGATGGTAACATTTGAAAACTGATTATGATGTTATGTGGATGCTTCTGGAGTGAAACGTGTAAAAGGGTGAAGATGATTAAATGAATAATGAGTTAATGACTGCAATAATTGTGTGTGTGGGGTAGGCAGGTTGAATTAGTGTATGTGACTTGATTGATCATTAGTTTCTGTGGGTTATAAATCAAGATCTTTCGCGTGTTGTAGGAGATTATAATCCTTCATAACATTTAACGATCGGCGGTTTTGTAAAAAGACCATAGATTTTGTATAATATGCTGTCTTTTTCTCTTAGAAATATGAAAACTTGTACGATTTGATAAGTTTTATTGTCTTGCAGGGATATATGTTGTTCATTCATTAGCTCTGTGGGCAGTTATTCAACTTTAGTCAGGCTGTTTAAAGACTTCTGTTTGCTGAAGTTATACTCAAACCGTTAGAATCTTGTAATCATGGTTGCTACTGCTGCCACGGCATCATTGTTTCCAATTTCTTCACCGCAACCTGATTCTGGTGCCAAAAATTCTGGTAAGCATGGAGGCTGTTTAGGTAGTGTAGATGTGCGGGGAATTAAGTCAAAGTCGACATCTTCTAATGGTTTGCAAGTTAAGACCAATGCACAGGCCCCTTCAAAGGTAAATGGTACTCGAATAGGTGTGATGGATGGGCTCAAAAATGATGACAATTCAACATCGAGTGCACCAAGAACTTTTATTAATCAATTGCCTGATTGGAGCATGCTTCTTGCTGCAATTACTACTATTTTCTTGGCTGCTGAGAAGCAATGGATGATGCTAGATTGGAAAACTAAGCGTCCAGATATGCTTACTGATCTTGATCCGTTTGGTTTTGGGAGAATTGTTGAAGACGGGTTTGTATTTCGCCAAAATTTTTCTATTAGATCATATGAAATTGGGGCGGATCGGACTGCGTCTGTGGAGACCTTGATGAATCACTTACAGGTATGGTTTGTTTTTAGAGGTGGAAAAATGGGTGGGCCGGGTAGGGTTATTGGTCTAATTTTTTTTTAGAAATGATTAGTGTGGCAGATATGATCATAAATATATATTTATTTCAATGCTATCCATTTTTTAAAATAGTTTGAGTTTGGATGTTAGATGCAATAAAAATAGATTTTTGGTTTAGTTTTCTTCTAGTTATTATTGAATAACCTGTGATTGTTTGGCAGGAAACAGCCCTTAATCATGTAAAAAATGCTGGGCTCCTTGGTGATGGCTTTGGTTCAACACCTGAAATGTGCAAAAGGAATTTATTTTGGGTGGTCACCAAGATGCAAGTTTTAGTAGATCGTTATCCAACTTGGTAATCCAAAATGTTTTGTTTTAATTATTATATTGTTGAGTGTTTACAGTTCTATGAATAATATTTTCACCTAAAACTGTTTTACTCAATCAGAACATTAGATGCTGTCATGTTGATTAATAAATCTAAAATTTTAAAGTGGTTAAAAATTGTTCCAGGGGTGATGTGGTACAAGTAGATACTTGGGTAGCTGCTTCTGGGAAAAACAGTATGCGTCGTGATTGGTTGATTCGTGATTGCAAAACTGGCGAGATACTAACACGAGCTTCAAGGTTAAATCTTCTTATCAGAAATATTCATATATTTTGTTGTTTGAGTTTCAGTTTGTTGATATGTTATAGTAGGGGCCTGAAAAAGTTGGTCCCAAAACCAAAAAGACCGAGAAACCAAACTGGTATCTTTTTTAATTTATTTTTCAAACTTAACATGACGTTTTATTTATATTTATTAAAGGCCAATACTGCATGAAATAAAAACAAATTTTATTCCTTTCTCATGATTTTAGCAACAAATCAAGCATAAAATAAAAGCTAACTTCCAATTTGTTACTGATTTTAGAATCAACCTACTAACATGTTATAGTATTGTAATTCTTTTTGCAGTAACTGGGTTATGATGAATAAAGTTACAAGGAGGTTATCAAAAATTCCTGATGAAGTCCGAACTGAAATCGAACAATATTTTGTCGACACACCTCCTATTATTGATGACGACAGCATAAAATTACCAAAACTTGATGAAAACACCGCTGATCATGTTCGTAGTGGCTTAACTGTGAGTAAATTTCAATCTTTTAATAAAGTTTTATCCACCTCTTTAATAATCAAAATTATGACTTTTTTAATATTTTGTTTTGACAAATATTAAGCCAAAGTGGAGTGATTTGGATGTCAACCAGCATGTTAACAATGTGAAGTATGTTGGCTGGATTCTTGAGGTAATTTTTAATTTAGCTGACAAATTCTCTAATTTCATTCATTGTTTGATTGTTTCTCTCCAAAATACAAATTCAGCAACTAATAGTGTTTTATTAACCTGTTATATACAAATATATATATCTGTTCATTTTAGTTTATCTGATATCATATAGAATATTATTTTATTGGGCAATTGTTGAATAAGCCCTCTGCACTTCCGTTAACTTTGACCCGTTTGTAATCAATACGTTATTTGGGTTATGTTTTATCTCTAACAAGCCAATGGGTCGAAAGTTACCCATATTGTATTTTTTAATATTTTAAACCTTCTAAATTTTATTATTGTTAGTCCTGGCCATTTTATCACCTCTAGTTCTCAATTGTTATAATGGTTTATCATTTCAGAGTGCACCACAGCCAGTTGTGGAGAACTATGAGCTTGCAAGCATCACTCTCGAGTACCGTCGGGAGTGTATGAAAGACAGCATGCTGCAGTCGCTCACTTCCTTACTAGGCAATGGCGGGATGGCGGATTCTGGTGACGTTGACTGTCAACACCTGCTTCGATTTGAAGGCGGTGGTGGTGAGATTGTTAAGGGAAGGACCAAATGGAGGCCCAAATTTGCAAACAGATTAAAGAACATCAATCACTTCCCTACTGAAAGTGGCTAATGCATGGTTTCTATATTATATATATATATATATAATATTCTAAATTGTATGTTTGTGTTTATTTTTATTTTTAATTTTTATCCTATTTTAGTTTGAGAATGGAGAGAAGTGTAAGCCTATTGTAAGTAAGCCCTTTTCTGAACAAACCATACTCTCTCTATTTCAATGTGGCAATTCTTTATTATTTATAATCAAATCTCTTTTATGAGATTATTAGTATATTCATGTTTATGTTGATAGTAGTTTAGTATCCATGTTTGCATTAGTTTGTTTTGACTAAAAATGATTTATCAAGTTTTAGTGTTAAAATTTTCAAACAGTGTTGGTGTAACATTGTTTTATTTCAACCAAATTGGAAAGTTTATGTAATAGAGTAGTAGGTTATTTAATATTTCTTAATATAATGATTTAGGTGGTGCTGGTAAAAATGTTGTGAGGTTAAATGTTGATAGGTACAAGCGGACCAAGTGGTATTTAAGAGAAAAAATGTTGTTAAGAAAACAATTCAGGTGATCTATTAATAAAAATTATTCAAAAATAGGTTATATAATATACATCTATCTTTCAATGGTATAAATATATAAAAATTTAAGTTATTTTAAGTTACTAGTATGCTATCTGGGATGTTAGAATTATTATTTTAATCATCTTAATTTCATCATTAAGTTTAATATATTAAATATAAAAAAAACACGGATAAGTTATAAAAAAAACTGGATCAACTCAATCTAGTCTTTTGAATATTTTAAATGTTTATAAAAAGCATTAATTGTATTAAAATGACTCCTAAAATGATTGGATGGAGGTCCATCCGATGAACTACTCAATGTCTTATTGATGTGAAAGAGTTAATAGCTTTTATTTTAGGTTGATAGAAATTGGAAAAAAGTGCCAACCAACTCATGTATTTTCAACTACCAAAACTAATATGTGATCCACATTTCTTTTAAGTTATGTTGATAGCTTACCAATACCACCTATATTCTAACCACAAACTGATAAGTCAAACTAAAAAGGGAAAATAAGAAATAGTAGGCCAGTTGGTTATAGACTTGTCACGTTTAGGACATGAGTTGAAACCAGACTGATCAAACCTGAAATTAAATTTTTTGAAAAATCAAAATCAAAGACTAGGCCAATATATGGGGGGTTGGTTTCGGTCTTTACGGGTTGGGTTAGTCTAGGGTTGGCTCAAGACCGAATATCAAAACTTTATACTAAAATGTTTTATAATTTGGTTTTTACCCTGGCTCAATCGAAACCAACACAATCTAAAGTAATACTGAGAACCATATCAAACATGCTCAATTGGTCTAGTCTTGGGTTAGTCCCAAGTCAGGTATCCAGGTTACGCGGTCCAATCTCAATCCTGCCCAACCTTAATCAAGTTAAGTTAGTTAACTTTTCTAAATCTATCGAGGAAAACAAACTTAATATATTTACCGAAAAACAGAATCATCAAATAACAGATGAGTTAAAAGTAGTACGAAATATAGTTACGTGCATAGAACACTTTAAATTGTTATATTAAGAAATATTATTATTATTTGATCTGCATTCAAATATTCTGCAACTCTAATTTAAGCATTATGATAATCCAATTTCAAGCGATAAAATTGTTGCAAATTAGTTATTCTAGGTTTTAATTCCTTTAACCGAAATAATATAGTAGTTTTACGAACACATAACTAAGTTGGGTGCATATAATAAAGATTATCGACGTTAATAGTCTTCAACTAAAAGATAATTAACGAAGACAAACAGATTGATAGTCTTTGTATTCTGAAGTGAAAATATAATTGCACGTTATTACAATTTTGTTCTCCATTAAAGATACAATGCTAATATGAAAGATGTTCAAATACAAAGTGTATTTTTGCTATAAAGTGTAAGAAGACATAATGAGTCAAAAAAAGTCACAAAAAAATTATATTTCACAATTTAAATCGAATTTCAAAAAGTAATTCCGAGCTTTTGTTCCCCTAGCAGTCCTCACTAAGAAAAAAAATAAACGAAAAATAAAAAAATAAAAAAATTAACGTTTTTTATTGTGTCATTTATGAAAGACACAATGACGTTATTGTGTCATTATGAAAGACACAATGACGTCATTGTGTCATAAAAGACAATGATTTTTTTTATTTTTTTTCTGAAAGAGGATGACGAGAGGAACAGAGACTCCGAAGTACTTTTTTGAAATTCGATTTAGATTGTGAGATATAATTTTTTTTGTGACTTTTTTAGCCTCATTGTGTCTTCTCACACTTTGTAGCAAAAATACACTTTGTAGAATAACCTCAATCTACTAATATTATCGTGTCGTATTTCTGTGTCGTGTCAGGATTAAAGGTGTACAAACCGGTTCGGTTTTTAAACCAGACCGGATTTTGAATATGTACAAACCGGTTTTTTTCAAACTGGTTCGCTTTCAAACTGGTTTTTCATCAAGAATACTCAAATCGGTTTGGACCGGTTTGTAAACCGGTTTTTGGTGTCGGGATACAAACCCGTATACAAACTGTGGGTTCGGGCCGGTTTGCAAACCGGTTTGGCTAGAACCGGTTTAAACCGGTTCGGTTTTTTTTTTGGTTTTTTTCCAAACCGGTTTTTTACACCACTAGTCAGGATATTTACATTAATATGTTTTAGATTATATAGCATTTTCAATAATAGTTTGAAAATGGAAGGGGTTGAAAGCCACTCAAGAGAGAGATGTAATATCGGTTCTAAACCCTAACTGGTTCGGGTCATGGTTGGCTAGGTTTGGTCAACGAAAAGTCAAAATGGCTTCATTTCAAATCAGTTCGGGTTGAAACTGTTTTGACAAGTTTTGGTTGTTTTATGGCCTGTTTGGTTTGGTTTAAGGTGTTTTGAACTGGTTCCAACGGGAGGGTTATAACTAGTTTCTAACCACGTGGTTTCTATCGGATCCAAACTTGTGTCACATAATACCGCTTCCAAACCGGTTCGATCTGCATTCGGTCTACCACTTTTGGTTTGTGAACCAGTTTGAAGTTTCACTTCTTTCAAACTAATAATCATTTATTAGTATAGATTTTCTAAGTAGATGTATGTTTGACGGTTCATAGAATTTAATATACAATTAATTTAGTTGACTATTAATATGATAAAATTATGTTAAATGAATTTTTTATAGAAAAATAAAAAAATGTAATTTTAAGTCGAGACATTATTAGTATAATTGCCCGCATAAACAACCACCTTAAATAAATTATTGTTTTATGCGATGTTCTTAGAAAAAAATCGAACAGCGAACCAGTCACCTAACTGGTAGTAATTAAATATAAGTATTTTATATTTATATATTATAATTATATATAAAACTCAATAATAATTATATATCCAACGGTGTAATTTATCATCCGACCTATCCGTTAAACTCATTAAAATCCAAAAAAATTAAAAATTAAAAATCCAGTCCGACCCGGTTCCCGGTCCAACCGCCAAACCGGTTCGAACCTACCGGCTCTTGAAGAAGAAAACGATTTGGGGTGGATTGGACGTTGGGCCAACCTAATCCCGGTTCAATCCATGCCTAATAACATTGGTTTTATGACATTTCCCTAGAAAAAAGATGTAGTCAAAGATCAGTTGACTAGATGATTAGAGGATGGGCCTAATCCAAAAAATTAGATAAAATGGAGCAATGCACAGACGGTATAACAACTCTATAAACAAACTCGAGTCTAAAAGTAGTTTAGCTTAGAAAACAAGCTTAAACTTCATATGTCGAGCTTGGCTAGGTCATTTTTATTCTTATTGAGAATGCTCTTAAGAATTAAATCTTTTTAGGGTTTTAAAACTTGACAAACATTATAAGAAATCTTAACAAGGTAATCAATTTTATTAACCCTGAAATAATTCCAGTTTAAAAGAGCAAAAAGTTAAGCAAACGAAATCATTCTATAAATCATTACACTTAAGTGTTCAAATTAAACCAAAAAACTAAAACCCTAGAGTTAAAACTAAAACTGATTAGCCGAACATGATAGCTAAATCAATCAAAACAATAAAAAAATAAAATTAAACTTACGAAGTAAATTTTCCTTTGAAGTTTTGGAAACCATTAAAAAGACTAAAACTTGTTGCTTTCAATTTCTTCTTCCTTTAAAGTCCCATATCCGTCAATGATCTCTCGTGAATGACCTTGCAACTCTTGTTATTCAAATATGATTCCACTTGGACAGAGAAGCCAATCAATATTAAGCCCACAAGTTTAATTGCAGAGTCCATCTTCAAATAATTAACTAAATCTAATTCAGCATTTGTGACGTTACCAAAGTAACATCCAATTTTCCATCAACTTAGTTCAATTTATTAAAATAAATAATAGGTAAATTGAATTTTAATAATCCAAACCATTACGCATTAACAGATAATAACTTATACTATTAATTTGGCCAGTAACACTTCTAACTTTCACTTGTTACCGATAACGGTCCCAATAACATAATTATCAAAGATCTATGCTTAATTTGTATTTGATTTCACTCACAATAACGATTATGAATGAAATGAAGTAACATATAAGTGAAATCGAGCGGATAATGCATACTGAGTGTGAATCCATGATAAATATGCTATTAGGATTGCCATTGCTTATAAAAATGAAAGTTAGGATTGTTACATGTCAAATTAATAATATAGATTATTACCGACCAATGAAAGAACTTAAAATTATAAAAATCCAATTTGCCTAAAATAATATTATTAATTATCCACCTTCACTTGATGGTAAAACTATACAAAACCCATTTAACTATTAGCTCTTTGGTTATTGATTTCTAATTGTCTTTTGTTTAGCTTAACTCCGATGTTTTAGCGTATTCCTTCCTTCATTACTAATCAAAAGAGAATGTCCACTATCGTTCCTCTACAATGCTCAACGCCTACAAAACAATTAAAATTGATCCAAAGTAGACTCTCCTTTTCACCATAATAATTGTTACACAACGTAATCAAACATGCATGATATGTGGTCAAAATAGACGCTAAAATCATTACAACTAGTTGTATTCCACCAGCCGCTTCGCGGCGGGATTAAATCTGTTTTAACGTTTTTGAAGGCTCAGAAATGACGGTTTATTATGGCGGTTGACGACCGGATACCATGCCAAAATAATAAACACCAAATTCATAATTTCATCATCATCGCTTACATGTAAAACATAAAAAGTATTAGATGCACATCATCATCAAGCCAAGTAAATTAGCATGGTCAACATAACAGCCTAACATTACCCGCATAGAATCAAGAATACATACAAACAGATTAACGCAATCAACATAACAACACCACCAACACAGGCCACCAACGATAGTCAATTAGGGTGCTTGGAGACTCAGAAAGGAGACCTCGCTATGGCTGCACCCTAGTAGAATGCCACGCCCAAACAACGAAGACCTAAACTTCCTTAGCATCACAGTCTCAACCAAATCCAACTAAATCAGGCAATCAATGGTGATCGACAATCACATATATATTAACGTTTAAAAAGCAAGGCAAAGAAACAACAGATTTGCATCTTAGATGAGTCCACGCCCACCATCATCGATGATATAGAAAGCAGTCATAAAAAAGTCATGAAAACCATGAAAGAACCTAAGGGTTTCAGTGTTTGTGGCTTTAAGCTCTTAGATGCCGACATGTGCCCAGAGCCATCATCATCGAGCAATTAATTGACAACAGACAACCATACGCATGATTGCTGCTAGAGTACACCACCAGAAAGCAAACATAGCTCATATATGTGTTCAAAACGGGCACCCACCAACAAACATGGGTCTAATTGGAGCCTTAACGATATTATCGGCTGTAACCGGTGGCCGATAGGCCCCTCTCTTTAAAAAAAAAAAAAAAGAAAACGCGGGGCGACGATGACCAAAATTGGCGGCAAGGCGGCGATGACCAAAACAGGCGGCAGGCGGTGATGGTCAAAACCGACGGCAGGTAGCGATGGCCAAAATCGACAGCAGACGGTGATGGCCAAAACCGGCATCCAAACACCGTACATCTCTCTCTCTATCTATCTATTTGTCTCTAAACCTGATTATAAAGCCACTTTAAGAGGAAGGGGCAGAGTGTAAAATCAGACAAAATCAGGGGCCAAAACAATAAACCATACATGCACACTATTCCTTTTTAAATCAATAGGTTAATTAATTTTTGAAAATTGCAACTAACACCCTCTCTCATGAAACTTTAGTTCGAACCATGACATCTTTCTCCAAATATTTAACTATTCATTGGAATAGTTCTCGGCCCATTCGTGATGATGTTTAAACTATTCATCAGTGTATGTGAGTCTATTATTTAAATAGTCATTAACTAAAATGGCATTAATAACTTTATGATCTTGGTTGAGAAGAGCTTTTTTGGTTCTTCAATGTGAACGTTGAGATTGTTGTACTAAAGTTGGGGTTGCTACTATGACCGCTATGAAGAAAATCTCATCGGCCTCGTTAGACGATGATGACAAAATTATTTTCTAGTTAAATTGGTGTGAAATTACCAAAATGAGTCTTATACCTCATGAGGTAGAATTATTACGCCTAAAGATATGGGTGGTCTCAAAATGAGAAGTTTAAATGCTACAAACATGTCACTAATTACAAATTAACTTGGAGATTGAAAACCAAAAAATTATAGCCTATGATTGAGGATAATATGAGCTATCCACACTATCTTAAAGGTCATAGATTTCTATCCCTTTCAAAGCAACCATGAAGGGAGTATGAAAAAGGCATTATAAATTCTAATTCTACACTCTCTTATCTGGTTATTGAAGTATTAAAATTTAGAAATGCATGATGGTTTCAGGAAATAACTCATGCTTTTGGTTGGACAATTTGTTTCAAGACTATTATTTAAAGGACATGTTTCAAGCTATTTTTAATCTAAAACAAAAAAAAATGTTTGCAGACTTAATGAAAGCATTGTTTAGCAAGGCAGATCGGGAGTTTACATGGAATTGGAAGGAACATCTGCGGAATTGGCTGGAATAGATGGAGGCGCAGCAATGCACAAATCTTATTAATAAGGTCGAATTGGTCGTCCGCCTAGACACATGGACGGACATGTGCTGGGGACTATAACATATATGCCCTCACTTAAACATCTTAAAAAGAGCATTGAGTTATCTTTGTGTAACTAGAAAATTTATATTCATACGTGGTTGAAATGGTTACGGAACAATATCAGATTTTCTCGAGTAGGGGTAGTCCCAAACAAGCTAACCAAGAAATAGGCTTTATCTAAACGGGGGAGAGCGGTTCGATACAACGCATGTCTCTTATGACAGACCGTCTAAATCTAGCATTCGTCTACTTATGGAATGCCCAATTGCTACTGTTATTTGGTTAGAGATAATAACTTGGTGTTAGGAGATTATTTTACAAGGAAACTCAATTGAAAATTTGGTCACTTTTCTTGAAAATTAAATAGATCAAATGAGTGTATAAGGACTCGGATGGGATAGTAATATACATGTTGTATATGGAGGTGCAAGAATCAAAGGAGGTTTCAAAATTTACAAAGATATGGAAATGAAAGCTTTTATTTTGCATTCATGACAAGGCAAAACTTTTGAATTAGAGGAGAGGGAGTAGTCCTAGACTTCCACATTTTTCCCACATTACACATCATCAACATATCAGGTTTCTTCCATTTCCCTATTTTTTTTTTCACTTTGGAGGGTGTCATCCTACTTTCCCCACATTTCCCCCATATATTTCCTTTGTGCATGTACGTGTGGTATGGTACAAGTGACGTTGCATTGTGGAGTCCGATGAGAAACAAGGGTGTTCCTTGGTTTAGGAAAAAAAATAAACCCTTGGATCCGCGAGGGGGGGGGGGGGGGGTAAATATCGGCGGGGAAAAATGGGAGGCTTCGAGAAATGGTTTCCTTAAATGTGACTCCATGTGCTCTTGGAGGTGGAAAACATGGTGTAACTTTTACATCTTTTTTGTAGAAAATTTACCAAAATAAGCATTTGTTCTTACTTTTACATATATCATCATTGAATTTCTAGTTTGCATTTTTATCAATTTGACAAGTTGATATCGCTGATTGACGATATGCCACGCCCTCAGAATCCACGTGCATAGTTTTAGCGGGAAGCATGTGAACAACAAAGATCTTAGTCATTAGTTACTCTTAACGACCTTTATATGAGTTTTTCAAACAAATATCAGAGTTCAAAATTTAAAACATCGTGAAAGCATAAGTTAAAATATTCCAAAACTATTTAATGTGAAAAGTAAATGCACCAAAACACACACACAAACCAATTGCTAATACAAAACATAAGTAATGTTGTGAAAAAGTTTGTATGTTCTACGACTAATGCTGTGCTCTTAGATGCACCTGGAAGTCTAACGACCTGAGAAAGACATAGTAAAGTGTTAACATGGGGTTGGCCCTCAAGATCTATCACCAGCCATCCTCTAAACATTATAAGATTTAAACACCAACACAGTCATTCAAGGTAATAGCTTAGATTATGTCAAGTATAGTAAGTCCCTAATTACAGTGGCTAGTTGTGATTAGCCACTTACTTTACTCTTCATCCCCCAAGCATTTCCTATCCTGACTACATCAGTATCCAAATCTACTAAAAGCACATAATTAGATAGCACACGCACATATATACCGGTTCATTTAAGAAAATAAATTATCTGATGACACGTAGCTACTTGGGCTGGCGTCCTTCTATTCGGTCCCATTCTCAGTTTAAATTTAGATTTTGAAAATAATTTACCCAACTCTCTTAAACTTTGGCTCTGATACCAACTTGTAAGGCCCCGATCCCCGCGACCCCACAGTTGGTCATTCATAGCGTCATTCATTATTAAAATCTCATTTAAAATATATTGACATAGGAAAATATTGCAGCGGAAGAATTATCAAAAACCATTTCATGCATTAATAATTACTTTTGCTAAGTAATACATCATTGACTGAAGTTACAAAAGAATATTTAGTTGCATTACAAACAACAACATTATCTGCATGAGATGGATGCCAGTCTTCGCTTGCCAAGTAGCTTCAACTCCGTACCATCCTCAGCAACATCATTACCTGCCAACTAAAAGTGCATATAAAAGTCAGCATTGCTGAGTGAGTTCTAGTTTTATAAATAAAATACTTTGCTTTTGTGAAAACTTTTCGTTTATTTTTAATCGTGATCACCCATCATACATACAATTAGATAATATTTATCCATCATAATCGTTCGTTTTCGTACTTTTCATTATTATCTTCCACTTTCTTCTAGACCAATGTCATATGCCATACCCAAACATTGTGCACGAAGTGGGTACTGGGCCAAAGTCTATAAATAGACCCCTAACATTGTGCACGAAGCCTGACACCGGTACCGGGCAAGCGACAAGGGTCCCGTTTCGTACATCTTAGTCAATCACAAAGATTGACCGCTATGTGCATCCTCATGGGTTAGCTAAACCGCACACAGTTGAGCTAACAACCCCTCAATGAGTTGTGAACCTCCTTTCATATGCTTGCAAGACTTTTCATTCGTTCATTACGTTCCACTTTCATTGTCATATTCTTTCACTTTTATTATGATAATACTTTACGTACAAGAGTATAACACACCATGTAAAGTCACGTAATAACATAATATAGAACATCAACCACAACCCACAGTCATACATAACATCAACAGGCATAAACCACCAAACATTCCAGAACTTAACACTACATTCTACTCCCCAAGAGTTCAGAAAATCCTAAGTGCCCAAAGTAATGCGGATGAACATGAGCCAATGCGGCTGAATGTTCAGCAAACGCGGATGAAAATCTCAGAAAAATATTCCAAGTGTCTAAAGATATGCGGGTGAACCAATGCGGATGAACATGTCCAAATACAGATGAACAAGTCCAAATGCGGATGAACAATACTAAATGCGGATGAACAAATACTTGGCTATTGAAAATAAAACCATTGCGGTTGAAGTTCAATAAATGCGGATGAAGACCAGCAAATGCGGATGAAGACCAGCAAATGCGGATGAAGACCAGCAAATGCGGATGAACAAAAGACTTATGCGAGGGAACATTCAACCAATGCAGTTGAACACTCAGTAAATGCGGATGTTCAAAACCAACCTGGAATGAAACTTATGCTATTTCCAGTTCTCAATCATCATTCTAATATGTCCTTAGTATCGATCTATCATGCCAAACACTTAAAACATAGCTTACCTCTACGCAGCAACGAAGAAGGCATTTAAAACCTAACACACATAAATTCAGTTGCAAACGTAGGAAATTCAAATTTCAGTTGTAAAACTTCAGTAAATATGCACATCAGCCCCAAATGAGTATAAAACAAGTAAAAGAGGAGATCTAGAACTCACCTCAAGTAGCTTTCGAGTAAGACTTCTCAACCGAGAGCAAACGGGAGTTCTAGCACCTAAACACACCTAGACAAGCAACCAAACACAAAAGAACACATAAAAATCGGTCCAGCAGCTCGAACCCAACTGAAACCGAACAGAAAATGCAAGAAAACCTCACCTTCTAGGAGAATTCAGCTTTCTCACACTAAAATCCGGTTGAAACTTCTTCTTATTTTCTTGCAGCCGAAAGCAGAAAGGTGAAATGGGGGTGTGGGTGGCCATCCCCTGCTTTTTGAACCCATAATAGACAAGTTTGTCACTCGTACACTTTAGCCCCCTTTACTTTGAAGTGTTTCACTTTCCTTCTTTTAATAAAATTTCGGGTGTTACAAGAACCCAAACTTATGTTTTATCAACACACATAAGTAAAAACAATGAACATAATTAATAAGACAAAGAATAAGGGGCCATGAAACTTACCTCCTTGGCAAATCACAATGAAACCGAACAAGCAAAGTAAGCTACAAATAATGCTCAAGATCGGATTACATAGGTATTCAAAGGATAACTAGCCTCTTGGTTGTAATCCGCTTAATCAAGACTTTCATGACCAACCATGTATCTTAATTTCTAAAATGTGTGGTATTATGTTGATCAATGTTCAATAATGTGCCTTATAGACCTTAAAGTCAATGGAGATGTGATTATTGTTCTATTCTTATTCTTGTGATAATTCTATGTTAGTTTGGACACGTCTTATCTTAATGTTCAAAGTTCAGTCATTATAAGTTTGATATCATTAAACATCTTATGATTAACCTCTAATTACATTTATCAACACCTTTTTTTATTATTCAGGTTATGTCTTCAAATATATATTTTTAGTTAAAAATTTCAGCTTGTTTTGTTGTATGTGCATCATTCTTGTGAGGGCTGCTTGAGGGTCAACAGACAATGAAATGACACAATTCTTGTGGGGTTCAAAAGGAAACACATAAAGGTTAATTCTATAAGAAGAATCACCCTATTTGGATAATAATAAAGAGTTATGACTTTTTAAACATGAACTAATATTCTCTTTAAAATTTTAGATTTGACATTTGATTTCATATTGACTAATTGGAGGTTCAAATGGTATCGGATTTACATCAGATCAATTGGTTAAAATTAGAATTTAAACTTAATTTTAGACACCGGATTCAACCATTTTTGATATGTTAGACCAAGTTATTACCCGTTCTTGGTGACATTAGCATTTTGCCAGATTTTATAACTTTTGTTTATCAACAATCGTTTGTTTTACCTTGTTTTACCCAAAACCATTCAAAGACATAATAACATGTTCATTTGTACTATTTTAAAGATCAAATCATCACCCACAGTCAAAACCCTAACTATACATAATTTTTGTCGTTCATCATCATGTCGGTTTGATTGTTAATCTTGTTTTAGCGACTTATTATAATTCATTTTTAATATCTTGTGATAATATGTTGATTATTTTCCATTTCATTAGATGATAACTATTTCTTTCGTGTTTTGTCATCAAGAATCAACATATAAGAGATTACAACATAAAAATCAACAACAAAGAAAAAATAGAATCGTAAACTCAATAAACTAGGGTTATTGCCATGATTGGAGTTCGTAATGTACTCCACCACTTGTAGAATTGATCTTAAATATGTACCCATGAATAATATAAAAGAATAGGATTAGATGAATTTTTAGGATTTTTTGAGAAGAGAAACTCAAGAAGAATGGCCACGATTCATAATGAAGATAAATCGAATTGTAAATCTTACCTACACTTTTTGTTGGAGACCAAAAACACCAAAATGATCTTGATACATGAAAAACCTTGAAAAATCTTATTGAAAGAGATGGGAGTGTCATGGGGGCTAGGGCAAAGGGAAAGTGAGAAATTTTGAATATTATGAATGATGGAAAAGATTAATGAGATTTAGTGTTAACAAAGTAGGGGTGAGAGGTCCATATTCTCGGCTGAACCATTGCAGGGAAGGCCATGGGCCTTTTGGTCTTTCTATTTTCTTGATTTAATTTGTTACCACTTTATTTTCTAGTTAAGCCATATTTTATTTTTAACATGTTTTTACAAGCTAAATGTGACTTTCCGGGGGGTTTTCAATATCATAATTTCATTGAGTTTGATCTATATGATTTTATTTGTGAAATTTAGTTTAAGTCTGATATTGAATCATCATTGATGCGTTTTTGACATAATCCATCATAATTTTACGTATTACATGAATTTGTTTGATTTTACATACATGTACAAACGTGTTGGAACTATTTCCCCAACAAATTATTACTATGTCTAGGCACCTATTTCATGTTCATGCACTTCACACACACAAATATTGCATGATGCACATATTCACAAGTCTAACTCAAAAGTCAAGTTAAAGTCTAGTCAAAGTAAACAATCAAGATCAAAATCAAAGTCAAACTAGCCTATTTGGTGACAGTGTCACTTATATTTTGTGCATTGCATGTTAATTTGTTAATGTAATGTGTGTAGCATGATATGGAATGTTAGAACCAATTATTGATGTGAATTATATTTGAAATGTTTAAAGTATAATATGTTTTTACTTAAAACTAGAACTCGTTAACTTAGCTGACATTTAAGCATGTGTGTCATGTTAATTTAGGTATGGTTTGAGGATAATGATGGTCCTATTGGCATGGAATACAACTACATGTCGCATGAAAACTGACATCCATTTATGAACATTATGTCTTGACTTTATGTTTCATTTGATTTGATTGTGAAAAATTTAATGGTTTAATGTTTCTGCTACATATGTTGAATGGTTTAATGTTTTCATTACATACGTCGAATGGTTTGCCAATTTAAGAACGATGTGTTTATGATTTACCAACCATGAGATTTCCTGGTTTAAGGCCTTTCATGGATGTGGTGATGGAAAAAGTCTTGAAGCTGGGAATTTTCAAGGGTTAAGACTTCCAAATAATGGTCCTATTTTTCACATATTTCAAAGCGAATGATGCAATCCTCAGGGTGAGTGATCCATTAGCAATGCTTGAAACACACCAAGGATCCTTAGTTGTTTCTATTTAGTTTCAAGCCAAAAACTTAATTTTTTGAAAACAATACTCTATGGGGTAGGCATGGAGAATGATTATGTATGTGATATGGCGAGTATTCTAATATGTAACCCGACTAAGTTTCCCTTCACTAACCTTGGTGTATAGTTGGTGCAAATATGGGTCTCTAAAAGCATTAGAGTCTGATTTTGGTAAAATATAAATCCAAGCTTTTCTCATGGAAAGTAGAGACCTTATCTTTTAATAGTTTCTAATAACATTTCATAAAGTAGTTCTTAGTAGCCGATCTTTATAATATCTATCCATCTTTAAAGCCACAATCTTGATCTCATGGAACTAAAAAGCTAAGAAGAAAATGTTTATTGGACTCGCCTCTTCTTGAGATCAAGGGTGGAAACAATGAAAGTTTGATACATCCTTCACCGAGGACACATACAAATAATCGATTCGCCACCTTCCCCAAATAAAAAAAATTATAACTACCCCCAATTCATGAAGACCAATGAAATAGAAATCAAATAAGATACCAATAAAATAAATTGGCATTTTCGTACCAAAATCATATTTCATACCAACATGGCCCAGCTGGTTCTTTTTTATTGGAGCATCCATCAACACAACCCAAGTTCTACTTGACTAAGCCTAACAATTAACTAGAAGAAAGCTCAGATTCCATGGGATTAAACTGTGTCGCCTAAAGACTTGGGTGATTTCGGTACAGGACTATTTACATATTGGATTTGGCATTTTAGAACCGCTAATTTAGCCTATGGTCGATGATAATATTGACCATCCACAAAATCTCAAGGACATGGAAGTCTATCCCTTTCAAAGAAACCATAAGAGGAGTGCGGAATGTTTTGTAGATTCTAATTCAACATTCTCTTATGTTGGTATCTAAGTATAAATCATCCAAATGTGTATTAGGTCAAGGAATAACTTATCCTTATGCTGGAATACTTGGTTCAAGACTACCGTCTAAAATCTTATTAATAAAGTAAAAAAATTACCTCGACACATCGATATGTTCGGGGATTTAATCAAATATATTCTTAGTTAAAAATCATAGAAAGAATACTAACATGTTTTTATTTTCTTGGAAATATGTTCATATGTCGCTAAAATAATTACCAATAAGATTAAAATTTTCAGGTGGAAGGCAATCTCAAAACAGGCTGTCCATGAAGGAGGCTTCATCTTTATGGGGATAGTGAAGCTTTTTTATGCAGGGAGTTACAAGGAGATGAGGTGACACCCGATGAACTTTTTTCCCCGGACCCAGTGAACAAAAAAATCAGATGAGGAATTTTCATCGTTTTCCTCGTTTGAACAAAGAAGAAATTAAGTAGTGTTCGACGACTTTGAGTCGGAAAAACCTGAGAGCACCACCCCTACCGTTTTTTAGCAAAACAAGAAAATCAAGAATTCAAAACTCCTTCCTACCTTATATATGTTACTAAGTTAGAAACCTGTGTATTATACGGGTTTAATCAAAATATTGAATTAAACAATTAGAACTGAAAGATAATTTATAGAATATTTCCCATCCTTAATAGTAATAAAATTTTAAAGAACTAGGATAAAAAATTGATTATATATATAAACAGCTTTTATAAACTAAATTTAATTAATTTATCAAAAGGGGAATGAAATAAATAAATTATTTGAATATTTTCAGCTTCAATATTTGATAAAAAGTATCATGAATCATAACAAATATTAATTTTGAATATGTAAATATATAATTGTAGGCTTTTTCAGATCCTTTTTATCTATAATGTGAATCCAAGGATCGAAACATAAATTATCAGTTTGATTGCATAAATAATGATTCCGGAATTATCACAACTCGTTGTTTAATTAATTGTTTAAGAAATATAATTGTAACGTAAATCAACGAAGAACAGATGAAGAAATGGAAAACAAGCAAAAGTAATATGATAAACAAATTTGCTTCAAATGATTTCCATTAATACTGATTTGGTTACAATCAGTTTTGATCTTTGTTGAGATGATAATTGCTATATGATGTTCTAGGTGTTCTTGGTGTCCTTGGTGTATTGTTGGTGTATATTGCTAGTCTATTATTTGTAATGCTTCTATTGCTAATGATGCCCTAAAAGTGTGCACCCATGCCTTCTATTTATAGGTAGAGGGATTCACTTTTTACATGGGTAAAAGTAACTTTCTATATGGTAAGAAAGTTACACAAATAAAATCTTGACGTGACATGCAATATTCGTTTCTGACAGAAGTGCAGTCTTCCGCAGATGTTGACTTGATGACATCACTCCAGAGAATTTGACTTGTGGCGTCATGAGGCTTCCTTGATGAATGGAGTTCATGCATGTATTTTGTTCTTCCGTAGGAGTTGGTCTTCCGTAGGAGTTAGCCTTCCGTAGGAGTTGGTTATTTGATCTTCATATTGAACTCATCTATAGGAGCAAGCTTTCTTCTTCCGCAGGAGCAGCAGTAACTTGATCTCACGAGTAGACTTGGTTTTCTGTAAATGTTACAATTTCTTCTGCAGAAGATCTACATATGCAGATTCCTTGACTTGTTCTTCAGTAGAAGTTCTTGTACTTGGTCAAATTTCAAAATGACCAAGTATGATGATTTCCTGCAATTACACATATAATCAACACAAATAAAATTTAGGTTAACATATAATATAATATATATATATATATATATCTTGCATACAAAAAGATAAAGATTTACAAGAGTTCATTACAAGAGATGAATAATCTTCTAAACCTATATAATCATTCTAGACCTAACAATACTCCCCCTTAGGTTTAGAAACTTGTAATCAGCTGTTCAATGTCTTCAACTCCTGAACTCTTTCCAAAATCTTTTTGTTGAAGTATGCAACAACATCCTTCTGATCTTGATACGTATACTTGATCTTCATTCTACTCATATTCTTCAAAGTTTTAAAATTAAGACCAAGGACATCTTCTTCAGTAGTCAATGTTATAACTACTTGTTGTTTGAGACTACTTCCAACTCATCTTGCTCAGAAATTCGAAGATCAGTGATAGAAGGATTTCAGTTCCCATGAGTTGACCAGACTCAAATTTTCTTCTTTTAAGCTTTTGTATGAAGCTTTTTCTATCACTTGTATAATGTGCACATATAAACATATGTCCCTTAAGCAATATTATCAGACAATTTTGGAAAATACTTATCATGCAAGTATGAGGTGTAACTTGGATGAAGAAGCTTTATTTCCATAGGATCAAACTGTCTGATACTTGGAGCTTTCTTGTTTGGATCATTTCTTTGTAGCACCAATTCTTTTTGTTCGTCAACATATCCCCATCCAGTAATGGGATATGAGTATTGGTTTCCTTTATGGCGTTGATGGATGCTGCACTCTTGTCTGCTTATCCATTCTTCTAAAAAATTCATCATCAACAAGTGAGAGGAGCTGCATTGAGACCTTTTCTATTTTTTTTCTCCTTTTATGATCTGCATCATCTCTTTTTGCTTCCTTTATAACATCTCCTATAAATTTGTTTCTTAATTTTGTAATATAAGAGAGAGTCTCTCCTTTTGGATTGATGGGTAACTAGTGATGTGATGTTTTGTAGATCAGAGATGTCTGCATCTGGGAATGATATGAGTGTCTTCATCCATAGAAAATATTGAAATCATCCCAGATGCTTTTTTGATTGCTGCACAATCCCACTCTGGGTCAAACTTCCAAGCTATGATTCTGTTTTCTTCTGCTGATCTTGGAGTTGTCAGATGATCATACAATTGAATTAGAGTTGATTTTTGCTTAGTGATCTCCCTTACTGTTGTTCCCAAAGGCCAAATTTTGGTGGGAATTACATCCCTTGGCTCCTTGATCATCTTTTCTTTCCCTTTGTGCATATCTTTACTTTCAACTACTATTAGCACAGCAGGGATGGTTTTGTTTGGTTGTTTGTATGCAGGATTAGGTGCCCCAGTTCTGAATCTAACACCAGTTTCCAATTCAACTTTCATCACATAATGCATCATCCATCTAAGCTCACCACACAGTTCTTCCCTTCAATTCATGAGACTCATAATTGTGGCTTTGCAACCAACATGTCATATTGTACTTGGTGAGCTTTTTGGTGTCACATGACCAATTCATGCTTTATCTTCTGGATTGATGAAGTTTTGTGAAGGTTTCATAGTTACATACAGGTAACACAAACCGTGATGCATCAACTCTTTCAAAACTTGCTTCATCTCATTCATATTCATCCTTTCCACCGTGTCATAAAGAAAACCATTGTTGATCAGATCCATGAAGATGGAGGATTGAGCTCTTTCTTCGAATATGTCTTTAGTAGTAAGCAAGTCATCAGACCTTGCTTCTTCAGCAGCTTTGGGAGACTCATCCTTGGTTAAATCCTCCCACTCAGCATCACCTCTTCTTCATTGTATTGAATTGGTTTGAGGATCTGCTGATGGAGTTGCTCAGGTTACATTGTTTTTTTTTTTTCTGGAGAATCTTCAATCATATAACTTCAGCTCTTATTCCTCCCATATACTTTCTCTTTCTGTTTATATTTGATGGTTGGTTCTTTTAGCTTCACTAATGGAAGATTAGCTGCCATGCTAATGTTGTTTGAGCAACTTCTTGGATTTGTTCTTGTACAGGCACCTTCTTCTTTAGAGCTTCTATCTCTTCATCTTTTGCTTTTAGCAGATCTGATTGTTCAGAGATAGTTTTCAGAGCTTTGTTCAGTTCAAGCATAAAATTCTCCTTATCTTTTCTTTCTTTATCAGCAAATCAAGTGACTCAGTTACCAACTGATCCATAGTGTCAAACACTTCACTATTTGTTTGAATTTCTTCTCTTAGCTTCTTGATGGTTGCTTCTTGAGTTGCAATTGTTTCATCTTTCTCCTCATCCTCCTTTTCCACTCTCTCAACTCTTCCAACTTTTGATTACTTTTAATGATTAGATTTTTATATTTAGAAACAAGAATCTTTTACTCATATTAATTTCCTCTTCTCTTAGATCATCTTCATCAAGAGCAGTGATGTCAACAAAGTGAGTATCAGTCTCATCTTGTTGTTCTACACAAGCAGCTTCAATATGTTGTTCAACTTCCTTTTCATTCTTCCCTCAGCTTCTAAACAGACTTCTTTTGTTGCACCATCTTTTATTTCATCATCATTATCATCTTCAAGATTGATAATTTCAGTGAGTGCAGGGCTTTTAGTGGTGAGGTGAGTGCAGGAAATGGGGGTGAGGAAGTTTTTGTGTTGTTAGATGAGAAGGTCTTTGATGGTGATCGGGTGAGAATGGTTCTGTTATAGCAATATTGAGTGATGATTGGGATTAGGAAGGGGAGAAAGGTTGGGTGTGTTCACTTGATGGTGAATTCAGTTGAGCAAAGGTGTTTCTGGTAGATTTATCAAAGGAGTTTATGGTGGAGAATGTGGTTCTTGTTTGTGATGATGGATGAGGTGGTGATTGTTGAAAGTGATCAGGTGAGAATTTTTTGTTGCTGCAGTATCAATGATGATTGGGAATGGGAAGGAGAGAAGGGTTTGTGTGTTCACTTGTTGGTGAATTGAGATTAACAGGTGGTTTTGTCTGGTTGATTTATCAAAGATATTGGTGGTGGAGAAAGTGGTTCTTGTTGTATTGGTTCAGGGGACTCAGCAGGTGGTGCTTGTTGTTGTGTTGTTCAATGTACATAAGCTCTTGGGAAGTTTGCATTTTCATCTATTACATGTGCAAACATCTCCATCTCTTCCTTGATATTGCCCACTGATCTTATTAAGCACAGGCATCCCAAGTGAGATTGAACAAAAACTCCACCTTCTCTTTGAATGTTTGGGCAATACATCATTGTGATCAGTTTGATAAATCTAGGGAACATGTACATCTTGTCTTCTTTTTGTACCCTGATGTGGTCACATAAGCACCCAAGATGTATTTATCATAATTGTATCTTCTTCCCTCAAACACACCGATTATCCCAGATGATATATGCCTTGAAAACTCTATCTAGCCCAGATTTTTTTGTTTGACATACACTTCAAATAAGTGTGGCATAGAAACCTATAAGGTTTGCACAACCTTCCTTTCTTGATCTCTCCATCTTGTAATCTCCATCATATCCCATCAGACGAAAGATTCTTTCAATGTAGCCATGCTTAAACACATCTGTTGGATGCGTTT